>VXAZ01000404.1:53055-330685 GCA_013399875.1 Gymnorhina tibicen | reverse complement strand
GGGGGGGGGGGGGGGGCGGGGAAGCAATGCAGGCTTGGCTGTAATGGTGTCACTTTTATTCCCCCCCGCCTCCCCTCGCCCTTGGTTAGTTAAAACCTGAAAAAGGCACTACGCTTTTACGCCCCCCAAGTGCACCGTCAAGTATGATTTGTGTGGCTACAGTGCTTTCACCCTCTTACTTCCCTCAAATAACTCACCCTGTTTGTGGGATTGTTTTGGGGTCTTTTTTCTCCTTTAAAAATCCCCAAGAACCCTAGTTATCTCAACTCCCAAAACTCTTTTAACACTCCCGTTTGCAGAGAAGAAAAAAAAAATAAATCCCCTCTAAGTGCTATAGACACACCACGCAACCGTACTTACGGTCTGTATTGGATCGAGTTGACCTTTTCCTTCTAACTGCATTGAGTGTGTTTTTGTTGCAGCCGCTTTTTATTTTAGGAAAAAAATTCTAATGTCTTCAACAGATTTATTGTGTTTGGAGGAAGACAGCACCAGCTATCATGAACCTTCCTTTCTTTCTAGAAACAAAATTAAAACAACAAAAAGAATTAAAAAAAAAAACCAAAATAAAATAAAAAGAAAAACGGGGCAGAGAAGGAAAACCCGGCATGTGTGTCTGTCCCCTCACGGGCTGACACACAGGCACAGGGGACAGGGGCGCTGCCCCCACGGCAGCGGCCGAGGCGGGGGAGTGGGAGCCTCGCTCCGCGCGGTACCTGAGAGGGACTTTTCTTTGTTCGCGATGCCCTTTCGCTGCCGGCCAATCAGCACCCAGCTTTTATGAAACCGGGCGCTGCGATTGGCCCGCCGCTCCTCCTGCCTGCCGGCGAGGGCGAGAGACACAAACACGCACCCGCTCACACCCCCGGCACCCGCGCTCGCTCGCGTATTGTACCTCGCACACACGCCTTCTACCCTCACACACCCGCATTGTACCCTCACACACACACATTGTGCCCTCACACTCCCCCTCCCCCACGCTGTACACTCACACACTGTGCACTCGCACGCAGCACCTCGCTCTGCAGCCCGCAGCCTACACCGAGCCTCCTTGCTGCAGCCAGATACAAATCGTGTTTCCCATTTCAATTATCCTACATAACATTTAGGGCTTAGGGAGAGGAAAAGAAATGAGGGGAAAAAAAATGGAGAGGGGGAGGAGGGGGAAAAAAAATAGAAAACCAAGGTGGAGTGTAGCTCTGCCAAGACTCACACGTCGGGAGGAAGACTCCCTCATTTCGTTTTAATTTAATTTCAGGGCAGTTTTCGAAGCCATGATGAATGATTTTTCTGTGCCGATTTCAAAGAGGCAATTTAGAATCTCAGTCATAATTTTTAAATGCCCCCTCATTCAAAATTATAACAGCTTGAAGCCAGCGAGAGAGGATTGCTGATACACATGTGCGATTATTTTCTTGCTTAGTGGAGGAGAAAAGCAAACAGTGTCTGGAGGAAGGGGCTGAAGGGAGGTTCTGGTTAGGGCAGCACCCCCACCTCTGCTTGGGGGTCACCGAGGCGGTGCTCCACCGGATCAACCCTCTTTCTTGCATTCACTTTTTCAGCTTCTCATGTATTTTATTACATGTTCGTTTTTACAATATGGCTTAAGTTAGGCAGGTCGGGTTTTATTCTTTCTTTCTTCCTTTCTTTCTTTTTTTTTTTTTTCTTCCTCTTTTTCGGAAGGAAGGGGAGCAGAAAATAACCCTTTTGTTTCCAGACTGCTGATTTACTGCCGCACGCACTGAAGTGTGAATGCCAGCGACCCTATAACTACCACGTGAACATCCTTTCACAGGAATTAGTAACACAAATCTTCCCTATCGGGCTTTGTGTAGCTCGAAAATATCCCCCTTAATCATTCCTTTTGTTTACGTTGGGAGCCATTATGCTACACCACTGCGTTAAATTGCGTTTAACCCTTCGCGGACGGCGGGGGTGGGATGGGGGCGGCGGCGGCCGCCGCCCGCAGGTACGGGGGTGTCGGGAGGTGGGGACCACTGCCCCTGGCCCCGCAGGCACCCTATTCCTTTTCATACCCTTATGCACGATCAATTTTTTTTTTCTCTCTTTTACTTTTTTTTTCCCCTTCCTTTTCCCCTTGATCTCACTGGGACTGATCTCCCTGTGAAAATCGATACGGGATGTTTTTCTTGCCAAACGCACGCATTGCCCAAGTCAAAATTTCCGGCAAGAAGTCAAAGAGTGGCATTTACGATGTCCTGCACACCCATGACAGGGTGACAAAATACCTCTTAGGATTTCATCCAGCTGAGCAAATCACGCGCGTCAGCGTCCCCGCGTTGCACGCTTCCCATCAAAGGGGCGATTAGTGGAGAGGTACCAGAGGAGCAGAACCCGCCCAGACCCGGCTTTGCGGAAGGTGAAACAAGACTAGTGGGGGTAAAAACCGCCCGTGGCGCGGCACCCGACCGCGCTTTGGCCACCAGGTCACCGTGACCAGGGGTCCCGGGAGGAAAGGCTGCCCTCCAGGTCCTGTGAGTCCCGGCTCCCGATTGCCTCTCCGGCCTCATGCCGTGGGCACTGAGGTCACCAACATACGCTCCCTTGGGAGGCCTTGAGGCTGCCCGGTCTGAGACTGCTCCATTTCTCCTGTGCAAAAATACTTCCCCTTAAGGGGCTGATAATGAAGGGTTTATTAGCAGGGATAAGTTCATTGTCAAGGAGGTCCTTGATCACATTAAATGTTTAAGCCATTACAAAGGGGGGGAAAAAGGAAGCTATTTTTTAAAAAAAAAAAAAAAGTCATGGCATGTGTGTAGCACAAAGAAGAAATGCTGAGGTGTGAACAGTGAACTCTGTTTCCCTGCCCTCCCGCCCGGGCGTTCGGACCATGCAAGGATAATCGCAAGGAGGGCCTGTGAGCAGCCGCTTCCCAGCCGGTGTGGCAGCGGAGACACTGCCAGCCTCCCCCCAGGGAGGGGACACTTGTGCCCAGCATTTGCAATTCGTGGAGGAATGGGCATGCATAATGTTACAAGGTACCGAAAATCACAGTTTCCCAGGGGTAGCTCTTGAGTGATGTCACTTAGTAGTTAGCAAAATTTTAAGATCAGCAACACCAAGCTTTTGGTCTACTTAGTCGTGGATCACTATTCCTGTTTCTTTACAGTATGTATTTTTCAGATTTAGGTAATGGCCTAGATTTTTCAGTATCGACCTCTGTTTAGACACGTTTCACTTTGGGCTGCTTCTCGTCTGCGAAATTACAGTCATTTTCACATTATTATACAGTGAGTAGGAGACGGTTTGTATTTAGCGTTGGGTGGGGGAAGGGGTATTATGGGAAGTGATCTGCTACGGTCAGCACATAATTTCAGCCCAAAGAAAATTGCTTCTGAATAGATGGTCTGTTAACTAGCCAAGGAACAGTCACTGGGAGAGATTGCAAAAATGCCTCTGCTTTATCAGCCTTACACCATCATTTTAATTTTTGAAAGCAACGGTCAGTGGAAGAGCCACTTCTCCAACCACAGAGGCCAACTGATGGGTAAAGCATCCTTAAAAATCCTCCTTAGATCACAAAATTCGAAGGGGAGTCTCCTCTATCGCCCCTTTCCCTCCTGGCTATTGTGCATGACTCTACAGGGAAGGAGCCTGCCCAGCGTACCGCATGGTTACCGAAGCGGGGTTTTATTTATCCATTTCTGTGGCAGAAATTACAGCAAGACTGCTCGCAGGCCCGTGGGTGCATCTGCAGCAGCTGATTCTCATGAGCGGCTGCAAAAGGACCACTTAACTCACATTGTCATGTCAGGTTCAGAATGTCAGTATTTCAAAAAGCGTCCAGGGCCCTCTGTGTGATTTAGGGGCTTTTCCGCCTTAATTTCTACCTGCTTGCCAAATTAAATTACAACTTTGTATTTCTGGGCATTTTACAAGACGACAGATGAAAGGCCAGTAAATTAGTGATATTTGTCTAAAATAGGAAATCCGGGTTTAACTGATGCAGCTGCAGACCGCTAATAATACCAAGAGATCGCCACTCACCCTTCTCTGGCCCCCGTCCCGTTTTTTTGTTTTGTTGGGGTGTTAGTTTGTTTCGGTTTTTTGTTTTGTTTTGGTTGTTTTTTTTAACCTTGCCGGACCATATGCATTGCATACGCTAAGGAAAATCACCGGCAAAGGTCTCTTTGTTTAGTGGAGGGACGCGAGGCCCGTATCCCTTCCCCCCGGGCCGGCTGCAGCCCGCGTGTGCCGTGAGGAGAGGCTCCTTCCCGCCCCTCCCGCGGCCGCGGGCCCCGCGCGCTGCCCGCTCCCCCGGGCGCTGAGCGGGCGGCGCCCAATCAGCGCCCCAGAAATCGCTTTCGCGGCCTGCCATTGGCCGGCAGCGCGCTGGGCGGGGCTGTGGCCGCGCGCCCGCACTGCCCCCGCGCCGCGACCCCGGGGGAGCTCCTTGGGGAGCGGCGGCACCGAGCCTGAGGGAACCGCTGCCCCGGCCCCGGCCCCGCACCGCCAGCACGGAGAACTGCTAACATCACTGGGGTTAAACTTGATGGGGTAAATTGCTGTAATGCCACGTAGTCCTACCGTCATTTGCAGCAAAGCCCTAATTACCTCCCCTCTTTCAGCCTCTCTCTACTGCACCCTTTGTTCCGGCGTTCCATGTTGCAGGCGTACGGGTACGCGTCCGTGCCTCCAATCTCGGTATTACAGACAGCATGTCTGCAAAGATTAAACCATCGTTCTCTTTGTCTTCAACTTTGCACCAAAGAGAGGACGAAGAATACATTTCTCATCAGGAGTTTTTTGTCAGACTAATTGTGTAAACAATGAGTGGCGTTTCTCTCCTATACAAGGTTTTACACATAAAAGTTTTCTCATAATAAGATTTGAAAGCAGTATATTGAAAGTTGTATTGATCCAAAAATTTTGGATTAGCGCATCCTTGGAACCCTCGGAATATCCCACAGTATTATGGGACAAACTTTCGGTTGATGTGCACAAACTACTGGCTCTGCAGATCAGTTGTGGGTAATTTATAGCATTGCTGACTGCCAGCGAGCCATAGACCAGAGTGTGGGAACTGATGATACAAACTACAGAGGAGTCATTATACACTTGGCAGATACTTCTGCTAGATAGTTTTTTTTTTCAGAGGCAGTGCTGACAGTGTTTCCTTCTTCTTTAGAACAGTCCATAGACTCTTTTACGTTTATCTGCATATTCACAAGGAGTCTCAGTTTGATACCTAATCTAGAGGTCAGTGTCTCTGATGTTTCAGCACACAAATATAGGTTCTATATGGAAACAAAGTGCTGCTGTGTTGTTTGTTGAGCAACAAAGATGACCTGACAACTAGATGGAATGATTTATGAAAGAGCGTCTGTGTGTGTATGTGTATCTATTTGGGGGTACAGAGAGAGTGTAAAAGGTAAACAGGGTAGAAACTGTCCTTCTGAGAGCACAGGGGAAGAAGAAAAAACAAAAGAAAAGAAAACAAAAAAAGGGAAATAAAATGGGGAAAGAAAAAAAAAAAGGAAAAAGAAAAATGAAAGAGGAAAAGAGAAAAGCAACAGTTGAAAATAAATACATAAAAATCCTAACAGTGAAATTTGCTAATCAGTGAAATAAGTATGGAAGGAATAAATAAGAAGGAAGTTCCTAAGTCCCATGGCATAGGACTTGAAAATTAGGCTGGAAAAAGCACTGAAAATAAATACTATGGGAATTACTCAATTTTGGCATTAGAGTGGACTGAATGACCTAGTAAGTCTTTTCTATTTTGTAAATTAATAACTCTCTGAAGTTCAAGTGTAGAATTTGAATTACAAACCCTTTACCTAGACATGACTATAGACTTCAGTATAGATAGTCAATTTCTCAAGTAATTTAAACAGCATATTTGTTTATGTAGTGCTTTGTGTAAACATTCAGATAACATTAAAAACATTTATTTATTTCTTTCAGAATAGAGAGTGTGCTCTGAGAAACAGGCAATACGTGCTAAAATCTGTTACAGTCTTGTCATAGCCTTGGCTTAATGTTTCACAGTCCATTATAATTTGTAATAGAAATGATGGATGCAGTTTCAGTATTTTAGTAGGACAGTGTGTCCACGGTGTAGTCGTGCTAAAGTGAAAAATGTACAAAAGGCCAGTGGCGGGGTACCATACTTCAGATTTTCAGAGAGAACAAATGAGTATGAGGAAATGAAACTGAGGCTTAGTGAATAGGATTGGATTGCTTTATTAGAGGAAAGGCTAGGAGTCATAGGCCAGGGAGAGGGAAGATGAGTCTTGAAATGAAATTTGCAGAGGAGTAGCCAGTTAGGCGTAAGGAGTCTGCAGCAGAAGCGGGTTTGAGAGGGACTTTCCCAATGTAAAAGGAGAGCAAGAAGCATGATGTTGGATCAGGAGAAGGAATAGGCCAGATATAAGATCAGATAGCATATACTAGGAATAAGATAAAAGTTACTAACAGTCACCATGCATGCTGTCTGTAAAGTGAGGAATGACTCTGGAAGTTTTCAGAACCAAGGTTAGGTATATCATCCTCAGGGGAAGAATGAGGAAAACATGCAGCTATGTTTTTGACAGAAAGAAGCCCAAAGAGGAATGACCCTTGAAAATCCACCAGAGAAGTATCAGAGTCTATTTGGGTGTAGGTTTAAACCCAGTAGGTTTAAAAACTGCAGAGGAGTGGAAGGAGAAAACCTATGCTCTGGGACAAGACAAATACCCAAGATTTTGATAATCCATACGAGAAGCATTTAAACAAACTAAATATGTTGGCCACTGGAGCTGCCTCCAGTGAAGAGAGTAACCCTAAGAACTTCTCTATGTGTACCAGAGGAGGCAACTGTGCCCTCTTGCTTTCCTGATTGTCCTTGTTGCTCTTTTGTTGTTTTCTTTGCTGTATTGAGGCAGGAGAGAAACACAAAGAGAGCTTTGTACCCTCAACTACACAAGAATGGACCTGCTCTAAAAGCAGCATGAGGAAACGGGGAGCAAGACAGTAGGAGAGAAGGAGATGGGGGTTGAGACCAAGAGAGGGAGACAGTAAAGAGGACAGTGTAAAAGCAAAAAGGGAAGATTAGTACAGAAGACGGGGAATTGGGGCAGTTTTTTCTCAGCTGCCTCATAATCATTATGTGACGACTTCTGTGATTTGGCCATCTTGCCTTGAAATAGTAACTAAAGCAGTAAGTGGATGTAAAAACATCGTTGATTCCTTTAGCCAAAAGTAGTGCAGCTATGTTTTTTAGTGGAGGATGAAATGCAATCAGGTGAGACATTACTCATTTCAAGGTTTACATTCTCCATGGAGCTACCTGAAACATTGCAGAATTGCATTCTTGAAGTTTGAGGAGAAGACCCATCGAGCTTTTAGATATTTTTTACAGAGGTATGATTGTAAAAGTTTAATTTAAAAAGAAGCATGGTAAATAAAAGAGAAAATGCAAAAAACCAAAAACAACCCCAAAGGACAAACCAACAACAAACCAAAACCCAAAAACTCCAAGGAATGCACTGAGATAGAAGTAAGGAATATCAAGTCAAAAAAAAAAAAAAAAAACAACCAAAAACTTGCAGTAAGAATTTCCCACTAAGGGCAATAAAACACCTGGGAATCTACAGTATTTTACACAACATGCAAAATTATTTCAGTGACTTCCTACTTCGTTAATATGTGGTATGTTTATAACACTCTGCTAGTCTTGTTATGCACCTTGTTATGTTCAACATCGAGGAGTTGTACCACAGCAGGGGCCGTGAAACATAGCTGGTGTTACACACCGCAGCTGTGGTACAAGAAAGTAACATCATCATATCTGCTTGATCATTCTCAGTAATGGAAGCAAGTCGTGATTGTAGCTAAACCGAGCACCTCACATCTGTCTGTTTTAAAGCAGTGGTGTGTGCCAAACATAGCACTGTTCACATCAGACAACAAGGCGGAGGTGGTCTGTTTAGCTGGTGAGCCTCTGCACAGTCTGGACTTTGAAACCTGCAGGTCTTCTCATCACAAAGCTTCTGTTTCCTCACTTGTAATATTGTGTAACAGCGATTACTTACCTTACAGGGTGCCCTGAGGACTGTATTTGTTAAGCATATTGAGATCAAGTGTAATGTGATTAAGAACATCTGCATTAGATTTAGACGTGTATTGCAAATAGCTACTATTAAAGCAGACCTTCCAGTGACTTCAACTGCTCTCTTCTTTGGGACGAGAGAAAAGAATGACAAGTTCCAAGAGTCACACAGTGGTCTCAGTTTTATCTGCTTTATGTAAAGATGCTCTGTGCTTTCAAACCCTTTAAGCCAGGATGGAAGCAGACTTTTTGTCTTGTCTTTGTCCCTGAACGGCCTGGGGATGTGGAAAAAAGGAAAACCTGGTGCACTTTTTGTAATTCTTGTGAAAGAGAAATGTTTAGGAATTGTTCTGGCTGGAGGTTGTGTGTGGTGTCCTGGAGCCAGAAGTGCTGTTTCAACCATCTTCCCACAGATGTACTATAAAAGAACCTGGAAGAAATCCTGTGAGGATCACTGCTTCTACAGAACATATTCTAGCTCATATTCATCAAGAATGCCCAGAAGATTTCTTGTATTTAAAAGACAAGGATACTTACAAATTATTCCATGCTATGGAATATTATTTTGCAGAGTAAATACCTCTCATTCCTTTTGTCTCCAGATTTGAAATTTAGAAATAAATTATATATTTTTTTTATTACAAAATTTTGCTTTTTCATTTTACACTTATATAATTGTAAGGGCACCAAAGTAATGCTCTCAGAATTAAAAAATTGGTGTCAATATTTTGCTGAAATCAAAGTTTTATAGCATTTAAACAGTGTTGCTGGGTTTTAATTTTAATGGTAATATAAAAAGGTATCTGTAAGTATAACAGTATTAATCAGGTGTATTAAAATGCAGTGGTGTTTTATTTGGATAAATGAGTTTGTGTGAACTGTTTCTGGCTGTAAATCTTTTTATGTAGCACTTTATATTTTGCTGGTTAAAAGCATTCCTCTGAGGTCAAATAAAAATTTGTAATCAAATGCAGGCCAACTCTCTCGTACTGCTGTTCAAAATGGTGAACTAGTTCTGAAATATAATCCATTAACATATTGTTAATGAAAACATTTAGCACTGATGTCAAGGCATTTTGGGGGAGAAAAATAAAAGGAAAATGCACTTTTTTTTTCAGAGAATATTTGCTGTCTAACCTTCGTAGTTGTTCTTCGTAAAATATGTGGATTATGATTTAGGGAAAATGTTGTTGACAAGAAAGCATTGCAAATGCACAAAATAAGTGGAGAATTGCTTTTACATTATTACTTTGCAAGGAATAAGTAAGAGGACTTCCCAGTGTTGATCACTACCCTTATTGCATCCTTAGGCTTTAAGATGAAGAAGAATGCCAGTGTGACCTTAAGCAGAAAATATGAAGCCCTAAGTGATATCTGCCCAAAATTTGAATATGTTCACATATTTCATAATGATCAGAAACTTCCATGAATACTTTGCTATATTCACAGAGTGTCACAACTCAGAATGCAGATAATTGTTCCTAAGTTCAGTTATCCAGAATGTATTTATAGAAAGAGCTTTGAGGAAAATGTGATTGTGTTCCTTTTATTTCTCTCTATTTTAGCCTTATTAAAAGGAGAAATTATGCATCTGAAAAGAAAAACATGAAGAGGAGACCCCATTGCCATTACTTTGGAGAGCTGAGATGTGGAGAATGAAAAAGCCATTGGTCTCAGTTTTACTACCACAATGGCCTTTTATGAGAGGGATTAGATACGCCTAGAGCTGGTGCAGCATTCAGTGCTGCCCTGGACAACAATCTGGAAAGAAAGACGATAAAAATCAGTTTGTCATAAGGTTAAATCACTACAGACTAGCTAGATTGGCTTTTCAGATTGTTTTTCATTTGGGGAAACAAGGGAAAAAACAGAAAGAAAGAAGGAAATATGGCTTTAAAGCTGCTTGGGTTGTCTTTTTTTTTTCCCTTCTCTCTTTTTTTTTTCTTTCCTGCAAGATGTAGCATTCAGAAAACATGTTGAGCGAGTTGAGGCATTAAAAAGATCAGTCTTTCGTTACTGAATGAAAGACTGTTGTGCGTGTGACTCACATACTAAACAGAAATCTGCCTTCAAAGCCTATTTTACTGCCTAATTATATATACACAAAATGTAGCTGTCTGTTTCAATCAAATCCTAGGAAAAAGAATAAAACTCCTCTTAAGATGCAATTTTCATGGTTTTTCATAACCTTAGAACACACACTGCTAATGCAAAAGGGGGAAGTACAGCTGCAAGGTCCAGATAAGGCACCAGTCATTGTTTTGTATTTTTTTAATTATTACTTTATAAAGACATTATACCTCCTACTCAGAATGAGGAAAATTAGTGTCCTCTCATTTTTTTTTCTCTTTACGGGTTGGGTTTTTTTTCCTTGAAATCTTGTTATGCATTTCAGGAGCAGCCGGCAGCCATGGAAAGGGTTTTTTAAGCAGTCTCTGTTAATAGCAGCAAGCTTTCAGGAGAAATCTAGGAATTCCAAAACTGTACAAACCTTTGTATTGCACTGAACACTCCATATGAAGAAAACCAAATATAGAGTGAAAGAATGCAACATAAAACATAAAATAATTGCTGGCAATCAGCTCTCTTGGAAACTTTCAAGCTGGACAACATGTGTGAACCATTTCTTTTGTGAGAGACGAAAAAATAGTTGATTTTAGCTCTTTCTGTAGTAATATAAGTGTGTGAATATATGTATATACATACATGTATATATATATTGTTATCACCTACTATTCAGAAGTCTTTTTAATTAACTTTAACTGTAAAGTTTGATAAACCATTACTAATTTATGTCCTCTTGTTGATACAAATCATTAAAATGAAATAATGTTTTAATGGCTTATCCAACATACATCTAATTGCACCTTAAAAGTTTCTTATGCTGAAGATATCCCTGGTTTGTCTCCATGGGAGACTGCAGCAGTAGAGGTAAACAATGTACTCCGCAAATAGCTGTGCCAGTGAAGAGGTGCAGCTCATCATCTGCCTGGGGACAGTACATCATATTCCCTCCACCTGAGCACTCTCTATATCATTTCAACAAAAATGAGGCAAATTAGCAAAACTATTTTCCCCACTGCTTAAGTAGTTGAATCCATTTAGGCAGAAGTGATTTAGAGGGGGCTCTTCCTGGAAGAGATATTTAGTTACTTCTGGGAAGAGACATGGGAGTGCAGTGATAAACAAGTCACAATAGACTTAGAAAAATAACTCCATTTCATCTGCAATGGTTGTTTACAGCCCAGTAGTCATATCCTGGAGCTGCCTCTATTGTTGTTAAGCCATTGATTCTAGTAGAATATTCTTGCTAATTACTGAAGGGAATAGGTCACTGAAAATTTAATTCAAACCCACATTTTCTGTCTCAGTCACTGGCATTACTTGTGCTCACAAAAAGGCTGATCTCTCCAAAACAGGGCAATGTCTGTTAATTACAGAATTAATTAGATAAGGGGCCCAACATGTTCTGCTGTGCAATGTATGTGCATTCAGCCAGAAAAGTTTTCTGGCAAACCTTTCTCCCACCTAATCAATGTCTAGTAATTTGAACTCTGACATAATGCAGCGATGGGGTGAATGGGTAAGATTTAGGATTTCTGGTTGGTGCGGTGAGCTTGCAGGTTTGCTTTATTTCTAAATGCCCTGGCAAATGGGTATCCAACTCACATGGATTGTGTCTTCTCTCTCCCAGACTCTTTACAATGGAGGCTTGTTGAACATAATGACTGTACTTTAGACAGACAATAGGTATGCTAAGGGGATTAGCTGAAGCTACTTCCCTTACCTGCCTGCAGGGAGGGAATTTGGAGAACAAACACAGAACAAAAGAGTTATGGCTCAAGTGAAGTTACTGCAAAGTATGCAGGGGTGTGACTTTACAGCACTCTACTGCACTCTTTCTCGTATGGGCATCCTTTGTGCACGGTTAGGGTGCAGTTCAGACAGACACTTCAGCTGCTCTAACAGCTCGCTGCTGCCAAAAGAGGAAGTCCCTTTCTCTAAGGCCCCGTTTTCCCACTTTTTCTCCAGCCCTTCAAGTTGTGTGGTCTCATCCTCTCCATTGCACAGATCTGGCACTCATTTGACCCCTAAGTGAGTCGGTGGAGTTTGTTAAGCCAACAAAAACTGTTGACTGTTTTGTGTGGGGTTAGTTTGCTGCTGGCTCAGTGAACTGAATGAGTGCACTCCGCAGCCAGAGGACCAGATGTATCACCTCTTAAGGGGGTCAGTGGTAGCATAAAGTTTAGGTGGGAGTGAGGGAGAGGAAATTGAGGCCTGAACAGCGCAAGATGACCCCTTTTAATTGCAGTAAACCATGAAATTGGGTTATACCATTTAATACAACCGTACCATAAGGACAGAGACCTACCATCACCAGATCTGTGGGTTGAATTGCAAAAAAAAAGCACCAAAACAACCACATTTTAGACATAACCTACTCCCATTCATTTTTCCAAGAGCAGACTATGACATATGCATGAAAGCACCTCATTCAGAGGAGCAGCTAAAAACTTTTGGTACCTGGGGATAGAAACCCCTTCCTCTGGCACAGCTGCAGTAAAAAGAAATTATCTGCCTCTGTCCTTAAAGCATCAACATTGTGAGGGATTTAGTGCAGGAGAATGACTGTGCTATAAATTCACAACAGTATACTTTGCAGTAACTTTCTCAGTGAAAAGAATATATCCAAGAAATTAAGGCGGAGCTCATGGAAACACTTGGTAAATACTAAGCAAATGAAGGGAAGAAATAAACCTGCTTTCATAGCAGACTAAGGAGGTTTGTCTGTGAGATCAACATATGCAATAGATGATGAGCTGAGCTGAAGGCAATAAATGGTTTGGCAGACAAATTATTTGGAAAAGTCACAGAATATTCAGGCTATTGACTACAAATTTGTAACAATTTGTCTTCCAAATTTGTAACAAATCTTAGAAATCCAAAGTAAATATTGCTATGATTTGTGTGACTTCTTTCAGATACATGGGCTCAATAGAAAGTGACCTGATTTCTTGCTATGTTATACCCACTAGCTTTTCCCCTGTCTTTCGGGCAGGCTATTTATCTGATCAGACTCACCCACGAGGAATATTTTGTGCAGTATCTCCCGTGGAATTCACTGCACACACATGAAGCCGTAGATTCATATTTTTTTCACAGAAGATTTCAACAGTCTTATCTTTGCTGTGATGAATTTAACAAACCCATAACCATTTGCTGACATTGTTGACACATTCATTCTGTCTCTTCAGCTCTAAATTTGAGCATGGATAAATATCTCTACGAGGTAGCCCTACTTTTAGGACTGGCATAGTTTTACTATTCATTCCAAATTTGTAATGGGGTATCAGTACTTCAATTAATCAAACAATCAATCAATCAATCAATCAGTCAGTCAATCAATCAACAAACAAACAAACAAAACCAACCAACCAACCAAAACACAAAAAACCCAACAACAAAAACAATGCAGCAGCAAACAAAAACAAGCCAAAAACAACAAAAAAACCAAACAATCTCCCTCCCACAAAATAGCAAACAAAAAAAAACCAGACCCAAAAACATGAAACAAAATCAAAAAAGACTCAGAAGTATATTGTCAGGTTGTCATGGTGATGAAAGTTTAACTGTGTTAATACTTTTACCCCAGAGTAGTACTATGGCATCACCTAAAGCCGGTGGCACAGGTACTGGTACAAACGGGTGTCCTGGTCTGTGAAAGCTGAACACAATTCAGCAGTGCCCTGGCAGCCAGGAGGGCCACCCGTGTCCTGGGGGGCATCAGGCCCAGCATCGCCAGCCAGGCAAGGGAGGGATTGTCCCGCTCTGCTCTGCCCTGGGGCGGCCTCACCTCGAGTGCTGGGGGCAGGTCTGGGTGCCACAATACAGAAAAGACACTGAGCTGTTAGAGAGTGTCCAAAGGAGGGCACGGGGATGGTGAAGGGCCTTGAGGGGAAGCGTGTGAGGAGTGGCTGAGGTCACTTGGTCTGTTCAGCCTGGAGGAGACCGAAGGGAGACCTCATTGCAGTTACAACTTCCTTGTGAGGGGAAGAGGAGGGACAGGCACTGATCTTTTGTCTGTGGTGACAGTGACAGTACCTGAGGGAATGGCCTAAAACTGTGTCAGGGGAGGTTTAGGTTGGATATCAGGAAAATTCTTCTCCCAGAAGGTGATTGGGCACTGGAACTGGCTCCCCAGGGAAGTGATCACAGCAGCAGCCTGACAGAGCTTGAGAAGCGTTTGGACAATGTTCTCAGGCACATGGTGTGACTCTTGGGGTGTCTTGCATAAGACCAGGAGCTGAATTCAATGATCCTCATGGCTTCGTTGCAACTCAGGATATTCTGCAGTGTTAAACTGATTTCCAGGGAATGTGTTGCATATGCAGTTTGATAAACTGTAGACATGCAAGATCGTTTCAGTTGACTTTTAACTTGCAGTAATAAAGTTTTGGGGAGCAAAAGACAAAAAAGAGAGGACCAGAACTTCTTTTTTTGTTGTCTTTTGGGTTTTTTTAAAAATTTTCTTAGCTCTTATTTTCCACAAAAAGTTAAAAAAAATCCAAGAAGATGTGTTTATTTCTCATAAATACCCTTTTAGTATATGAAGCAGAAGCCAAAATATTATGGAGACACCTAGTAGACAAACTGCTAGATAGACAGGTAGTATGGACAAGAACAAGTTTAAATGTCATGCATGACGTCTGTGGCAGAACAGTAAAAAGTACTGAATCCCTAGAGTATGGGTTTGGAGAGGACACTGTGTAAGAAATCCAAATCCCTACCATTGCAGAAAACCTTGCAGCAAGTATTTCAGGAGGTTCACAGAATATATCCTACATACTACTGAAACATCATAGGCCACAGAATTCATTCCCAAGTCCTACAGCAAATGTGAGACCTATATCTAAACATGAAAAGACATAGCTATGGTATGTCCAAGGAAGGCCAGCAGACTTTTCATGCAGTGTTGTAAGCCTCTGCAGCAGAGAGGAACCTCACACAAAACCACTGTAAAAAGATTAGTTCTATAGAAGAACATCAAGAATACATGCCAATTAGATCTGAATAAGGATTGTTTCCAGACATCAGTTTAGCATAAAGTTGTGGCAAACACACATGACACAGATGTCTCATAAATGTCATTGCTACTGGAAGCATCTCCTGCCTTCAGCTGTGACCGGTGCTTCTGATGATCCACAACAGAAATGTTCTCTAAGTGCAGGGAAGCATTAAACTTTCTCACTGCTCTCTGCGCTGGTCTACTACAAAAAGCCCACTCTTGCTGAGTGAAAGTTCATAAAGAAGGAGTTAAAAAAATGCTATAATGTCTGAACCCTTGCAGAAACTGGTGCTAGGCGTTCTTTCCAGATGAGAGTCTTTAACAAGATGAGATGCCACTTACCTTTCCTGTAGAACACGACCTTTCTCTTGAGCACCCTGAAGTGGGGATATCCCTCTTGCTTAGCACAGAAGTCAGGCAGGCAGCAGAGAACTTTCCAAGCAGAGAAGGATTGCCTTCAATACGCGGTCCATCCATCCCCAGCTAGAAGCATTTTGTGTGTTTGGATGAGTCGTGGTGTGAGATCATGTTTTATATACTTCTGTGACCCTGTACAGCTGTATAAGGACACAGCCTTACGTAGTTACAGTTATGGCAAGCCCAGATTTTGGATGTTTGCCATATGAAAAAACTTTCTGTTATCTTTGGAAAAAAAAAAGCATTTGGTATTGAAGGCCATCGCTAAGCCATTGCAGAATGGCAAAATAATGTTAATCTGCTTCCTTTAATTTTATAGTTCAGCAGTTCAGTTCCCATTTATGTTGCTGAATTGCCGAGTTTCCTAATTTTTTAAAAAACATGAATCTAGTCTTTTTGACATGTCAGTATATTCTCAAGATAGAAATAACTGACTGTAAACATCATGTCACAATAAGGTTTTCTTCTTGGGGTTTTCAGTGGAAATTATTTGTCCTTCAGTTATCCTTTTTTGATTGTGTGCCATAAAAAAACCAAGCAAATGTTTAATGGAAGTTTACAAGAATGGACAAAGGAATTCTAACTGTCTACCATGTAAAACATAAAGGCGTAGTGTAAAATGCATCTTTTAGACTTCCAGCAACATCAGCACAAAATGTGAAGCTTTATGGCACTAATGTATGTGCACATACAAAAAGAGGTGAAAGTATGAAAGGATAATTGATATAAAATACTATTTGATTATTAACTTTCCCATCGGAAAATATCTCAGCATTTTACTGCTTGTTTTTTAAAAATCTCAGAAGCCAAATTTGAGTCACATAAGAATAGAGTAATGCATTTTTTAAATATATGAATGAGTAAAAAAGGGGGGAAATCATTCCTACAATCTAGAAAGGATTGTAGTGGTTTTATTTAAAACTTCTTAAAAATGGGCTAAATGAAGGAGACAGCAACAAAGCCTTAAATATAGATGAGCTGACAGGAACATAGGAGGTAAAAATCTCAAATTGTTCTGAAAGCTGGCTACAGCACTGCTAACATATTTTGTTACAGTGCTCTCTTAGTTCTTCACCAAATGTCTAATTTCAGATCCGCTGCACGTGCTTTCCTTGCAGGGCTTAATGTACGTGATTAATCTTGACTTGGCTTAATACTGCTAGGAATGTGGCAATGACCTCAGCTGAACACTGGCAAAGTGATTAATGTTACATGAACTGGGATATTTTTTACTCACGATCCTGAATAAACACAGACATGCTGTATTCTGTTACAGACCTTTGCTCAATTGAAAATGTACTGTGGTTTCAAAGAGTAATGTTTCAGATGCAATAAACAACGTAAGAGGAAACATGGCTCTTCTTAAAGAAAATGCTGTTTCAGGCTAAAGTCCCAGTGATCATAAAAGATATATGATGCAATAAACAAAATGAACCACAGGCAAGACAGGTCCATTCGATGACTAACCTCTGATTGAATTTTCCAACACTCTTTGACATTCTGTGAGATAAACTATCCACAAAAGGTCCCTATTAAATATAAGGTTGTAATTTCTTTTTTTTTATTTTTATAGTGAGGTCTAAGAACTGTGTGAATGTCTCCTATTGGTTGTTTGTGTTTTTGAATATTTTATGATATGGGAAGACAGGCAAACAGTTGCTATGATTGTCAAATGTCTTAAATCAAGTAGAGAAAATGCAATAAAACACAGTTTCCATGGCAACACATTGTAACCTAGTACCTCTGGATTATGAACCAGCTCACATCTATGATCATTATTTGTTGACAAGCATAAATTGAGCCTAAAAGCATAAATTTCAAAGATAAAACTGAAAGCTTGAGCTCAGTAATAATAATATTTAAATATTTTCAAGGTAGTGGCAGCAAATCAAGACTAGTTATGTGGTCATTTGCATAATGTTAATAAGCTAAATGAAAATGCTTTTATTTTCAAGCCTTTCAGGAAAGATGTAATAAATATATGCATCTCCACACCTGCAAATAGTAACTGATGTGTGTTGTGCCCTGCTGAAGGAGTACAATACGACCAGTAATACAGAATGCTACACAAGACATTCCAATCAAATAATTCAATTCTGATTTGCAGTTGTTTGACAAAAACCTGGAGAAAAAAAGAACAAATATTTGAACACCTGATTGCTAACACCATCTCCTCTTTTTCACAGCGTTTTCCCGGTTGCCCACTGGACGTTTTTATAGGTCACCGTGACACGCTAAAGCAGAAAAAGGGAAATTAACTTTGTTGGCAGAATTTATGTACGTCTTTTATCACCACATGCATTTCAAAAGCGTAAAGGTGATCACTTTGTTTGTTTTTCACAACTCGGTAAGAACTGACCAAAACAAAAGGGTAATGAATCTCGTTTCTGACTGCTTCTCGCTCTTACTGCTCCTATGCAGGATCACCTGAGAGTGTGGGGTTGCAAGCCTCCATTCTCAGAGGCTCCAATGGACAGTGCACGAAGCCCAGCCCCAGGACTGTTGGACCCATTGTACAATCTCTACAGAGCTGCTCAGCAGCCCTGCAGGTCCCTGAAGCTGTCTGGGCAGCAACGATCAGATACAAAGCAACAGAGCATTACCCATGTACTGGAAGTCTGATCCTTCCACCTTACTGTGCAGTCACAGAAACCATAGCCCATGCCTTTCAGTTATTTGAGATTAACCTGTTTCCACAGAGAATCGAATTTGTTAGTGTGCTGCTTTTCTCCAAACAAGTTCACTGTTTTGGAAACCTTCTGGTAGCTTACAAATAGGCAGGAATGAATGTTCATCTTCGTTGCTGAATCAAAATCCTTGTGGTTCAGAGCCTTCGGCATAACTTTCCTGAAGACTGTGTGTCTCATTGCCTTTATGTTGTTGACAGAGTTTAGGGAAGAGACTTGATAATATAGATCCTGAACAGAGATCTGTGCTCGCATGAACTTGGGACCCTAGCTTAGTGGTTTGTGTAAACAAAGTTAATTGTTTTTCTTTGCGCTAAAAACCCAGACAGGTCTGACCAGCACTAAAGACTGTAATGGGCCAGTTCAATAAGTACATGCAGCAGCTTTGGGACCAGTGGGAGCATACAGCATGGCAGAGCCACTTACAGCTTTAAAGTCTAGTTATGTGAATGAATAAATCCTTCTTAAAATGCAGGGGTTTTTTTTCTGGCTACCTGACAACAACTTTGTAGACATTCCTACAACATTTTGTAACAACCTCTTGCCAGTTGCAGAAACAAGTGACTTACAGAGGTTTTCCTAGCAGAACACACCTACTGGGTCTTCACAAGCATTGTCATGTAAATATCCACTTGAAGACCTTTAAAAATACAAGCTTCTTGGGCTTCCTTATGTAGGACAATTGCTGTGACACATCTTAATGTGTATAAATAATGCAGCAGGGACTCTAACGCTGTCATTATGCCTTACAGCTTTTGACATTTTCTATGGCTTAGGGAAAAATGCAGAATTGGCTTTCATACAAATACAGTGGAACTGGAATTTTATATTCTAAAGATCATAGACATTCCCAGACATTGTCTGGGTACCTGAAGGGCAACACCAGTCCCTTAGGGGATTGAGGGAAAGTTGAAGTACGAAAGCTAGTTGCACCTATTCTTGTGTGGACCCGAAGTTCTTACAAGTTTACTGATTCACTAAATGATGTATTGTGCTTGAAAAGAATCTTCAGTACAAAGGGAACAAAATGACATTTAAAAATCAGAGGCATGTAGTTCTTGTCACTTTATCAGTTGCCTACCATAAATAAACTCCATGAGGGAATGAAGAATTATTAATTAATCATTGTCATACTAGTGTGGGCACAGCCAGAATGTGCTTTTTTTTTTTTTTTTAAATGAAGTTCAGTGGTACCAGTAGAAGCCAGTGGAAAAGTAAAAACTATGCACAGCGGGTTGTACTTGAAGCAGAACCTTTTCCTCCTGATCTGAACTGTGATCCATCCTGATCCCATCCTGTGATCTGAACACATTGTTCATATCTTGAATCTCCCTGTTTTAGACTTTAGAATAAGCATCCTGCTTGGATTGTTCATCCTGTATGAGAATCTGCCTTAGGTGCTAGATGTCCTTAGCTTGGCACTTCTTCATTAAATAATGTCTAAGATGAGCCCTCTTGCCCTGTGTTCTGTGTTGGATCTCAGATCTTCACCTGTTGCATATTGCATCTTCTCTGTGGTTTGCTAATGATAAGGTGACTTTGAAGGTAATCAAACCTAGTTTTTTTATATAATCTGAATTCTGAGTGTGATTTCTGAAACATATTTCTGTGTGAATGAGAAACCCCATAATTCTGTATGCTATATTTCTTGAGACAGTGCTAAATGTTCAAGCATTACAGTGATGGACAAAATGTAAAAACCTCATTCAGCTGAGATAGCTATAAATTGTTTTCAATTATGCTACTAAAAAAGAAAGAACCTTTCTAGTTACTTTAGAAGAAAAGTAACTAGAAATGTTGAACTTGGTAACATCAAGTGTAATCTTTCTTCAGAAAAGACTATAGTATTGTAATCAGGTGATTCTTGGGATGTATTGCTTGAGGGAGATGCTTGTGATTTCAATGACAGGATCAAGCATTCTTCAATGCTCAACAGGCTTTGCAGTCACAAAGTTTCGTTTTAATGACAGTGGCTGAAACATCTCTCAGCGATCTGGTGCTCCTTTTGGGGAGGCTGTTTCAGCAAACACCATAATTGCTTGCCTTGTTTTACATCTGGATCTGCTTGCTCCATGGTGGTGTAAATCCTGCTTGTTTTCAGCAGCAAAATTCTCATGGGCCTGTTGCTCTGACTTTTTTTTTTTTTTTAATTGTGTTCTAACTGTAACTTCCTCAAAGTCAGTAGAGTTATCTGGAAGTAAAAGCAGAAGAACATAATTGTGAATTGGAAAAGCACAGGAACATCTATTTCACTCATTAAATTCCCAATTAAACACACCATTGGTCCAAATCATTTGCAAAGGCCAGTGCAAGGTCATGTAGTTTATGTCACTTAGGCAGAATAGTTTATAGTTGGCATATCTGTCCTGCTGAGTAGATGATATTCAAATCAGAAGTGTGTAAGAAGATTTTTAAGGGGCCCAAGCAAAATCCACAGGAATGCTTTAGGCTGGAGGAACTGTTTAGGCTGAAGAAACTGGTTTGGCACATAATACATGTTCAGAGACTGTTTCCTTTGCTTTGCCTTCCCTCCCATTCCCTTCCCTTACCCCTGCACTTCTCTTCTTCTTTGGTTTTATTTTCATTTTCTTTTTCCTCCCCCTTCTTCACCCCTCCTTTTCTTTCAAACTGCTTATATACTGCTATGGGTATTCATAACACTTTTAATATATCGTGGCTTATATACTCACAGTTCTATGCTAAAATCACAATGAAATTTGTAAAGTAGAATTAATAAATATATGAAGTATTCACTTTCTACATTAACTATTGTGTTTAAATGGTGTAGCTCACTGAATTCACTGAGAATTTGCACAGACAAAACCAAATTAGGAGCTGAGTAAATCCAAATGAAATTACATCATACACAAGTTTAAAATTGGGCCTCCTGCATCTTGGCCATTAACACCTGTCTCTTTGATACAAAAGTAGCTTCATCTACATTACAAAGTATTTCAGCTAAAAGGGATAATCTATGTCGAGTTACAGAAGTTTAGAAGTAATAATGCAACATAAAACTCCAGGGTGTTTGTACTGCTGCTTTGTCCAAGAGACACTAGAAGGGATGAATTTACTAGTGGTAAATTCATGGAGTTTGGTGGGGTGTTTTAACATGCTGCAGCTTCATGTTGCAGCCTTTTGCTGGTCACTGTGCCCCTTTCCGAAGGCCACAGAAAGGCCCACAAGTGCATTATTGCTAAGCAGCCGGGAGGATTGTCCTTGGCTGCTACACAAACCCCTGCAGTGCAGCCGTGACCTCCTGGCTGAGGTCAAGGCACCACCTCCTGAACACCAACGAGTCTGGCAGGGCAGCTCACGCACTGCTGCTCACAGCATAGCTGCTGAGCCCCAGGGGCACAATAGCAGCTGACAAAGCTGTTTGGAAGCCCTCCTTCCTTCCCTGTGCAGGCTGCCCCATGAATGGCACATTACAACCCTAAAGGCTTATGACATTTGCATTTACTCTAATTCAAGTATGGCTGTTGACTTGCATACATTAAGATTATGTTGCACTGATGATGCCTTAAGGTGGCTACCTAAAAAACAGAGACTAGACAAGAGCAAGGGAATAAAGGTGGGTATTTATTTGAAAGGCCTTCAAAGGTACACCCTGGGGAGCCAGAGGCTACTTCCAAAATGGACCCCGAGATGGACGATGAGTCACAAGTTCTTCACACTTTTATAGGTTTGGTCCATTTGCATATCAGCATAAATTTGCCAGTTAAAACTTTAGCTAATGATGTAATTTCTTCAACTTCTCCACCTCTCGTGCGGTCCTAGTTTACACATTCAGGCCTGGGACAGTCTGAGTGTCCTTGAATAGTAAACTCAGAGGAGCTTTGTTGTGTCTATCTAGCCTAGGAGAGCAGTTAACGAGCTACAAGAAACTTCAGAGTTACCCACTAAGCGATCCAGAACTTGAGAAATATAAAAGTTAAATCCTAAGGCATCATTCCCCTGCTCTAGATACCTAAGGTATCACTGGGACCAACATTTTTCTGTTTTTTTTTTTTTTTGTTTTTACTTCATGCTTCAGAGAGAATATTTTTTACTCTGCTTTAATTAGTTTGCTCTTTGATTTGGTTTAGGAGGTAGATGAGGTATTTTTCTAGCTGCAAGCATAAGTTCTGTATTCTCCAGCTTCACAAAATGAAGTAGTAGCTGTCATAGCCAACTCATAGCATCTAATTTTCTAAACTCAGCTTTAAGGGGGGAAAAAAACCCCAAAAACAAACATCAAGCAACAAACAACAAACCTTCCTACCTTGGGAAAAGAAATAAGACCAACCTAAACTTGAGATAGTTGAAATTATGATCTACTCGGATTAAGTGGGTGAAGGAAAGGCTGTTCTACTGGCATGCCCTTATTCCACCCCCTCTTATCATTAGTAATTCTATTCCATTCTTATCTGATTGTGCAGGGACGTATTAACTCACTGGCAAATGAATACGCTATGGAAAAAACTCCCTCAAATGCAAATTAAACAGGAGTTGCTGATACTGAACACAAGGAAGCTTCTTGTACTCCTACCCGTCTGCTGACAAGGAGCTGCCAGCCACCCTTCCTACGAAACTAAAAGCCATAATCTAGCAAATATTGCAGAAATTATGTCTTTCTCATCTCCTTGGATGAAATCTGATATTCAGTAAACCCCTAACATTCACACTTATTACTTATGTGACATTATGCTTTTGAAATGCCACATTTCAACCTTTAAAATAAAGCAAAGAGCAAGCATTAAATTGCATGTTTGCATCAGGCCCAATTGTTGAACTCATAGCACACACTCGGGCCTCAGGGGTGCATGATTTTTCCAGGGGTCTATCATCTCTCCCAGGTCAGTTCAATGACAACAGTAAAACTCCAGAACCTTGCAGGGTTTGACAGATAGCAAAAAGAACCAACATTTTTATGTATTTTTCAGGGATTTCACTCTGGTCATCTTTATGAGGTTCACTAATGCCCTTTCTCTTGAGCTATGAGTGTAGGAAGTGCCATCTGTGTAAGAAAAAATGCAATCAAAATAAAGACAAAAAACCTCCCAAAAAATTTAAAGATAATTCCAAATAAACTATACACCAAAATGCACACACACACACACACACTGGAAAATTGCTTATATCTTTTCAGTTTCCTGTTATACAGTTTTCATTTCTGGACCAAGACAAAGTCTTGCTTAAGTTGTTTTTAGAGCTATATCAGGTAATTTACATATTTTTTTTTAAACTTACCAGTGATTTCATGGTGAACATACCACCATACTTCAGAAAAATGACACTTATTTTTATTTTTCATAGGGTGAAGGTCCAGGTGGGCAAGAGAACATGTGATGTAGCATGGATGCATTTCTAAGATCTCTGAATGCCTGCTAGGCCTCATTTGCAGGCAAAACAAGGATCTGTGCCTCAACCCAATGTGTGCAAAGCACACTCAATGTTCAGGAATATTTGGTTTTGAAAGTACATGCAGGCCTTTATGTTCATAAGCCATTTGTGTCAAGCAGGTACTTGTATTGTGGAGAACTGCAGCCATCGAGACTGCCAAAAAACACTGAGTATGTTGTCAGGTTCACAGTCAAAACTCCTATTTTGTATCTACAATACAAGACGTCTAGGTGGCAAGCATGGAAGATGCAAAAAACACAGGGTACAAATGGCAGCTTGTGTTCTTTGAACTGCTTTCAGGAAAAATAAGCTGATTTGCTGAGGTTCTATGTGAACTGACTGAGTGAAAACAGTCATTTGCTGTTTTATATATGTCATGTCACGTTACTCATACCTTTTTATTTTGTTATGTTTTTATCTAACACAGTTGTATTTTACTTCATCCTTCAAATTAAAGCAATGAAAACTAAGAACTGGCACAGTATGAACTTACAATTTATTTAATACTTTGACTTTCCAGAGCTCAAATACCTCTGATCCATTTGTCTCATGGTGTTAGTTGGCTTAACCTTTTTAGATTTCTCCAAACAAAATAACTTGAGCTGCAGCAAGCTGTTTGCCAGGGATTTGAACTCTGTAAAGAATGGAGAAAAAAGTCACTTAGCTCCTTAGTGTGTTGGAGAAAATATATTTACTCTCATTTGTGTGTTAGACTCCGGCTCACCTGGCTTCATTGTTGTTATTATGTCAATTCTACCTGTACAATATGCTCCCATCTCCCACATTAATCCTGGCAACTGCTTCTTGAAATGTACAGGGTATTAATAAAAATAATAGCAAAAGTAGAATTCAACATGAACTCTCTTTTACTATAAGATGAAGTGTTAATATAACAATTCTTGTCTATAATCTGTATTTATTCCATGGAAAAACTATCGAGGGTATGGTAACTTCATGAAAAGATCCCCTGTATTTGCTCACTCGGGTTCTTTACACAGACTATGTTAAAGCACAGCTTATTTCATTTTGACACAACATTATGGCTTTTCTTTTTCCAACAAAAGGAAGGAGAAAAGAACCAGACATACCATATAGCAATTCATCTTGGAACAAGCAATAGAAGCCACTATTTCAGGGTAGAGGACTTCAGCAGCTCTGAAAATGAGTGGAGGCCTATGGGGAACAGTCAGCTGAATAACAAGGCTGGGTGATTCTCACGTAAGGTTCAAGATATTTTTAGTAGGATAGTTTGTACAGGAGCACCGTGTTCAATTAAGCTGTTGATATTCCAGAGAAAATGCAGAAAAGAATTAGAAAAGAAATCTGAAGACTGGAAAACAAGTCTCATTGTGAAAGATTTGGGGTGTGCAGTCAGTTTTATTTATCACAGAGAAGTTAAATGAGAGCACTGATCATAGTCATAAGTTCCTATAAGGAATCAGAAATTTGATGATATGGAGCTCCATAAGAGACATAACTGCATGGAATGTCTTGATGATAAACTTAGATAAACTCAGATCACCTCAGTGCCATCTTGATGGGCAGCATTCCTTCTAAAAATAGACATCATTAACTATTTTTACTATGTGCAAGGATTTTTGACAGATTCTCCTTTGCTGGTCCAAACACCCTGCCCCAAGCAATGAGGGAAATATATTCCCAGTTCTGGTCATGACTTAAAACCTATTTATTTGGCTTTCTTTCTCCAGGCTTCTTGATCAGCAGCACAGCATCAGTGTGGTGCAGGGCTTCTCTTTCTGAGCAGAAGTGACCTGATAAAACCATCTTCTCAAGGGAGAAAGTGCCTGTGAAGACAGGGCACATGCCTTGCTTTCTAGAATAGTGAAGGGAAATGGCAAGAGGCAATGCAGGGATCGCCAGCATATTCTGGCCCTGCTGCCATAAGGAGCAGCCATCACCCCTGTCCACTGCATCCATGATACGCGATATGTTTGTCCTCCTAAGGCAGCGGCTCTCCCATCCTAAAGCAAGCAACATTAGCTTCCGTGAGAGTGGTCTAGCAATCACCCAGTCCTTGCACCAGCCTGAGGAAACAACATGTGTGTTTCTTGCCTGTATTTTAGTTGAATTTTTCTGTGACAGGGATAAACGACTGAGAGAAAGAAAGCAAAAACCACCAAACAAAAGAGCACCAATTCATTTTGTTATGAGTCACTAGGCAGTCTTTAAGTCATCATGACATTGAAATACTAGTGACCCTGCTGGGATAAACTCATCTTCTAAATTAAATGCCCATGTTATTTGAACATTTTTTTGGACAACTTCATTTAAAATGGGCTGTCTTCAAGCTATCAGTGCCCTTCAAGAGCTCCACCTGAGTCTTCATATTATCTTCAGGTCAAATTACAAACCTCATTCAGCCAGTCATTGTAGCTGGCTTAGAGCAATTAAAGTTACAGTCAGAGTAATAGGAAATAATTTCAAATAATATCTTATTACTTCTGTGAATTCTGAGGTTTTGGTTTTCTGAAATATATGTAGATATAAAAACACACACACATGAAAAGAGAGAAAATGTTTGCCAGTTGGTATGTTTTCCATCCTTTTACAGCTCCAGAAATATTCTATGGAAGATTTTATGGTGAATGTTTTCCAATCTAGCAAGTTATAGTAACTAAATATTTGACCCATTTTCCTTGGAGGAGTATTTTCAATAGATCCTTATACAGCAACAATCTCTCTATTTTTGTGAAAATTGTGAGTTTGGGCTCAGGTTTTTTTGTTTGGTCAGTTGGCCTTTTAAATTTTTTTTTTTTTTAATTTAATGACTGCCGCATTCCACTGCAAAAACATTATCACTGTACTCTTCTTTCTCCCTTACCTCTCTGCTCCTTTTCATTTCAGGTGGATGATGTAAAGTCTTATTAATGAAGAAGCAATCTGTGATCAGCATCTGAGAGCTCTTTATACCCTGTGCTAACAATGTTTTGATATAGTCTCCCCGCTCTCCCTCCCCCAGCTGGCTTCCCGTGTGTGCTGGAGCCCTTGCTGGCAGCCTGCCCGGCGAGCAGTGCTCCTGTAGATTTCAGCCTCTCTCCAGGAGCTGCCTGCCTTCAGCATAATGGGCAACATTGAAAGCAGCAAGGCGTTCGGTGGGCAAGGTCAGAGTGCCTTTCATTCCTGCAATAATCAACCAGTGTAGCTCTTCCTCAGACCTGGGGAGAAAGAAGATAGAGGTCAAAAGAGCAATTACATTTCACGTTGACTCCAGGAAAGGCTTGGAACACAAAACTGAAAAGAAAACAGCATAGAGCCTCTCTCTCCCACATTCCTTTTTCTGGTCATTATTATTAGAACAGTGCAGCAGCTATGTCCATTATAAGCACTATAACATGAAGAACCATTTTCCTCCAGTGGATGAGATCTTTCTTCTCAGTTGTTTAGTGCTGTCAGCATCTTGCAAAGGAATGTAAATGAGAAACACCCTGTATAACCAGATACAGTGAATAAAGGCTATTAATTACATTTAAATTTTAACACTAGCCAACTCTAGAGCAAGTAGTTACGCTAATTTCCATCTGTAGTCTGTCTTTGAATTATCATAGCTTTATTTATTTAGTATTAAGATGATAATTTAGGGAATATAATTTGGATGAAAATGTCAATAATTTTCATTTGCCATATTGTCATTTACGAAGCTGTCTTTATTTGACCCTACAGCTGCTGGGCCTAATTACTTTAATGCCATTAATTGTAGTGACCATTGAGGTATTTTAGCTTTTAATTGCTATTATTGCATAGCTGAGATCATTGCAAAATGCATCATGTTTTTTCACAGACATCTTGTGTTGCTTCCTCATATTCTTAAAGCATAGTCTGCCAAAGATTTAGCCCAAAAAATCCCTGTGAAACATAAATTTTAGACAGCCCTTTCAGCAGAGCAACCTGTAAACTCTAATGTTAATGTAGTTCGATAGTAGAAGAATGTAACTGATCCATTTACTCATTGCCCTTCCCTGTCTTTATGAAAGCTGAATTAGCTCGGTGTTGACAAAGGATTAAGAAACTTGGTAGTGACATTCCTCACAGTAAACAAAGCCTCTCTCATTCCACATTTCACACTGAAGGCAGCCACTTCAAGAGTATACACTTCTTTGTTTCCAGCTATAGAGTGCAAACATGGCTTTATTCCATGGTTTCCTATGAAACGAAATGTGAGTACAATGTCTCTATCCCACAGAACACCTGGTATTATTCACTCCTCCGTTGAAAGCACTATATCACTAACGGATTGAAAAACATATTTATTTTATCAACCATGACAAGTAACACGATTTTTTTTTTTCTGTTTTTCTGTGTTACTGTTGCAGGGCAAGACGAAAAGAGATATAAAATTTTGTTCAAGACCTTTTGAGTTCAGGTCTCTTCAAGTACAATACAATTAGTAGCCAATACTTAAAAATCACATGTAAACAGAGCATTGCTCTAGGCAAGGTCCTAAAACTTAGACCTCACCAAGGCAAAACAAACTGAGGATTCAAGAGCAGCTGAATCAACATGAAATAGGGATTTGTTTAAATGGTGGAAGCTGTTCACATCCCAATGGACTGCACTGCTGTAGCCCTACCAGCTCTGACATCTCCCTGGCCATGTCAACATTTGACCCATTGGGAGCAATGGTTAAAATCAGTTGTATGAATTGGCACCATTTTTTCCTTCATTGCAGTGATATTTGCTAGAGACAAATGCTATTCAAATGGTTCACATAAGCTTTTGCAACTGTGGGTGGTGGTGTTTTCTGTTTCTTTAGTTTGGTTGGTGTATTTGTTTGTTTTCCAGTGGCTACCATTTGCTAGAAGAATAATTATGAAGTGGGAGTTCTGTGGTGTGTATCATCATGATGCATCACTGTGAAAGACATGGCCTTAAAATGAGGGTTTAGGATGGTATTGTAAGGGAAAATTCCATTTTCAAGTAGAATTGAACTTTACTGGGCTTTCCTGGACAGGTCATGGGAAATAAGGCATTTGTAAAAATGTTCCACTGGTAACAATCTTCCAATTATAATCAGCTAGATAGTCCGTGTGGAGAAAGATACAGGAATATAAATGTTAACTTTCTCATTACTGTTCTACTAATTGCACACAATCCTTTCAGAATATGACAAGATTCATCAGTTTTCCCTTTTTGAAGATGTTTCCCTACCATGATGACTTTTTTGAATTAGTAGGAATACACATGATGCAAATATTCTCCGTTGAACAGATGTATTGATTGCTCACCTCTGCATTAGCTGGGATAATCTTGACAAGGAGATCCTGCATCCATGTATGATCTTTATTCTGTATTTTTTCTGTTGTTAAAACAGGTCATTAGGAAAGGCCATCCTGTAGAACTAAGAAGAGATTATTTTAATAAAGAGAAGGCTTAACTGAATGACTTAATGCTATGAACAGAGACAGAAAGGAGAAAAATGCAACTCTGGTAAATAATTGCTAAGTCTGCATTGCCTGTGCGTTTCCATTCCTAGTTTATTTATAAGTTCTGTACCAGTAGAATACAGAATTTTTCAGTCATGTCTAATTTATAAGACAAAAGAACCCATGGAGCCCCTGTGTCATGAAGCCTCATCATTTATTGACAATCTTAGGCTGCAGGATTAGGCACCTGTAAACTGGCAGTGCTGCCAAAATCACAGCCATTCCCATACAAGCCTCACGTTGCCCATTCCCTACACTGTGCTGACCAGCAGCCTGCCAGAAGCAGCATTTGTGAAGCAGAGACTAAAAGCAGCTGAGGGAACTGATCCATCTGAAACGCATGGAGACAGTTCATGCTGGGCTGTCTTTCAGCTGTATCAGTTTCCTGATCCCAGCTCATGGCACAAGCACATAAGCACTTGTGCTGGCTCCGGCTGCAAGGTGACACCAGTCTGGAGAGGATCAGCCAGCAGCTAAGAGGGCAGAGACCTCTCCAGCAGCAGGAGTGGCATATGGACCTCATAGTACGGCTTTAACCTTCTGACATACTTCTGTAATCTCTTCCCTCAACTCTTCTCTATTTAAGGGAAGCTGACATTATAGCAAACAAAATCCAGCTGTTAATTGGCTAAGCGTATCTGACAACAGCATTAGAACTGCTCAGAGATACATTCATGACGGTGATTCACCTTGCTTAACTGCATACCCTACAGGATGTTTTCAGAAAAGTGCATCCTACTTTATATGTCTCG
Organism: Gymnorhina tibicen; assembly: GCA_013399875.1. NCBI lineage: Eukaryota > Metazoa > Chordata > Aves > Passeriformes > Artamidae > Gymnorhina > Gymnorhina tibicen. The sequence goes on along the minus strand of VXAZ01000404.1, from coordinate 300,884 downwards.
CGGTAAAAGTGGAAGCATTCAAACTGGGGGTCTCAGTGCATGAAGAGATGATGAGCAAGGCCTTGATATGTGGACTAGCCACAGAAAGGCGAGGTGTCCCAGCTGACCTCACTGACTATAGCAGAGCTCTGGGTAGAGCTCGTTTACTGAAACGAGCATTTGGGATAACTGACTGACAGAAGTACTTCCAAACAAGAAAGTCTATTAGACTCTACATAGTCACTGTAAGGGGAATAGCTCAGAAAAGTACCAACCTCCGCAACAGCACATGATATAGTTCAGTCTTTAAAACAAACCCCAAAAACCAGCAAACCAAAAAATAAACGACCCAAAAACTTTCCTGTAATAGTCAGGAAAAAAACTCTCATTGACGTTGTTCAGAACAGGAAAAAGATCAATAGTCTGTAAAATGTGTGTATGTGCTCTGTTTATGGAAAACTAAGCAATATAAAACATATGGCAATGCCACATGGAAAGAAATATTTCAAAAAATATTTGCTATAGGAATAAGCCTGTCAAAGGAAGAGTTAGTGGTGGAGCTTTTTAAACAATGTTAAACATTTCAATACAGGCTTGACCTCATTTTTTACCTTCATCTCTTACTGATTGGAATTATTTATTTAATTCCGTTTTATTTTATTTCCTGGTAACTCTCCAGACTTCTTGGAATCCTCTAAAATTTAATACTTAATCAGAAAATGTAGTATTTCCCAGTAAAACGCCTTATTCATTAAATTGCCTATTATGAATTTTCCTGTTAACAGATTCTCACAGACTCCTGAAGGAGGTCTGGCAATAGCACATCATAAAAAATCAGCAAAGTCTCCTGTAATCTTCAACTCGTTCTCTTACAAACTTGCAGACTTGCTAACTACCTACAAAAGATAAGAAGGACTTTGTGGCATGCCCCAGAGAGTAATGAAGGTACAGTATGGGACGTGGGAGAAACTAGTAGGCTAAACTTCTGCGAAGTCAAGTCTTTTATTGTCAGAAACTGCTCTTGAAACTGAATTTATTTCCTTTCAGACTGATTGTTATCTGACTATGACAACCCATAGAGAACTAGGATGTGAAATTCTCCTTGAGGATGGCTCCAAAACATCTCTGTGTGGGCAATCCCTAAATCTCCAGTGATGTCTTTCCAACAGTATCTCAGTCTCCATAAATTCCACCAAGACTTGCTTTAACAGTGCCAGTTGCCAGCACTGGTTCTGACTGCTGTTGTTTGAAGGGATTCCTGACCTGTGATCACATGGAAGAAAACACAGCTTCTAAGAGCACACATCTGGAAGCACTATAATAAACAGCATATGCTCACACTGATCCTGCTCTGCTGTTTCACCTGCACATTGTCAGCAAAGTGCCACCTTTACTGTACAGATTAAAATAGAAAATGGTCCAGCTTCTGCTGTCACAACATTTATTTCAGTGTTTCAAGTCACAACTTGATGTCATCTCATGTTTGCCTCACTGAAGTTAAGAGGCAGGGTAACCTGCATGTACTACAGCTTGTAATTACATTGCATGTTTGATGGTGAAAGAAGCTGAGAAGTTCTTCCCTCCGTCTGTCCTTGGCTGCTTGTTTGTACTTTCACAAAAGCAGGAAATTACATCATAATAATAATAATTTAGAAAAAAAACCAAACAACCAAAGAAACAAAAAGCTGAGAATTGCTGTTTGGAGGACATCTCCAATATTTAGATGAAAAAATTGCCTTCAGATTCATTTCTGTAATAGAAGCAGTGGTTACCTTTGGGATGAAGAACCTGGAGAACTGCTAAGGAAAAGTGCCATGTAAACCTAGAAGAAAACATATATAGGGAAAATCCACATATTGTGTCCCAGCATACTTTGTAAGATTTCTGTTAATTAAAGGCTGTTTGATGAAAAGCAATATACATTTTAAATAAATTAATTCACAAGTGGTGTGTCAAGGAAAGTTGTGATTAATTTGCACTGGTGGTGTTGTCCAGCTTAATGGACAGTTATGACCTTTCAGGAATAGATTTCCATACATTGTTGTTTTCCCCAAATTGTAGCATGAAAGATTGTTATGAATGCTGCAGGAGCTATTATGGATACTAGGAAGTCCACAGAAATAAGTGACAGCCCAGTTCTTACACCATGAAGTTCAGTCAGGACAGAAGATGTTAATTTATTAGAAATAAAAGCAGTGAATCAGCAAAGTCTTGGGGAAAATGAAAAAACTATGAAAGAGTAGAGAGTCCAGATGAAACCATATTTGCATGAGAACAAATACTATTTTTTTTTTCCTAATAAATGTATGCTTTTTTTCCAAATAAATGCTTCAAATGGGGTAAGCAAGGATGCTAAAGTCTTTTCAGTGACTCCTTGTATGGTTGCTGAAACTTCTGCAGCTTCTTCTTTTCCCTGGTTTCTCTCAGTCAGCATTCTTTAGTCCCAAACGAAATTCCTCTGAAGACTTTATAAAATCCGGGAATAATATAATTCACTTTTTATGTGCAAAGGCCAGAGGTGCCTCTCAGCATGGCTCCTGAAAAGTGTGACTTGGATGTCAGGCAAGAGTATCCTGCTGGGCACTGAATCCTGAGCTTTCCAGAATGTGAGGGGGAGGTTTCCTCAGACTCAGTGGACATTCATCTTACCCGTAAGCCAATGAATGAATAACAGAAAGGTAAAATTGATATAAATATTATTACATTTTATTTTATTGTTTATTTGTAGATCATATTTTGAAATAACTATATTTAATTTATTATTTATTAGTTAAGTATTTTCCTTATTAGCTTACGTATTTTAATATAAATGCAAATAATTAACAATAATTAAAACAATAGATACAATTTCAGGGATTTTTCTTTTTGGAAAACAAATCTATGCTGGAGACCTCATCTGGAGAAAGTCTCAGTGGTTCTTTAAAGCATTTGTCAAGATTAAAAATACTGCAGTAGAATTTATTGTGTTGATTTGCTCCATTTTTTTTCCGATAAAATGTCCAGATTTGAGTTTTTGTTCCACATTGCTGTTTACAAGGATATTACTGAAATATCTTGAACAAGAAGCAGTTGAAACAGCAATTAATGGCGGAGTGTATCTGCCATCTTCAAATTTTCTGTGCTTTGTTCATGAGGAAAAGTAGAATTGAAAATACATCAAAAAATGTGTAATGAAGCTTGGTCTGCTCATTTAGAAACTCAAGCTTGTGACATGATTTCCTTGCCTCCTGGATTCAGTGGCATCATAGACAGACTTGGCTATGATGGATGCTATCCAGTCTAAGGACCTGGAACGGTAATTTTCCTCCCCTTTCAGTATATAAGAGACAGAAAGACAAGAAAAGAAACTTCAGGATAATTTCTTCAGGTGAGTTTTAGCAATCACTGAGTGAAAAGGTATTTCTTCAATTTCCTTCAACAATTTTCTTGTAACTTTTGGAAAAATGGAATCATTATCCACAGAGTAGGTGGTGTAATTTTCGTTATGATCCACATTTGCTCTTTTGCTTAATAAGTGGATGTAAGCCTCATTTTATCAGACAAAGACAATCCTGCTTTTAACAGTGAAATCACTAATAGCCTGATAATTTTTCCTAAGTGTTTTAATTGCTATCTTGTTCTCTTTAGCTCCTTTCTTGCTATTTACAGCTTTTAGCCTCTATGGCTTTGCTTTTCTGTATTCTTTTCAGTTTTCTACTTTTTCTTTGTCATCCTTTCTGATTAAATGTCTTCTGATTCTTCCTGGTGCTCTCATCAGCTTGCAATTAGCTTTGCCTGTTTATATTTCTCCTTTTTAACATTAGTATTTCATGCACTTATGTATTCCCACAGTCTTCTAACTCTGCCTTTGTGGACTAATATAACAAAATTGTCAGTTTAATAAGAGGCATCGTGTCTATCTTTGGCCCTTTCCATGCCTATATGCACAGCACCTGAAGCAAGAATCAGAAAAAATTCTAGACAATCTGTTCCCACTGTGTGGTCCTGGTAATCTTACATGATTTTCTTACAAATAAAATACCTGCAGCAAGAAGGCTTATGAGTGCCAGAGACCATAAATGCCATATCATTTGGTGATTTGGGTGGTGAAAAAGAAGAGGGAGGTGATGGTTTAACTTCGTTCTGGCTGGAGAGACACCTGATGAGATTACTTTCTGTGCAAGCTTTATACTTCCTATTTAAAGGAGAGAGAAATGATCCTCAAAGGAAAGCTTTCAGATAGACTTCCACAGGAGGTTGTTCCAGTCTGGACATTCAGAACAAGGCTGCAGTGCCAGGTGTCCAGCTAGGATGGTAACTCCAGTGCTCTGTGTGCTGGCTGTGCTGCACCCATTTGGGATATGCATAGCTCCCACCAAGCCCTCCAAAGGCACACCATGCAGCCCACTCAAGGACCCTTCTCTAGGATCCCAGGCAACTTAAAGCTGTCTGCTGTGGCTAGAGCTGCTAAGAAAATCTGGCCCTCAGTAATCTGGGGAAGAGGTGTCGTGATAAAATTTGGAAAAAACCTGAATTAAAGTACTTAGTTTTAGAAGGCTATTTTGTCTGCATTTCTTACCAAATTAACAAGGAAAATTAGATTCTACCTGACAAAGTAGGTACTTAAACAGGCTGACTTACCTCTGAAGTCCAATATTCCAGTTTAGGCACCTCTGGTAGAAATACAGCATGATATATAAAGAATACTGCCCTTAAACTCTGCCACCTTGGGGGATTAGTTTCTACTGATATTCCATCGTCACTTTGTTGATAAAATGCTTGACCTGTTGATCTCAGAGTGGTAGCCATAGTTATGAAAATGTATATTTTGTTTAGGAAGTGTGTTAAAACAATATGATACTGCAGTAGCACAGAAGTAGGAGACAACTTCTCTTTGGTATTAGAACTGTGTTCTCTTCTGCAACATTTAAAATAGTTGCATAGGAGTAAATGCAGGTAGGGGTGAACACTGCTGATACTGGTGGAAGAAAGGAAGCCCTAATGTTAATATTTTCCCAGGAAAAACTTACTGGGTGAATCACTGTGTTCAGTATATGGAGGTTTTATATAATATGACCAATCAGGCCATCCCAAATGCAATTTCTGCATTTGCTATGAAGTGTCCATGCTGAAAATGATACAGGAATTCTTGTGTTATAGACATAAATTGAGGTTTCTGTCATTTTATTGGCTAGTTTGATAAATGGTTTGTCATTTGCATTTGCAAGGATTCAGGGAATGTTGAAGGTCTGTTTTCATGTAAAATTGTGTCTAATTAAATATGTTAATAGCAGATGAGAATTTGTACTTGAGGATCATGATATGGTAATTTTATTTTTCTGGTATTGTTCAAGAAGAAACCCATGAACAATAGCCTAATTTCGCCACACGTGTAGTGAGAGAATTTTATTTTGCTTTGCACACTTTTGGAAGGACTGGGAAAGGCCTAAAACAGGTTGTGGCAATAGATAATTGTAATAAATGTTATCCAAGTTCTGGGCGAGATCTTTAAGACTTCTACATAACTTTTCTCAAGTTCCAGGTCATTTTTAATTTAACCACTTGAAAGCTACACAAAAGCTAGCGTGATCCAGATGTCCTGTTATGAAAAGTTCAGCGAAGAAAAGGGGTTTTTCTCCCATTCTCTCAACAGGAAAGGGCGATATTTCTGGCACAGGTAGCAGAAGACACAGAGTAAGGAAAGAGATGAGCAGATGAAGGCAGCAGCAAAGAAAGAAGCAAAACCAACAAACAAACAAGCAAGCAAACAAGCACTCTCCATGAGACAGATTTCAAGTCCAGGTTTCAAGAATTCTTCTGTAAAAGAATGCTTTCTTGTCAAAGAAAAAGCTCTGCAAACCAATTTTGTCCTGGCTATCCTTTGAACAAACAACTCTGTGGAGCCACAGGCTCTTTCTTAACTGTGGCTACTCGCCACAGATTCACTGTGCCTTATTTTTGAGTCATGCAAAAGGAAAAAATGTGCATGATAAGCAAAATTAACATGTGTAATACAACAAGCAAGGATTCCTCTAGAATCCTGGGGTTAACCACATACAATAATAAAAACAAAGAATAGTAGTAAAAACAATTACACCGCTAGAGTTGTATAACAAACAAAAATATTTATCACTGACATTTCAGGCTAGAATTTGAAAGTTCAAATGTGCAATCACACAGAAAAACCTTGCATATGGTAGCTTGTGTAACCTGTTGTGAGTTGCCATAGCTGAGAATGGATCAGTCTTGCTGCATGTAGTTGTCTCCTGACAATTACGTAACTCCCCACCTGCAAATATCAAATTCACATGCTCAGTCTTTTCTTAGAGAACATATGTGCTTATGTGTGCAATGTATTTGTGACTCTTTAAAACAATCAGAGTACTCAGCCTGTATTTTATGATGGAAGTTCTTGTCCAGAAAGTGGCAGGAACTTGAAGCCTGGGCCGTGACCCGCTCCCTTGGGATTATGGGTGACAGCAAAGCACTGAGTCCTACCCTCTCTGTGTATGACCTGCCCCAAAATACTTTGCTGTAGCAAGGTAGCAAGCCTTTCATACAGAAAAACAATGGGAGAATAAATTACAGGAAAAGAGTAAAGGAGATCAAAGACAATTCTAGTCTCCATTTCAATTTCTTATATGGGAGTGCAAACAAATAGCACTATTATGGTTACTGATTAAGAGAATGTACTTGTTGGAAACCTGCAGAAACTCGAGTCACAAGCAATAGATGTGCAGCATAATAAAAACCTCACCACTACACAAGATTTCACAATTTCTTTTGGCTCCCTCTGCTAGTTTATCCACTAGTATTCAACAGAGGGCTATCATAGTGCCTAGATGCACTCTGTAGAAGTCCTCAGAGCTATCTCTGCAAAGAAAACAAAGCTTTCTTCTCTAGCACCTCCTTGTTAATGTGAGGTCTCTCTTCAAACTGAAGGTTTCAGTTGAAAATTGAAAACGCTCAGCTTTTTTACTCTATAAAATTAATTGACCTAATTTCTCGAGACCTTTGTGAGTAAATTTAAAAGAACGGTCAGCACTGCTGATTTGGATGCCTATCTAAAGTATGTGTGTGCCTGCAGACTCCTGCAGAATTTGTGTTTGCAAGCCTAACTAGGGTCTGCAAGTTCCTGTTTGCAGAGACTTATGTCAGTGTTAACGTGCCCCACCAGGCTAAATCTGCTAGCTGAAATCTACAACAAAGATGTCCTCAGAAGCCCTGTGTTAAGATAGGGGCCAGCAAAGGCTAGCTGTGGATGGACTGCTTGACACCACTGCAGTTCCTGAACCAGAGTATTGCAGGTGAGTGATTTTTACCCCGGGGAATGGGGCTGTGAGCTCGCAAAGGCAGCTGAACAAGGGGCCTGTGACTGATGCCATGGCCCTGTGTTCCTTGATGGCATGAAGCTGTTGTGCCTGCATGTGTGCCATGCAATCCAGTCTAATCCTCAGACCCAGAGAGCTTAGTGGAGTTTGCTTGTAATTACAAACCAAAACAAGTCAAGTAACGGTGACCTCTGTAAGTACAGCAGTCCTGCCAAGGGCCCTGGGCTGTTTTACAGATCAAGCAAGGGAAAGAGGATGCAGAGATTATTCACAACTATCTCTTCATAAAGCAGAATGTAGCTGACCCAAAGGCATAGCTAAAAAAAGATAAATACTGCAATCTGCTTAGCTTTGTCATATTTGTGCCTTGTAAGCATAATTTTGAAGTTATGCAAAATAATTTTGTGTCAAACCCACAAAAAACCCACCCTGTGGATCTAAGGTTTTACTGTTGTTTTTGTGAAGGAAGTCTCATGTGCTGTTTTCTTAGAAAATGAAGCTCAGTTCATAGCCATATGATTAAAACAGACTCTTTCCTCTCCCCTAAAAAAACAAAATCACATGAGCTCACTTACAAAAGCAACAGTCAAATCCTGGGGTTTGCTGTAGTGTATAAAAACACTTAACACCATTAACCATTTCCTGGGATAATCAACTCATGCAGCAGCAGGGTGAGTAAATGAGTGAAAGGCCTCAGAGGATTTTTTATTTCTTTTATCTAAAGTCTGCTGTAGAACTGTATAAGGAAAAGTTGCAGGGACAGTTTAATAATCACAAAAGCAGAAGAAATCATAAGAAGGGGGAGACCAATTAGATATGAAAGAGGGCACAGGAATGTCAAGCAGCAAAAACATGATTTCAGTTTTTTATGAAGGTTCATCATCAGGCTATGTGACAATAGTTAATTTTTATTATTGTTATTGTCCTTGAAACATTTTTCAAATTCTAGGGTGAGAGCAAAATATTATTATTTCATTGGCTGCAGTTTTAAGAAATGTTCAAAGAGAATTTTTTTTTGGAGGGGGGTGGGGGTGGGGTTTTGGGGTTTTTCTTCAGTTTTTGAGGATGTCTTTGCTAATGGCCTGATTCTATGTAGTGCTGGTTAACTTCCACTGTCACTGAGATGTTGAAACACTCAGCAGCATTCACAATGGGCCTTTTTTACCCCCTAAACATATGAAAAAACTACTCAGTAAACCCAATAGCTATTAAACTAAAGAGAGGAGAAGAAAGCAGAGAGTCTTGTAGCTTCAATGTATCTAGTGGCTGTAATGCCAAATGCTTTATCTTACAGTGGCCTTGGCTTAACTTTCATGTCAGGTCTGACTGAACTGTGCTCAGACAGCTCTGCCCACTAGTGCACAGGCTGCTTCAGAGAAGACCGAGCTGTTCCTTCACCCCAGCTTCATCCTTTACCATGCTGTGCCATTGTACAACATCAAGAGGTGCTGGTTCCAATAAAGGTCATGTTGCTAATAGGGGGAAAAAAGAAAAGTGCTCTTTCTGCAAAAACTGCATATTAAACCTGTGATGTTTAATTCGATTCTGCTGAATATGGCCTGGTATGGACAGTCCCAAACTCAAACAGTGCAGTATTTAATGCCACTAGGAGATAATGAAAATCTAATCTCCACCCCAACATCGCTGCAAACAAAGAGAGCCAGGGCATAACTGGCTTGAGTGCCAACTCCCTGCAGTGCAGTTCCTGTCAAGCCAATGTGTTATAATATGAAAAATGGGTGCTGAAATGTTTATGTCAAATAAGGAATTCTAGGAGTACTCTTAGCTGAAATAAAACAAAACCAAACAGAGGTCGTTGAAAAGGCACGTAGCTACATGTGTAAGATCCCTCGCTATCTGTTCAGAGCTCCTTTCTTGCTGAAGGAAAGGGCAGCCAGCTGCCTGGGCAGCCTCCCAGCTGAAGTGGGAGTAGGTGTGGTATGGCACCCTGGAGATCTCCAATGCCATGCTGATTTACATCTGCTGAGCATTCAGTATGTCTGTAGAACAGTTGATCTGTATGCACAAGCTCTATTAGAAATTTAACTAAGTTTCATGCATTATGGTATTTAAGTAATTGAAAGATTACTTAAAAGTCCTTCAACCAGCTGAATTTCCTGACTTCTCTGCAGAAGTTAGAACCATATCAAACCTGTGGAGCTATTCTCAGCAGCCTGGTTGGAGTAAACTTCTCCCTGTAAACGTAAAGCAGCAGGTATGTTTATTGTGCGAGTAACAAGGTCACTGACCGTTCAGCTGTAGGAGCGAACTCGATTAAGACTGGTGATAATCTTTTGAAAGACTGTAATTTATCTCCATTTGAAGAGTATTATCTTTGTTCTACAGCTATCACAGAGAACAAGGTTAACAAATATTCCATGATGAATTTTTGAAAGCTTTAGTCAGATCTTGTATATTTAAGCCTTTCTAAACGGCTGTCAGAGGCAAGGAAACAAAGTGTCAAATTTGTACACAGACCTACCTAATGGCCTTTATCTGAGAGAGTGGTTTATGATTTATACAGTCTCTACCTTTACTTAAACAATTTCTCTTTTGCTCTGTAGTGAAGGCAATTTTATAGCATTACTCACGTGGGAGAGATTAGCCCCAAAGACTGATCTTACTGAAGGAAGTAGGAGATTTAAAACACACAGAGACATGATGCAAACTATATGATAATCAGCTTTTATTACTAATTGCTTCTGAATTGTCAGTCGACTGTGTTTGGATATAAAAGTTTTAAGTGCATTCTATTTTGAAAGGGATTGTGCTCATAAAAAGTTTTCAATTGTCCATCACCTTCAATGACATTGCATAAATATGAATAAAAATGCACACTTTTCATCCTTGAAATAACATTAGCAACAGAGGTAAATAAGAGAAAAAGCTCCACATCATTTACAAAATCGTAGAGCTCCTACTCTCAGGAAAAAAGGGAAGAAATTAGTCCTGGATATGCATACTGGATATTTTCTCTTAAAAATTATTTTTATAGTGTCTTTCTGGGAGTCTTGTTGCATACAGGACTGGTATCTGGATAACAAAAAAAGCCACATGTGTAGTTTAGCATAAATATAAATTATGTATATGTGTACGGGTATGCATGTGCTTATGCATATATATATATGTAGATGTACACACACATAATAGGTATGCATTTATGCCTCAGTATCCACAGACATTATGTCTATTTAACCACAAGGTTTTTAATTTCAGGAATGTATAAGAAAATTGAACAGTAGAAAAAATGCATCAGGACTGTATGTTTCTTTGCACATATTCATTCTGGTGAGAATCCTGTGCAATTCCTCTGGGATCAAATGCTCTCAACCGATTTTGTCACACAGTAGATTTTGCTGACTGTAAGGAAAAGATTTTGAGACTAATTACACATGAAGATACATTAGTGCCACTTGATCCAAGAAGTTGTAACTCCCCTGTTTTCCTCAGGACCTAGCAACGAGATTGCAGCTAAGGTGTTTTTAACGGTGCCAACTGACTTCCTGGTGAACCCTGTTGCTAGTTCCAGCAGCTTTGTGGTTGCCATTTGGTCTGAGAATTAGCACTTGTCGAAAGTGCGTTTAGGCTATCTTGCACTTTAAGACAGTGCTTTTCTCTGGATCCTTTTTGATTGACTGTTCTACTACAGATGCCTTGTGGAATTGCTAGAAAGGATTGCGGACATGGATAAAAATATAGTCCCTGTGGTACAGGTACACTAATGTATCAAGGATCAAACTTGTAATATGAAAGAAAAGTTGTTAGACCGACATTTTCCATTTCCATACTGTCTGATTTTTTTTCTTTTCATTTTTTTTTGTGGCTATCACTACTGTAGAATTTGGTAGTGAGAATGCAATTCTTTCCAGGTACTTTGGTCCATTCCGTAGTCATTATTAACGAATGAGAGCAGAAGAACAGAGAAACACTATGTTAACATTGGGCTTGACGCCATCGTCAGCCCTTTGGCCTTCCAAAATCTTTTTGACTTGTTAACTTTCAATGCAAGAGAAGTCTGAAAATTGCAACAGTCTTAATTATCTTAGGCACTATACCTTTCATGCATAGGAGCCATTTTTGTTTCTTTAAAGGTAGTAAACAAAGCTGTAGTGTTGTAAGCACAGGCAAGGGAACAGACAACCAATGAGAGGTGTGTGTTCCTCTACAAGGGCAGATCTATGGTTCACATCCTTTACTAGATCTGATGTTTGTGTTCCTGATTCTGTAGTGTAGGAGGCTGAAACACAAAAAGTCAGCTCTTGTGTATATTTATATAATATAACATTTTGTAACTTACCCTGGAGTTACATAGCCACTGGAACTTGGTTATAGTCCAATAAATAAGAACTCTCAAACTCTGTTTGAGAGGCTATACCTTTTTAGCTTAACTAAAACATTTAGAAATAATGGAAAATGAAACTAATATGTCAGTATTGACAAGAAATATTATCAGTCCTGACTAAAATCAATGCTTCCTTCATGAATTTTATTTTATCTTATTTATAGACCTTTCTGTATCTCTCATCTCCAAATTACCTATGGCTTTCATAGAAACCAATGAGGTTAGCATCAGACTTCACCTGGGAGATCAGAAAGATTAGTGTCTTCATTTTTCAGATGAGAAAATAGAGTCACACCTTGCAGAATTGGCTTCTTTCAGACCACAGAGAACACAGGAAGCTGAACAAAAATTGATCACCATGACAGTATGAGTTCAATTTCAGTTGTTCTACTTTTCAATCCAACTTCTTCTTTTTAACACTCTTTTTTTAGATATAGTTGACACATACAGATAATATAAATTGATTTCACTCAACACACCTACAGCCATTAACAGAAAAATAAAAATCTGCTAATTGAGAGGAAAAAACGGGTAAAAGAAAGAAATGTAAGCCATATTTTAAGATTTTTAAGAATGTAGTCTAAATGTGAATATTCATATTCTTCTGCTGCAAGCTATAAATAGGCGTTTCACATTCCACAAATATGAACTTCGTAGACTCATAATGTCTATTTACCTGTTTTCAAACATTCATTATGTTACATTTATTGTGATGCTTGCATGTTCTTTCCCTCTTTTTTTGCTAAATTTAAATCATAATCATTCACTGCATCTGTGAAATTATTTTACTGTGGACTATGTTTTTTCCACACAATAAAAGGAAAATAATGACCTGAAATCTGAATTTGTGTATGTAGGACCTAATCAATAGCTCTAGTCAAACACATTCCTCTGGCCTTATAAATGCTATGGGTTCAGTTGCAGCCCATGAAAAAAAGACAATTAAAAATGACCCAGGATTATTTAGATGAGGAGAAAGGCAATTAAATGATAACTTAGTGTTAACAATTTTGCTTATGACATACAAGCTTCATTCCATCTCATCCAGCAAATACAGTAATCCAGACAAATTATTCATTAGGAATGAATTGGTACCATTGTTGGGAGGCAGGATTTTAATGGCCAGTTGGTTTAAAGAAGGATTATCTGAAAGGAGTTGGTCAACTGCCAGAAGCTGTTTGCAATGACATACTGCTCACAATGAATTGTTTAGAGAGAAAACACTACTTTTTGTTTATGAAACAAATCTGCATGCTGGTCAGTCGAGCTCAGTATGAAGGATGTTTGGTATAAGGTCATGAATGCAACAATGGTTTGCTTTTCTTAGTATGTGGTGTTTATTTCTCTTGAAGCTGTAACCGCTAAAGAGCAGTAAAACATAGTTAGCAACTCCAGAATTGGGTCTATTATTGTAACAGAGAAAGGCTACCTAGCAGTCTTTTCATACCCATCTCTTTTTTTCCATTGCCAATCTTCCTGTATTCAAGGGGTAATCTGAAAATACCTGTGTGCAATGTCTTGTGGATATTTTCAGGAATTCTAATGATTGTACGGGATCATTTAAATTCAGTAACCTATCTTCCACTGCTGCAAAGCCTCTCTGAGTGATTCAAGCCATCTAGCTCCCGTGAAGAAGCAATATGATTGCCAGTGCTCCCTCAGAGCTGCTAAGAAATAACCATTAAAATTTGCTTTTAACAGTATTTCTTACAGCACAGTAATTTAATGATATGTGTTGTTCACAGATGTTGAAGAGGTAGGTGTTGCATAATAGTCAGTACAGTCAGATTAATGGTTTTGCCAGCAAATGTTATTGTAAATGTACTCAGAAGACTGCAATCAATTTTCTGCACAGCACAAAACACAGCCTATGTCCAGTTGCACAACGCTGCATGACATTCTCCTCTTGCCTACACAGAAACAATTTCCAAGAGGCCATGCTGCCTCTCTGGTGCATTTATCTTTGTCCTAGTCTAAATATAATGTAAGCCTCCCTAGTCTTTAAAGACAATACTTTCACACATGGAATAGCCTTTGTGCAAGAAAGTTGCTATGGAAATCCATTATAACATTTTTTTCTGGCTAAAAAGCCCTTCCAGATAGCTCTGTACAATGTCAAACCTTGTATGTCATGCAGTGACAGCCTACAGGTGTATTAATATCTGGTGGGCAAGGGGGATCTTGTGCAGTAAAACCACCTATGTACTTTTCAGCAGAGGGGAAAGGTACTTTCTGTGGTCAGTGATCAGCCTTTCAACAAACAGAATCTTAAAACAGAGTGCAAAACAGACAGAGGAGGTGCAACTCCTGTGGTATTCAGATGTTTTAAGATATACAGAAAAGAGAAAGACCATCCACTGCAGTGTTAATGGTTGTAATATGAAACTGTGTGGGTTCTGTCTTCAATTTACTTTAGTGAGAATGGAGCATGGAGCTTTCTAAGTTGTCCCTATCCCCACAGTTTGTACAGTGATATGAGCCTGTATTTTTCAGGCAGTAGATCTGCCTGAAATCATCTCAAAAAGATGGAAGAAGCAGGCAATAAGTATGATCAATTGAGCACAAAGTCAGGCCAAAACCGTGTGATATTAATCTGCTGTTATCGGTAAGCTAGCTGCAGAGGCAACTACTGATCAGGCGTTGAACACTTCAGCAAAGAATCTACTGATATTCAAGTTGAAAATTGTTCAGTCTGATGCACTTCAGGACAAAAATTATTCCAATTATTTTAGACATTTATCCCTCAAATATTTTCTTGAAATCTTTTTTCTTGATGTTTGAAGTTATAAAAACCAGTCTACAGAAAATGGAATGAGACTGGGACACAAATCTATGAAGCTCACAAGCTGTCATGTACCTTCAAGTGTGCAGTTTCTAAATGCACAAATTTCTGCATCAGTGAAAGCACCAGGACAATGACCAGGTTTATTTTTACATTTTTCAATTTTTATGCTTCCAAGCCAGTCATGTACATCACTTACCAGTACAGATGTGATTTGATATTTGTAAAAAGAGCAGTGATGTAAAGGCAGATCCAGTTCAAGAGGGTGTCTTATCTCAGGGTTCACCTCTACTCTGGTCCTTTCTCCTGCTGGAAATCACTACTCAAATGTGTCAGCTCAATTGTTCGCCCTACATGTTTTAAAATATTTCTGTCCAGTAAATATATTTTGGATAAGTGTGGTAATTTCTTAGAACCAGCATAGGCCACAGTCAACACATCTGTTCCTCAATACATTTTGGTGAACATACAGGATCATGTGTGCGCTGATCTGGTCTAAAGATTAATAGGGAAAAAAAGAAACCCTAAATGTTTGTCCATACATTTACCATGAAACTCTCCGCTGATTGCTTTACACTGCTACCCTAGAGGCAGTGATGGAGGATTTAGAGAATTCCCCACACAGAGGCTGTTTCCTTGCATCACAGGAAAACAGTCATAATTAAAGATAACCCTTCAAAAATTCAAGACAACTGTTGGGCTTTGATGACAAATGATAATCAGTTTTATAGCATTGTGAAAACAAGACAGATCTCAAAGGTGATATCATATCATCTATCACTAGGGAGTATATACTTTATTTTTTGTCCGTTATCTTATTCCCGATAAAATATACCTTTTGTGATGAGTTTGGACTGAAAAGTACTTATCTGGTAGTGAGCTCTGACTTTTCTGAAATTTTCACTTAGTTAGAAAGCTCAGAGATCATTTAAAAATAGATGCAATGTGAACAAGAGACAAGTGAAGATTTCTTCGGTTTCTAAACTGATATATTTCCTGAGAGAGTTATTTGTCCCTAATTATTCTGAACATTCACAAAATGAATAATTGAAAAGAAAAAACGTGAACTTGTTTACACAGGCAAAATAACTCTACTGAAGTCAAGAGGTCTTTAGTATCATTGTATACCTAACTTTTTTAGTGTTGGGACTGTGTTGCAAACACATCTGGCATGGAAAGTTTGAAACATCATGCAGCTTTCCTGTGACACATTAACAGTGTTTATGTGTATAAGAGCAAGTTCATGTAGAACCCAATTGTGGTCAAGAATACTGTACCGTAAAAAGTCATTGTTGATTATAATCATAATCATTACATCTGAAGCAGACTGCAGATAGGAATGCCTCTCTTTCTATTTTGTTTCTGTTTCCTTTCCAGCTTTCACAGGCTTGTCAGCTTGAAAAAAAAAAAAAACCACAAAAAGGAAAAAAAGAAAAAAAGAGATTAATTTGTTAGGCTAAAGGGTCTCTGTGTCCTGCAAGAGGAAACTTTGCTCACAATTATGGACAGGCATTTGGAAAAGACCATGAATATCCTGAAACTTAGTGCATCGCCTTGTAGCATTGAAGTACTGAGCTGCAGAGAATGGCATCTGTTCCCAGGTCTGGGCATTGCAAAGTGAGCTGCTTTTTTTTTCCCCTTCCAAGTACCACGCTTCTTTCCAACAGTTGAGTAATGGCAGGAATGTAAAGTAGAGGTCCCTGATCTATGTAAATATTAATTTTGTGCCTTTTTTAATACTGATTTTGACATACTCAGCTATAAACAGCTGTAAATTTTCACAGGCTTTCTGATTTGCTCCATCACAATTTCCCAGCAAGTCAAATAGGTCTCTGACTAGAGCAGATAAGCACAACAGAGAAAGGGTGTCTATAAACAGAGGCAGAAAACAAACCATGTTCACATCTGGGTCAGTGAACAATCACTGGTGTTTGGGAAACAATGTCAGCAAACAGCAGCACTTAACATTGCTTTAAAAAATTAAGTGCTCCTAGTCTGATATAACTGTCCTTGAAATCAAAGGGAATTTTTTCCTGATTATAATGGGAACTGGATATAAATGTAATGTGAATACCAACATGATTACATCCTTAATACATACCACAAATCTAGCTATTTATTAGAAACATGGAATACTACATAAGTCATGATCTGGATAAATCATTATCTGGAAATCAGAGTGATTTAGACAAAAAAACCCGCAAGAACAAGAAAAATGGAAAATTAGGAAAACCAGTTTGTCATTGGCAAAAGAGCTGAGTGTACTTACTAGTTCTGTTTATGAGCACTTGCAGAAATGTTCTATGGGTACATATGTTCCTACTTTGCATTTAAAAAAATGGTATGCAAATTCAAAATAAAAACTTGAATATACACCAGCACTTCTGAGCTCTGCATAAAGGGTGGTTTTGCACTGGCATAAAGCTAAAAACACTGAACTGGCAAGTACTGGTAAACATTTGAAACTGTCTCATGTGAGTCCATGTTTGCACCTGGCAGGTGTATAGATGTGCGGGGCTTTGCAGACGCTCTGCATCTCGTGTTACAGCAAACTTTGAATATAAGCCCTTGTTTCCAAATTCTGCCCCACCTTTCAAGATAAAAGCACATGGAAGTGCTAATTTCATAGGACAAGGTATGTAGTAGATTGACGCTACTTTTGGCTGCCAGGAGATTTTCAGATTTTTTTTGCCTAAAAGCTCCAACTACATTTAATATTGAAGAAATGTCCTGCAAGTGCCTGGAAATAACAGTTGAACCTACCTGCAAGTCCAGTGACTCACTGGAGGAATGAGACATGCTGGTGACAAGGGAAGTGGAGCAGCCACTCCCAGATGTGGGCTGCTGACATCTTTCTGTGCACACACAGCACACTGAGAACTCCAGATGAACCAGAGTGACACTGGTTCATCTGTAATGTGTAGAATTTTTGGATCTGTAGCAGAGCAAGGAGTATTAGTCTCTACACAAGAGCAGCTCCCTTGTTCCCTGTCTCTGCACACATTCTTTCCTTTTGACATTCAAAACATCAGGCAGAGGTCAGGCCTTCTCTTGGAGGGGACAGCTTATCCCATGGCGTGAACTGTCCTGTTGAGTTTCCCATGAAACATTTGGACACTCAGCCAGACCATTTGCTCCCAGACTGATTAAAGCCACCTCCTTCAGCTGGCTGAACTGACCTGATCATGGTACCTTTGGTTTTGGTTACTTTGATTTTGGATCCCAAAATCACTCCACAAATGAACGAGCTGCATATACCATAGTGATGAGCCATGTACCTCTGGCAGATGAAACTTTTAAACACTTATCTTCTTGAAGTTTTTGATGTTTTTCTGATATTAGTCTATTTTTTTCCTGTCACTTTTCTAGTTCATTAATTTAAAAAACTACTGATCTTTCTGAATTTTGGTTATTTTAGGTAGAAACTAAGCTATGCTTACCTCAAAGAAAGAGGCCAGAGACAAATACATTGCAACTGGAGAAACTGTAATAGAAATGAACAGAAAGGAGGAAAACACAAAACCTTCAGGAAAGTAACAGACAAAAAACAAGAATAGATATTGCTTAGTACACAGACTAGCAGGTGAAGAAATAAAAATAAGTAGTAGTTTATTAGGTGTTCAGAGGTTTTACATATTGGATTCCAGTTTCTGATATTTATTCTAACACTGTAACATTGTTAAGTGATATTGTCTCTCAGCTGTGTTGTCCAGGACTTCTTCTGAAAACTTAAAAATATGTGTTGCTATAGACAATCTTAAGGTGATAATTTCTATGGTTACTTTTTAGAACCTGAAAGCAAAATCAGATAATACTTGAATATTTCACATTATTTCAGCCATTTAAGTTACTTACTGCCTACTAGGTTTTCCTTTTCTCTCTGCGTTAGGTAATATTGATGGCATAATTAAGATGCTTAAATCTTTTCATTACGGCTTCTTGGTGCATTTAAAGTGTAATTAAATCATTGTGAATTTGCAGCCTTCATTAGTTCTTTTCAAAGAAGTAGAAGAATATTGCCCTATAAACAACATATATTCCATGACAGTTGGTTTGTTCTGCTGCCTCATGAGAAGATAAAGACTCATGGAGATGTTTTAATATACCACATTGAAATCTGTTTCAGAAATTTGTCAAAAATAAAAGATCCGTCATTTCATTCCGCATTGTTAATTATATTACAGCCAAAAACATCAGAGTACTTATACTAATATTTTTTTAAGATAAACTGCAAGGCTAAAAAGGAATCCTGTACCTTCCCCAAAATCAGGTACCACATTAACATATAGCTCTGTAGGTACATTTGTTCTTTCAAAAGCTATTCTCAATATAGTTATCTTTTAGCTCACTTTATTTTTATATTGATTCCCCCTTTCTGTTAATCAATTGAGTCTGATTTTAGGCTTGTAGACTGTCCAGGAATCTCTCACTTATTAATGCTATTAGAACTGATATGAAATCCTGGTGTATTTAACAACAGTGGGACTCTCCTAGTACTTTCAGAGTAAAAGTTTAATACAACTCAGATACTTCTGGTGGAAAATGCATCCTGCCCTGTGCTGAGATAAGTCAACTGACTAATCTTGGGAATGATTTACTTGGTGACAGCTTCATCACATCAGGAAAATTTGAAAAAGATGGAAACAGAAAAGGAAAATATTATAAATGTGGAGCTACATCAGGACAAATTTTATTTTTAAAATTAGCTCTCAGATTGTTTTCACACGTAAAGAGTAATGAATTTACTCTTGTCTTCTTTCAGTTTTTTAGAATAAAAACTTCCAAAATAAGGTCTCATTATGTTTGTCACAAAGAGCTTCCATTTTACTTAATAGAAATTTAGAATGAAATAGATGGATCAATTTTTTTTCTTTGCAGTGAAGATTTTTAATTTTCATTGCTCTTTGCAGTTGCAAATTGAATGATGTAAGTGTCTAGCACTGGATGCTGAGGTATACCTGA
This sequence comes from Gymnorhina tibicen, assembly GCA_013399875.1. Taxonomy (NCBI): domain Eukaryota; kingdom Metazoa; phylum Chordata; class Aves; order Passeriformes; family Artamidae; genus Gymnorhina; species Gymnorhina tibicen. Next base: position 281,509 of record VXAZ01000404.1, on the reverse strand, counting down.
GCTGGTTTTTTGTCTGTCTACAAGAGTAGGCATTGATATTTACAACTAACTCAATAATATCACAGTGGGAGATTGAACAGCTTACCACAGGTCAAAGCAGGGCCAGGAGCAAAACCCAGATTTCCATGTGCCATGCACGTGCTAGTTGTAACACTATTGCTTTATAATAGATCTAAAATTAATGACTTTAACTCCAGTTTCTAACACAAACAGAGCCATCAGTGCTCGATCCTATGGCTTTGTTGCAAGTTATGGTAGCTGACTCTTCAAGAATTTACCCTACAATACAAAAATAAAATAAGTGGGCAGAAATACAGTGATCACCAAATGCTCAGTGCAATTTTTTCTTTCTCTATTCATTTGGAAGCAACATCCATCTTGCAAGGTAAGTGAAACAGTACTCTTACAGTCTCTCACTTTTTCCTTTTCAGATTAGTATTCTGACTTCCAAATTAAATGACCATTTTTCAAACAGGAAATAATATCAGCAGGCTAAATACTTCACATTGGGGTGCCTGTTCTACTAATTCTATACTTTGCCTGTATCATCTCCTCCGTGGCTGACTGTTATTTTGCAGCAATACAAAAAAAAACAAACCCAAAACCAAACCCAAACATTCAAGGAAACATCTCTGTGGTACATGTCCATGTTCAGTTTCTATTATTGTTTAAAACATGCAATTCAAGTTCAAGTGGGGTTTTGCAACCAGACGGAAATCTTAGAGCTAGCAATGAACTCTCCATAACCCAGGACCTTTCTGCCTCTCGTTTTCTCACTCTTTCTTTTTCTCTCTAGCAAGCCCAAAGCCAGATAACACTTTCCTGCTGTGAATTTTTTAAAGTCACCCAACAGCTCTGGCAAATGATAGCTGTCATAGTTTTTGGATGAAAAAATCATCTGCAGCTCACACAGATCTATGAGCTGATAGGAGTTAATTGACAGCTTGCAGGATTTCGTCTCCAGGCAGAGTTAGAGAGAATGAGAGCCCTGTGGGTTTCATTTGGGCAGAGATAAAGCAGGTTTTTATTCAGTGCTCATGGAGAGAGCATAATTAACCTTTTAGAAGTTTTAAGAATGATCAAATTGTTATTCATTTTTGCAAATGAGAAAAGTGAGCTTCTTTCTCTGCCAGGAAAATACCAGTGAAGATTTCAAGGTCACTTGATGATTTCCTTTGACTGAAAAGATGGAAGTTGGAGAAAAAAAAGGAAAATGCAAAGACTGAGAAATGGCATCATAAAATCATGCATCATTCAGGATGTGAAATGAACAAATGTCTTTTTCTAACATAATATACTTCAGCTAACATTTACTGCATGTTCATATTAGCCTACTGGATTCTACATGTGATGAAGGTTTCCCCTTGTTACTGTAAATAAGAAACTTGGCGCTAGCAGCCGTCTTTTATATTACTCCTGTAATTTTTTATAAATATTTTCTTACAAGAGAAAACAGGCCATTTTACAAGGTCAGTGGCTTGGTTTTCGGGGTGTGTAATATAATATTTTCATGTGACGTAAATTCCTAGAATGATAATATGAATTATTATTCATATTAGGAGAATTAGGAGAATTAGAAATCTGCAAATTATAAATGAATATATCTCAAATCCCATTTAATATAACCAGGCTTCAGTTTCTGTCTGACTGAGTTTTGCTTTTCTAGAGCAGCTGGGCACAAGATACTTTGCAAAATTATAACCTTTTTTCTCCTTGTATTTTTTCTTGCTAATTTGTAGGACAATGAGAAGAATACAAAAATGGATCCAGACCCTTGTGTTGCATAGAAGCAACATCGCAGTCAGCAATAAGAAACCATGAGCAAGAATATCAGAAAACCTATAAAACCTATTCTTCTAAACTGTAGATCTTATGATGCTATACTAATTCCAGTCTTGCAGAACATCCTTTTTGCTCCAAACCTTCATGGTGACATTCTCTACATGCAGGTTGACACGCTCTCTCTTCTTCTGCTCCCTGCCACCCATTCCCAGATTTCTCCCTGCCTGGCCCTGCATTCCCAGAATTTTCAGACCTGAGATCGACACAGTATGATAAAAATCATTGCAACATCCTTCTTCTGATCCAGAAGTACTTAACAACCTCCAGCAACTCAAGTTACAGAAGTTTTTCTGCCATGCTAAATCTATAAACTACCAGTTGCGAGAGTCTCTCCTGATAGATGCTGCTGTCCCCTACTCTGTAGCTGTTTGCTGGAGGATGTGCTCTCTGTTCCTGTTATGTTTTATTCCTGGATGTGAGTGCCAAAATTGTGGGAACACTTGATGCACTCTTTTGATAAAAACTTTGTAAATAAGTTTACTTAAAGGAATCAGCTTGGGGAATGAGGAATCACATGCTTTGCAATGAGACTTTAAAGCGTTCTTTCTTTTAACTCACAAAGATTATCTTATCTTGCTTTGCTTAGAGTAAATCCTTACTATTACAGTATGTTAGGAAAAGATTGTTTTGGCTTCCTAAAACCCACATGAGAGGACAAGGTGTTCCTGGAGTGATTTCTGTTTATGTTATCTGCTCTTTATAATGTGCTGGGTTTCTTTCTTTCCTAAATGCTATTGTCCTTCTGATTTAGGCAGGCTGGAGGATAAACTGATACCTTTGTTAACACTTAAAATGTGCTGAGACTGTGACTGTCTTGAACCACCTCTTTATTGTTAAAATATATTGAAATGTGGCAGGATAAATAAGTCATAAATAGTTCTTTCTTCTTTTTTTTTGTGGCATGTTCATTACTGCACTATTGACTTTATTAACAAAGAATGTATAGGGTTAGGCTATGAAAACCAGTTTTTTCAAGTTTTAGTACTCCAAAATTCATGGCATCATGCTTCACCCAAGGGAGTTCAAAAGCTCGCACACTTTACTTTAAAATTCCTGTGTTTTCCATTCCCATCCTACTGATGTACCAGAGCACCCTGTTAGTAGTACAAACCATAATGCCCAACCAAGACAAATATGAGTAGTTTTCAATCTGAGTGCCAGTGGGTCCATATGAGGAGAATACTTCTGGTGACACTCTAGGAGGCTTCCCAGATAAGTCCTTTTATTGCCATACTCATGGCAGTAGATAGGAAGACTTGTCAGAAGTAACACTTCCAGACAATTAAATGTTCAACTATACATTTTAGAACAAAATGCCCAGTTTTACAAAATGTGTCTGTCATATCAGTTTCAAAAAACTAATAATGAGCTAGCTTATATCTTCAAACTTGCAGCAGGCCTTTAGGTTTTTCATATTGTAAAAACTTATTTAGTTTTTTCAATACGAAAATTATAGACATGGTGACATTTAAACCTTTGCTTTTCATAGCATTTCACACTTACACCATTTTAAAAGACAGCTATTAACATTTACAAAAATCTTTCAGAAACCAAATGTTCTAACATACAGAATTCCAATTATACTGTGTAAGAGGGTTATCGACTATTCTTCTACAAGAATACTTTGAAGTACTTGGTATTAAACCCAAAGCTAAAATGTCAGTTGCACGTAGACAATAAATTAGGGTTTATAAAAGCATGTAAGATTTATTTAATATTACAATTTTGACCTTTAGACTGCCTTAACCATGGCTTGCTTAAGTTTTCCTCCCTCTTGCCTTCCTTCTTTATCTGTATAATCTTGCTTGAATATTAAACAAAGGTTGTGATGCCAGTTATGCAAAGTAATATAAAGCCTTCATAGTATTAGTACTTTCCTCCAACTGCCGTAACACAGTCACATAAGCCATGTTTTGTTTTTCAGCTGAGATGTTTTCTGAATTTCTTAGGGAGTTCAATGAGCAGCATTTCCAAAGCTGTCAAGACACAGCTGTTTAATTTTCAGTTTCTCATTGCAAACATCCAAAACTTTCAATTAAATGTAAACTATAAATACAAATGCAGGCTTAGCTCTTATGTTCTACCAGAAGACACAGATAGGAAGACAGGCAAAGTCAAAAGAGAGGTGGCAACAGCAGGACGACAAGAGGAGCTCAGTGTTGAAAGGAAAAACAATGCTAGCAGAAGACAGGTCTAAGTGAATGCTGTTTTGAAACACGTTTGAGCTCACAGCAAACAAAGGACTACCCTGCAAAGGTAGGAGATGAATTAACCTTTTCTTTTTTTTTCTGGTTTCACACTAAGGAGTATCCCTCTACCTAGACAAAGAAGCTCCTTTGTCAGAAGCCAAGTATACAAACTATTTTTGGCATCTCTCAGATCAGTAGTATTATTGATTAGTTATGACCAGAAAAGTCAGGAAAGCAATCAAGGAAGGAAATAAATGCTGAACAATCTACAAATAATCTTCTCCCCCACTTACCACTGGGGAAGTGTGTACTAAAAGCAGTGTACTGAGGAATGACCACAGAAATGTATGTGGAAATTAGAAACTCAGTTTAATGATGCTTTTTTTTATTGCAGAGCAACACAAACAGTGCAAAGGAGGGTTATTCATACAAAATACGTGCCAGGCTTTCTGATGAAGGAAATGGAGGAAGCAAATGTGGAAAACTGCATTTAAGCTCTAGTCATATTCTGCTATAAGCTGAGCTGTGAGACCTAAATGACTGAAAGGGCACACAAAGTGCCAGCACAGAGTCACCACCTGGGAGCTTTCCCTAGACACTTTTCTTCAGATGTCTCAACTACAAAGATAAGGTTAAAATGTTGAGATTGGCTGGACAAAGATCAGAAATTAAATTCAACTCCATGTTCATTTCATTTTATCCAGACTGTAGTTTAAAGATCCAAAGAGGTCACGGTTATTTTCTGAAATTTGAAGAAAGTTCTCAGAGATCAAAATGTTCACTATGTCACAGCATGCTTCTTTCTCTGAAGTTGAGAGGTAAATGGGAACACTACATTTTACAACTCCTCCTGACAGCAGCTTAACATTGCAGCTTGACCAAAGTCACAACATTGTTTCTTCTGGCTCACCTTGAAAGCAGGGATTTCAAAACAACTTGTTTGGGTTTCTGTCACGGTTTAACCCCAGCCAACACCAAGCCCCAGGCAGCCGCTCGCTCACTCCCCCACCAGTGGGACTGGGGAGAGAATGGGAAGGCTAAAAGCTGGAAAACTCCTGGGCTGAGACATAGACAGTTTAATAGGGAAAACAAAAACCATGCACACAAGCAAAGCAAAACAAGGAATTATTTCACTGCTTCCCATGGCAGGCAGGTGTTCAGCCATTTCCAGGAGAGCAGGGCCCCAACATGTGTAGTGCTTGCTTGGGAAGACAAATGGCATCACTCCAAATGTTCCCCTCTTTCTCTTCCTTTCCCTCCAGCTTTATGTACTGAGCACGATGCCGTATGGTCTGGAATATCCCTCTGGTTAGTTGGAGTCACTTGTCCCAGCTGTGTCTCTTCCCAGCCTCCCGTGCACTCCCAACTTCCTCACCAGCATGGAAGTACAAAAAGCAGAAAAGGCCTTGGCTCTGTGTAAGCCCTTCTCAGCAATAACAAAAACATCTCTGTGTTATCAACCCTGTGTTCAGCACAAATCCAAAATACAACCCCATACCAGCCACTGTGAAGAAAACTAGCTATACCCCAGCCAAACCCAGAACAAATTTTTAGTTTTCCCTGCAGCTAAGTATTGGAATAACTAAGCAGAACAAGATAATGCTGTTATAAGATAAAGTATTTTTCCCTCAATACAGATGGCAGACTTGAAAGTTGGTTTGGTTTTCTCTTTTCTGATAGCAAGACTTGTTGAGGGCATGTATGACTGATGACATAGCTGATTTCCTTCCTCAACACCAACACAAAACAAAAGTCAAATTCTTGGCTGTAAATTATCTGTGTGAGGACACACAGTTCAAATAGAATGATTTTGCATCCCTGAAAATCACATACCAAATCCTCCTTTTCCAACACTTACCATCTTCTCAAAATGTATCTTTATTTCACCTTCTTTTCTCCTCTTTTGTGATTATTCAAGAGAACGCATTTCTGGGCACAGCTCGAGCTTTGTGTTGCCTTCTTCCATAATCTTTTCTTGACCCACAAAAATCTTTCTTTTAATTTTCCTGCTGATGCTCATTCTATCTTTCAACAGGCTGCATTCTCCAGAAGGGCCCCATTTGTTTCCTCTCTGCAATCCACAATAACCTTGTTCTGCTATCAGATGAACAAATAGCCACCGTGGCAAGACAAGTGTCAAGTCACTGCAGAGGTTTAGGCAAAACTGAAGATTTTTGTATGATGTTGTATTCAGGCATCTGTCCCTTATTGTTCTTACCTGTCTCAATTCCTCAGCATAAAGCATAAAAGCCCTGCTATGCAAACTTTTTTGTAATTTAAGGTACAGCATTCCTAATGCTATGTTAAGGAAAATTAAGAGTCAGATCATGAAAATAAATTGAACAAAATAGTTTTCTTAAGTTCCATGAAGGGAATTTCATTCAGTCTGGCACTAAGATTGGTAGCAATTATTTGCGGAATCAAGGTCCCAGAGGAAACTAATCTCAGAACAATACACTGGGCAACTTTTCCCACAACAGTGTAGCACCCAGCAGAGAGGCAATATTAGGGAGCTGCAGGAGAGACAAGAAAGTGAAAAGGTTTATGTTATTGATTGCAGAAAAGAGAAGCCTTCAGTCATATATCAAATCAATCAACCACTCTATTTCGGTTTAGTACATTATTCATTCACTACATTTAGTGCTGCCTCCAATTGTTTGCAGTATGATGAGATTTGCAGACTTTTTGGGAATTTCCAGAAGATCAAATCTGGAGACCTAACAGTTAAATCTTTTTTATCTCTAAGGTGGTTTGTTTTGTTTTGTTTTTTATTTCCTCTCTATCTCTTCTCTCCTCCTCCCCCCTCCACCTCCACCCCCAACCAGTACTATATGAAGGGGGTGAGAGCACTCAATCAACTTTATTGAGCTACAGCAGTTTCCATGCCTCTCAAGTGTCTGGATTTTATTGGAAAGTCCTCCACTTACAGAAATGTGAATTATGGGCAATGCAGTATTTTCATGTTCTGTTCCAGTTTTTGCTCCATGACCACTTATACTGTAAGGAGATATCACTGAAGGCCTATGGAGTCAAAAGAAATGCAGTCAAATTCCTATGAGTTAAATTTATTGTGTTGACTCAAATACTGTACAAATTTTTCCTGCCACCTAGAACAGATATTGATTTGATGAAGAAGAGAAAAACACCCAGAGAAAACAATTAACTAATCCATCTCAACTTATGTCTCCAGCATCACCACTTCCATGCCCAGGATTTCTTTATTTATATTGGACTAGTAAGGACTTCATAATACATTCTGGAATGGTAGAAATATAAAGCTAAATACTTTAGAACCGGGATTTAAACACACTTCAACCCTGATTTAGGGAATAATTAATGCTACTGAGCATTATGGAATTGAAGAACTTGAAGATCTTGGTGTCATTTGACTTGTGTGGTTATTTGCATGCATTTTTAGTTTTCTCTCATTTACCCTGGTAAGCTTAACTGAATACTGAACAAAAAAAATAAGTGGAAGAAATTATTTTCATCTGGGACATAATAACTTTCCATTCACTGCATGGTGCACTGTTGAACATTAAAGGACGGCTCTGTTTCCTGGATGCTAATGAGGATGTTGTTTGATTTAAATGCGCTACAGTCAGAGATCCTTACTGTTACCATATGCTTAAGACTTTCCCTGTATAATTCCTAAGACTGTAAATCACCAAAACAAGCCACTAGAACACCTGTACACTACTGATTGGAAATATAGGTTGTTAATTGAGCTGTAGTTCAGAAAGACTTTTTTGGCAAAATTTGATAGGATTTTCTTGCAGTGTTATAAAGCAGAAGAGGTTAAGTAGATAGAATGAAGGCAGAATGGAGAAAGTTGCTTCAACTAAAGGCAATTTATGTAAAGGGAAGCTTCCCTTCATTAATGCAGAACATAATGAGCAGGCCACGCCAGGTAGCTGGTGGTTTTTCGGTCCTTAGAGTCATATTTTCTTATCCTACACATGTGAATTGCACCTGCCGTGCAGGTGCAATTGAGGTGGTCATATATATGAATAAAATAACCACTTGAGCAATTGTGCTCACATTTTTCATACAGACTTTGGCTTTGTGTCTTTGAATCTCTAAACCATCCGCGGTCTGCGCGGACTGCTCCTTCCATCCTCTGCTTTGATCAGATAAAAGTGAAACTGTGGCAAAACCATATGTAGCAATTTTTAGCTAATATTTGGAACATTAATGAATACTCTCTGCCTGCAATGTCAGGTATAGCACACTAAAATGAAGAATGTTACGTTTGAAGGAACGGCAGGGTAAATGCAGTCAGAGCAAATGTAACTGCCCTCCAATCTGTCCCTGGGGCCCTCTGCGAGCCACAACCTGAGTGAATTTCATGTGCAGGCTTGTGTCACCAGACTGGGGCTGCTTTCAGTAGAGATGGCTACCCAACACCATGAGGCAAGTAATCCCTCTAGGAGAGTCTGAAGAGACCTGGTGTGAAGGACGCACAATGCCAGGTGCTCGCTTGTGCTTCTGGTGTCAAAAGGACATGGAAGTGAACCTGAACATGAAATTTGAAGAGGAGGAGCTGCACAAGGTGTAGGAACTAGGAGAGTGTGTTGGAAAGCTGAGGGCAGTAAGGAATAAAGGTCATGCAGGAGAAGAAGCAGTGGTGCGACCCCAAAGATGGTCAGATGTTAAGAAAAAAAGGGATGAGGGAAATAGAGAGGGTAAGAAACCATGTGGCTGAGCAAGAGGCTTTGAGAGAATTAATACAGAGAAGCATGATAGTAAATAGAGAGGGCAAAAAAATAGTCAGAGAATAAAAAACTAAAAGAGGAAGAAATTTTCCTCCAGGACATGGGACAGGAGTAGAATAATGCTCTTCCCAATAACCACTGCATGGGACCACCCTCTTGTGTAGCTTTCAAATATAAAGACTTCCATATACAGCCTGTTAGTTAAATGGTGGTGGTGTGTACGTGTGAAATTAAAAAAAAAAGGACAGTGAAACTTTCACTAAGCGGACACCTGCTATAGCAGCTGAGCTAGGACTAGGCTGGCTTATGGTTGTTAAAAGGGTTTTCACTGTGCTTAACTTGGAATTATGCCAGGCACTGACCACGGAGCCCCACGTTCTTAGAATAAACAAAGGGATTTTAATGATTATGAGTGACTGGAAGATGAGGTTTCTATCCAACAAAAACGATACTACAATAACAGGTATAAGAAGAGATAAAAGCTGAACTTCTTTTTTTTCCAAAGAAGCTATGTGGTTTGTTTAGCTCTTCTTGTCTTCTGCATTTAAATCCTTTTAAGGAGAAGTAAAAAAGTAGATCAAAAGTTAACTTGTGGTAATCAAAATAAAATCACAACACACAATCTCCTGCTGGTCTGTCTTCATTTTAACGTCGTTTATCTAAAAGCGTATTACATTGTATGTATGGGAAACTGGAATGAATTCATCTAAGTGCTTTTTAAGTGCAATGTAATTGTATGTTTTTCTGCTGTAAAAGGCCAACAGAGAATTGGACACAGTACACAAACAAGATTTTTAATTTTTTTTCATTCTGCATAACCACCCACTTTCAGAACAGGAAACTGTATAAACAAGATAGAGTGGAGTGAAAATCACTTAACTTCAGATTTGTGCATTCTGCTTTAGGAGCAGCTTTTTCAGCTTATGTTTGTATTTATAGATCCACCACTGGGCCAGACCCTTTAGTGAGCTGTAACTGAGAGCAGATTCAAGAGTAACATCAAGTACTTTTAAAAACTTCAACCCAGCAACCAAAATTGTCTGATCTTTTATTGGCAGAGTGTGGCTGTTGTAAAAATAAATGAAATACAGTAACCAGTCAATGCCAAGTAACTGTAGATGAATCCAACCTAAACTGGGTTCAGATAATTTTTGGAGTATGCTCTGCATTACCATCAGCTTTGGTTCAGACAAACACATGTGCATAGGCATGCGTTCATTAGTTCATGATATTTTCCATTTTTTTGTCTTTTTTTTACAAAAGGATCCTTTTCGTTTTTAACAAGCACGCTGATATTCTTCTACTGGCAGTCTTTTTCACAATGAGGTTATTTCTGGAAAAGTCTTCCATTTCATGTGCAAGCAAATAAATAGTATGTAATAACATGCACATATGCCTCCTTTCTAACTGGAAGAGTATATTTCCTTCTAAAACTGATCTAGTTAGATAAATGTGAGAATATACTGCAACAAGATAATTTAGGCTATGCAAAATACTGGACTGGAGCTACGTTTAGTCATGGCATAGCAAATACACTTAAGAGTCCCCTGAGACAGCCTGGTGGGCTAGAATAACAGCTCCATTATTCGGAGGTTCATGTCTATCACCCTACTTATTAGCATAGTTTTGAGGTTAAACAATGGTGTTAGTTTTCTCTGTGCATCCTCCTACTTATTCATTATCAAATTACTTTACATTGTTTGTTTAGACTGATATCATCTAGTTCAAATGTACCAGGTCCTAAAAATGCGATTTCCCCGGCAACAAGATAATTTTCAGTGAACCAATTTAGTGTCTACCTTCAGCATGGAACTAGAGTCACCTTAGAAATAGGTTTTGAAAGTGTTTTTTCAAGGATGAAGTACCAAGCTTGATGAACTGGGAACAGTGGAAAGTCTTTCAAATGTTCCAATGAGTTTTGTATCAAAACTAAGATCTCATTTTTGTAAGGTACTTATAGCATATAAGTATAAGCATATAAGCATATAAGCATATATCTGCCCCCTAACAACAAAACTATTTAAGAGCATAGGCAAGTGGATTTTGTTTCATGATTAGAGGCCAAGTAGACCAATAAGTGCTTTCCTGATCAAATATTCAACATCAACTAAACTATCCAGGACTAAATATAGAAAAAACCAACAATCAGTGAGGTCCATATCTAGGCTTTTGTCTATGCTACATTAAAACAAAAGAATGCTTCCCCAACTTTAAGAGAACACTTGGCTCCCAAGATCCTGTTTACTCTCATCACATCTATTCAGATCTTCAGCACTTGATAAACGTATTCTAGTGTACTGCTTGCCACCCTTTAGCTCACAAGTAATATACCACACTCTTTACCAACTTAAGGAAATCAGGACTTCTTCTGTAATGCCTTCAAGTGTTGCTCTATCTATCCACTCACATGGTCCTGTCTAAATAAGTTAAAAAACCCTATCCACTTGCTCAACCAAGAATTGTTACGGATTCACCAGCTTCAATTTTTATTTAGCAGTAACTTCAAACTTCCTGGTAGCCATTTACTAAACCTGCATGACGTGAGACCTGATGTAGGTGTGCATACATGCCTAGCTGGGTGGTAGCACTGGATAAACACAGATGGAAGGAAATGACTGTGATCTTAAATTACGAAATATAGGCAGTGCTCATTTTTCAGGTAAACATCTATAAAGTACACACATGCCTCTCTAGGACAGGCATTATTTTGACCTTTTTCCATAAGCAGCTTACAGTTTCTGGGAGTGGTGTTTGCTTCTCCAAAGACTGGAATGGCAGAAGCCGAGGCCAGAAAATCTTCTTGTTTGAGCCATCACTGCTTTTTCTTGCTCCTCTGGGTTTTTTTTGTCTATGTCCACCAACAAATAGCTTAGGAAAAGTCTGAGCTGAGCTAATGCAATTCATCCCTGTGTTCAGACTGATGTAAAGCCGAGCAGTATTTGATAGTGTCCCCATGGCTTCTCTGAGAAGCTACAAACAAGGGGAAATTGCAGATCAGAACAAAGCTCCTGTCAGCTGTCATTTCCTGCTGATATATTTTACTGTAATTATTACTTCTTGAAAACTGGCATACATTGTAAATTACAAGGTTATTTAAGTTCTGAAGATGTACTACATTCCTGCTATGAAGTTTTTGAAGAAATTATTTCTTTTTATGTGTTTACAATAAAGCTGAAGTCTACCAGAGAAAAACTATGCTACATTTTAAAGTGATGTGTATGAAATGCATTTCAATTTCTCTCTTTGTCATCTCTGCACAATCTTTTTGAATATATATATATGTATATGAACTCTATAGCACCAGTCTAATATTTTTATAGAATGGATTGCATGGCAGCCAGGATATATTATGATGAATCTATTTAACATGCAGGCTTGCCAGAAGTACAAATTTGATACGTTACACTTCTCTAACCTTATGTTTTCAGGACAACACTATGCCTTTTTAGCACTGACTAGGAAATCAGATTGACTATGTCTGGGGATACAGTTTCACATCGTGCATAATCCTGGTTCTGCCACTGAAGAAAATCAATGAGGGTGAAGCATTGATCTCCTTGCAGAGTACAAATGCAGTTTGCACTGAAACACACTGCTGGGGATTTTGTTATTCAAGTCATTCGACCGCTTAGTGTGTTTGCTAACCAAGTTCTTATCATGCAGCACCTGACCAGCCTAAGCTTAGCTTCGGTTATGAATATAGCAAAACCAGGTCCCTTTTGGAAGAAGAAAAAGCCTTTACATATGCACAGTTCTTCTAGTACGTGTATGTTTGCTCAAGGCTAAACTTAAATGCCTTTTCTTCAATGACGTTTCACAATGTCACCAAATATATGAAAGTCTCACAGAAGGATGTGTGAATATGAATCATTCCAAGAAAATATTCTTTTCTGTTATGATGGATTTTATTTTACTATGTGCTGGTTAGTCAGTTTGTTTTCCTTTTACTTTAGAGACGCAATTTCTATTGAGAATGTCTTGATGTTGCCAAAACATGCATGTGTTCTTGCACATAGCAGCTACATATTTACAGGTATGACAAATGCATGCACACACACATACACACTCTCTCTGGGTAGAGACATATACTTATTTTTTATTTATGTATGTACTATATTTCATTCTTGACAGCAAAAATATTTTCCTAACTTACAGCCTTCCAACTGCAGGCAATAAATCAACTATTTTAAAAGTGATTGAAGATGATTCATTTAGTGCTGTCATAATATAGTGTTTTCTTTAATGAAAATTTATGTTATTTCCCCTGGAATAAAACTCAGTTAAATAAATTTGTACAGAAAGATGCAAGAGAACTGTTACATTCTGTGGTAAACACTGGCTGGTGCTTCACAACAGCAGGACCCTGACCTGCCGAAGTACTCTGATCTTATTTAATGCATTTACTCTGAACTAGGATTTTCCATGGTATTGCCATTATACAAATATATGTAGCTGAACCAGATGGCATTTGTATTAAGACATAACGCTTGCAGATCAACATTAAACTGCAGCTATATAAAGAAGTTCCTCAGAACACTAACAAGATTAAGATAATGAATTCTGCTTTAAAGCACACGAAGATCAGACTGCAGTTCTAGTATTAGAAAGGGGAAAAAGCCCCTAACCACTCTGGCTCTATTGTTGTTTGAGTACTCAATGTTTGGAAAGATGAAATACTAATTGAAATATTACAGGAAGTACAGTAGATAAAAAGGATACATTGCACACAAGTGTTATCTAATAGACTAATATATATTATTCTTTGTTTATTATGGTGACATATTTGGCATAATTACAGTGAAAAAAATAAACAAAATAAGAGTGTTTCAAATGCAGCATTTCCTCTGGCTATTCAGAGTTACACCAAGAGCAGCTGAAGTTCACAGGACAGCAAAGCCTTCTATGTTTGAGCAAAGAGCTGCTTTGTATCTGAAGCAAATGGAGTAAATCACTGAAAGAACCGTATGGAACTCAATTGGTGGTGGAACATTCAATACCAATCAAGCAGCAGAATGCAATTAATAGCTGAACTTTTCATTTGTCTGTTATACCAGTGGATTAAATCCACTCACTTTAAAATGTGAACACTTTGAGAAATTTTGATATTTCATAATTACATACTTTATCACAATGGGGGGGTGTGTGTATAATAAATATAATTCCTGTCATGCATATAGCAGTAGCTTCAAAGCACATACCACGAAATATAAAGAGTTACAGAAAGAAAGGAGAATGAAATAAAGTACACAACTTAGTAAAAAAGAAACTCTTGAAAGTTTTCTTTTATGCTCACTGATGTAATTGTGTGCATCCAGTCATTGGAAACTTGACCTCACAAAATGCACACTGATGGGACCTTCAGAAATAGAAGAGTGACAAAGAGACTAAGGCCAAACCCAGTCTAGCTCCTTTCAGCTGGGTGTCGTCCATGCCCACACCACTTTTTGCACTCTTGAACCTCCTCCTGTGACTTCAAGTAACAGGGAAGCTATAAACTAGGACAACCTTCACATGGCAAAGTGAAACACATCAGCACTTTTCATCCTCCCTTGTTTGTTACTGCTGGCAACTCAATTATTCATTTTGCTTCTTTCCTTTAGGACTTCTAAATTGTGAATTTAATTTCTGCACTTCCATACCTCATCCCCTGTATTCGTGGGTACCATTTCAAGAACCTGCTAGGTATCCTTTCACAGTATCTCTAAAATCCATTATTTTTTTTTCTACAATCATAACGTTCATGCAGATACCTACTACCTTTCCCTGTGAAAATTACAATGAATGCTTCCTCATTATTTACATTTCACTGAAAATTTATTATAGATACATATATACATACTTTAAAAAATCTTTAGATCAGTATTTCAACTACCAGGATCAAACCCACACAGAAATACAACCCCAAATCAAAGCTCTTGATACTTTTCTTTGAGAACACCTTGTCTTTTATTTACATTTCTCTTACTACCTTTTTCCTCCTTCTCATAAATTCTTTTTTTCTTCTGTCTACTGTTCTTGTTTATCCACCAACAGAAAGAAATTACTTCCTGAACTTTGAAAAACAGGCCACAGCCATGCTTTTATTTTCCATTTCTTTTCCCACACAGGTTCCTACATAAAGCATGTATCTCCCACAGACATGGGAAAGATAGTTTGCTTCTCTGAGAAATGTGTGTCACACTGACAACAAAGATACATCAAATGAGATGAAAACAGATCTATCCCTTCCTTCACTTTCTCTCAACCTTAAACCCCTAAAAAATTACCTCAAGCCAACAAACAACTTCCTTAGAAATTCTGGAAAGACCAGAATGCACCTTTTTGTTTCACACTTAACAGCTTTGAAACTGATGTTCAAGTCCAAGTATGTTCATCAGAACTGCTTTGCTCTTCTGTGTTTTACCCATAACACTATTGACTCACTTCACAATTAAACAGGATAACTTAATCTTCTGGGTTTTTTTTCCCCCTGTTTTTAATTATTAAAAAAAAACCCAAACCAAAACAAAACAAAAAACCCCCAAACAAACAAAAAAATCCCAAACCCCAAACACTGGAAAAGTATGGCGTCTTGATATTCTCAGCATCCTTACAAGAGCTGGTTTAGTTATTAATTGTGCATGAAATATATGGTGATTCCAGCTTTTTCCCCTGCATGGGAATAATTTGCAAACTAATACTGATTTTTACAAAATATCTTTTATGCCTCTGTGCTGAATGCTTTACACAAACAAATATTAGCCTATGGCTTGTTTGTGAACTGTTGACTGAAAATGTTTGTTATTCATGGCATAAGACTTATCAGAGAGTTAACATTTTATTGGTTTATAGTCTTCATGGTTTTTAAATTTTAAACGAACAACAACAGACTCAGAAGTGTATGGGGAGTGGTTTCAGTGGGTGGGAGGAGAGGAAGCATAGATAACCCAGACAAAAATGAAGCAAGGATAAAATTAAATGTATGAAATTAGACTATAGGATCATAGGATATTTGACTTTGAGAATGAAGATAAATAAACAGAGAAAGACATTTTAAATGTAATAGCTTTTTAAAAAAACAACCTTGTTAATCCACAACCCAGTGTGCCAGAATATACTATCAATGCTCCTTCCAGATTTTCAAGATAATGTCTTATATGCACTGAAATATTAAATTCTGTGATTTTGGGATCAGAAGCTTTCATTACAGAACTTGTGTTTATTTAATTATTCACAAGTAGTGATTAAAAAAAAGTAATTTGTATCAGTGAGATGAACATACACTATATAATTATAAGAACACAACTATCCCATAAAATTTTGTAATAGTTTTCAATTTTTAATAGTTTTCAAAAAATTTTTCAATAGTTTTCGATTAAGAAACCAATCCCCTTTCCTTTGCTACCTCATGTAATAGTACAGAACTATCCACACAAAAGTTTGTTCTCTGGACATGTTAATGAAACAGATGTAAATTTTAGCTTGCATAACATTGTATTAGTCAACTGAGAGCATAATTAGATTTTCAAATTAAGAAAAAGAAAACCAAATATAAATCCAAGGTTTTCTGATTAATCATAACATAGAATATATTTTCACAAAAAAGTGGGGAATTACAAAGGGAATGGTGCTCAAACCCAAAGACCTGACATTCACCCACTACCACCTTAGGAAGCAACCTGCCTCTCCAGGTTCAACCTCTTGCTGTATCTCATCGAAAAGCCCCAAGGAAAAATGATCAGAATCAAAGTGTCATAATCTAGACCTTTCCAGTAAATATATTAATCTTCAGCTCCTTCTTTTTGTGAGGCACCATTGTCTAGTGCCTTGATGAAGTACTGTTGTGTAAAACTGTGATCCTGCAAGTTTTTGAAGAGGAATTTTAACATAATGCCAGTTCTGAGTGCTCTGAATGTCTGTGGCTTGGGGGAGCAGGAACTGGGAAAGAATAGGTTTCCTAGCATTAAAGCTGCAGATCAGCACTGGATGAGTGTAAACTCCGTACCGAGTGCTTGTCTGAAACCGTGTCAAAGCATGTCAACTTTTTGTAGGGTGGTGAATTACTAATGAATCTTGACAAATGTTAAGTCATTGCTTTGTACACAGCACAGGAAATGATTGCTTACATTCCTAATGCTGAAAGAAATACAGCATTTCTGTCTTCCAGATAAAACAAGAACATTGTGGTGAAGTGCACAGTGCCCTTGCTGGAACTCAGTCAATGTCAAATACTTAATCTAGACTTGAACGTCATGACTGTGCAGTCACCTGTAGGAGATGCTTAGAGACTTAACAGGATTACAGGTCTAAATCTTATATACCAGTGGTTTTTGAACCTTCAAGGTGTTATCGAAACATAAATATTCATCTCTGGGTGAACTCTCTGCCACAGCAGCCTTCCTCAGCACACAAAGATTTGATCCGAGTCCGTGATTCTTGCTGAGATATGCATTGCATCATTGTCTATTTTCAGCTTGTTACATTAATCAAAACCTATCCCATTTATTAAACTGCTTCCTGCAGCTCAGGCATTTGAAATTCAGAGTGCCAGCAAGCAGCTGCCAGGCACCGTGAAGGAAGGAGGTGGAGCAGATTTGAGTAACGTACAAATTGAATTTCAAGTGACTGAGCAGCCTCTTTATCTCTTAGTGACACAACCAGTGATTGTAACAGTATTCTTAAAGGAAATGAAACCTGGAGCTGTGGTTCAATCACTGGGTACTTACTATAGCCCTTCCCAGCAGTCCTCCCAGAACTACTGATGAGTGTGACCTTTGCAAAAATGCACAAAGCCTTGATTTCTGCACAGTTAACCTTTACAAGCTGGAACCCTCCTGTGGAACCTAACCACAACAGAGGAACGCTTTGGAATGAAAACACACAGACATATATTTTATGAAAGGGCAAATTTCCAAAAAAGAAGGAGAAAAGAAATAAAGGAGGAAAGAGAAATTATTTTGGAGAGAGGCAGTTAACAGTTTTCCAAATAGACAATTACCTATTGTTGCGATTGGTGCTTGTCACACTTCTCATATTCCACAGGTAGGAAGAAGTCTAGCTCCATAGCTGCTTTTATAATTGCAGTCTTATCATGTGTTCTACCAAAATCATAGTGGATACAGGTGCCATGCTCAGACAGTCAGCGGGTTCCCACCTCTCCATCAGCATTCCTCCCTTGCACACCTGAAACCCGTGGTTTGCATGTGAGAATATCTGTCATAAGAGATTTTAGGAGAGGGGGCAACTGATGTTCTCCCATCCTTACACTTCAAGCCTTGAACTCAGCCATGGGCATTACTTTCTTGAGCACTCAAGAACCCATGTCATCTCAGCCATGGATCTGTGCTTCTAACATTCCTTTGATGCTGCTTGAGAAAGAAAAAAACAGTCATTTTCCTTATGAAAATTTTGACAAATACAAAACAAACTGTTGGTAACAATTTCAGTTGATGCCACAGCAGATAAAAGAGAATGAAGGATAAAGGCTGTTGGAATGTTTTGTAAAGATCTCTTGAGAAATTTTGATGATAGTTGATTCCTCTTCTAGGCTTTTTTTCTCATTAGACACTGATAGCTGTTTGGGAAATTTTAATTATATCTTTAAACCATGTGAAAGGTGAAGTACTATTCTTCTATGTTTTGTTGATTTAGGTTCCTGAGTACATGTCCTTGTGGCTATGGTCTTTTGGGTAAGACCTTTGGAAAAATGACATTTTTGAAAACAAATCCTTACAATGTAAACAGTGCATTCTGTAATTTGTCTGAATACATTTTAGTTTGGTGTATAGAAGTCTTCTCTCTCACATGTGCTATCCCACTGTCTCTACGTGTCATGCTGGAAGCACAAAATTCCTGCTGTTGTGTTTTCTGGGGTGATTCCATTCAGGCAGAGATATCAACTAAAGCATTTAATACAGAAAAATTATGAAAAATACTAAATAGAAGAAGAATTAATTGACAGAAGAGTGTCACTAAAAGAGCACAAAATAACAAACTTGTACAAGTATTTTACCTTTAATAGCAAATTAGAAGATTCATCTTGGGAGGCAATATATTGATTATCAGAATTTTTGTTCCCCTGGACAGACTGAAAACTTATGACAGCTTTTTCCAATACACTTTTTAAAACTGCATCTGCAAGATACATGGGTAAGAACAACTTCATTCTAACCTTCAAAGTGAAGCCACATGCTTGGACCACAGCAGGAAAATGACTTTAATTCATTCTAGATGACCTTTTCATTGAAAAGCAAACCTCTGCCCTTAGGCTATTTAGAAAGGTTAGGTGTACCTTTTTCCTTTTAGTATTACAAGGCATATATTTATTAGTGCTCTCTGGTGTTTTTTTCCAACCAACTCCAGTTAGCTTTTAGAAAAATCAAACAAATCCCACCTTCGTTCCTACCCTTTTCTCTTTTGTAGATCATTAACTACTTCCAGACTCTTGCTTTTGAGATCTGAGTGTATTTAAAAAAAAAAAAAGGGAGTGAATTTCAACAGTATAATTGATATAATTTTGCAAACAACAGGCCATTAAACAGCCAGACTTTCTATTCTTTAAAACTTGTTTTGTTTGCTATAAGTAGCCAGTTTAAAAGAAAAAAAAAAATCTCTAGTGAAATGGTGGTAAATTTACTGCTTTTCATCTCTGACAATAAGGATTTTGGTATGGATATATGGATTTAGCACCCAGGGGACAATGTTAATTACCAACAGAGGAAATCATGTTCTGTATGCAGATTGGTGAAAAGTCTTTATTAAATACTAAGAAATAGTTAATTCGTCATTAGTCAGAACTTGAAACCAGCGGCTTCTGCTTATGAACTATTGATTGAAGTTTATGGTAGCAATAACCCCACTGAAAAACATTTGTTACCATACTTAATTACCAGGTTTTAAACATTCATCTTCTTCTGCAGGTTAACCAACCAAATGGGCATAAGCTATTTGTAACAACCAATACTACCAATATTAATATTCAGGTGTTTAAAATGTCAAACAAGCTTCTCAGTATACAGTCTATAACAACTTGTGGATTAATAATAGCACCAAATTTGAAAGGGCTTCCATTCCAGACACAGCACGATATTGTAAATAAAAAAGTATAATTTGGCTTTTAACTGGCATGGTCCCTCTGTCCCTCATGTGCATATGCCCTGCAGCCCTAGCCCTTTCCACAGAAGTCCTGAGAGCTGGTGGAACACATAAAGAACATGAGGGGTCCTTATGACAGAGATGGGCACGGGATCCACTGTGACTGTAACAGCTGGTTGTACATCTTCATGGTGATGAGAGGAGGAACTTGCCCTCCATCTGTCTTACCTGTGATACAAGGCAGATTTGCTTCACCTGAAAGGCTAATCTTTGTTTCTATAGGAAGTAGCAGGAAACTGGTTTATCAGCCAGTACAAACATAGAGAATATAAAACTAAGTTGTAGTTTACTCTGGTGGTAATTTCCTAATCAAGCCAAAATAATCTCCACCGTGTGTAAATGAATATGTCCATCCTTTAGTCTTCTGCTGAGGCAGGTGGACTCATCATTTTTCCCTCTCTGCAGATTTTCTGGAGTCCACTAGTACATCGAGTCTAAGAGAGAGAGCAAAACGCCTGTGTGGGTAATTCCTCTGGCTGGAATTTGTACTCAATTCTTTTTAGTCTCAGAAAAATCAAACAAGAGAATATACTTACTCTGAGTTCAGCAACATTTCTCTCAGGAGTATTTCTGGAATATGAGAGTGTCCCAGATTACTGCCTATACCCTCTAGAAATGTTTTGATTAGATTAGTGTATAGCTTCATTCTGGATGTCTGTAGTCATTGGGACAGTGCCCAGAGTGAGAAGCAACGCTATTATTAGAAATCCTGTTTGAAGGTTACAAACCATTGCAGGATGCTATTTCAGGACAAGCTACACCATGCTATGACCTATTGCAAACAAAGCTGAAGAACCTGCGGTGGCTCACTGATGTTTCTCACAAACCCATTTTAGCTTGGCTGAACACACACAGCGGTATGTACCTCAAAGTGCATCGGTAGTAGCACTTTTAGTCTTGAGGTAAAGGACAGATATCCCCAGCCATGCATAAGCCCCTGCCAGCTTCCACTGAACTTAACTAATGCAGCTCTGCTACATACAGCACCTCTGGGATCTCAGTAATGAAGTGACCCATCTTTAATAATTCTCCAAATCACAGTAATACGATAACATTTGTGACCCAGTCACTTAAGGTAGTTACTCTTGAGTAGCAAAATAATAAAGCAGGAGCACGTGGGGTGGTTAAATCAATAGAGGTGGTAATGACGCAAACGGTGGCAAATTGTGGGGCTCTATTATCAGCACTGCAAATACTTACAACCAAAGACAGCAGCTCTGAGGGATTCAATTGCACTCAGTCATTTCCTTTTCTAATGGCTATTTCATAATTGTAGGAAATTTCACGTGCATATTAATTCTTCAAATGTTCTTGGCCAGCTTCCATCCAGTAAACAAGGTTGCTATTATCTGAGTATTTAAGTCAGCTGAGCTCTCAATAATAATTTAATGACTGGATTTCGTATTGCTTTGGGAATACTTGTTAACTGAATGGCTGCACTGAGAGGCTGAAATAAAATATTCTTGTAGCCATCTTGGATTGTGGGGCTTTTTCCCATTTTGAGGGCTGCATTTTTGTTTTCCTCCATTGATTACCTCCATTGATGTCGCAAAAAAGAGGGAAAAAAGGTGTGGTTCTTTAGACACAGTTTCAAATTTCAGCAGACAAATTACACGAGTTAAATGTCACCTAAAAAAGATGGCTTTCCTGAGACCAGATGCTTAGAAAATCATGTCTTCATTTGAAGTGCAAGTTCCTGCAATCTGGTGAATTTGTCCTATGACCGTTTGTGAAACAGTATTTAAAAATATTAGACTTGTGGTGAGGTGAAATATTAGATTTGTGGTGACCTGAAAATGGTGGAGTGTTCTAACCCCAACTAATACATGAATGATAAGCATGGAAAATTCCTATGTAAAACTGAGGCATTTTCCATGTCATAGTTGATGCTGATACCCAAAACGTGACTTCACAAAATGCACATGCTGTGCAATCGATGGCTTAAAATGCACAGTTTCCATAATGTGGGCACTGTCATGCACAGGAGAGAACGACTGCATGGGTACATCATTTCCCCGCATTTTGTAGGGATTAACTGCACAAGCAGACAAAATGTCTTTTGACTGGCATCAGCAGAGTCAGATGTAAAGGCTGACACCAGCGCACTCAGACTGGTAAATTGTTACCGCACCGGTGTGCAGTAGCACGGTGACTTGGTGAGGCCTTACTGCTTAGCTCTTAATGGGCTTTGATGAACTCCTTCCTGAAAACCCTTTTATGCTTTCTGTTGACTCCATATGGCATTCTGATGAGCTCACACTTCTTAAGTACTTCTGTATCAGACAACAAGAGCAAAGCTGAAACAAAGTGAGTCATCTGTTTTACTCTTTGCTTTCACTGCATGAGATAATGTGGAGGTGTTAATTACACGACTTCACTGAGTCTTGACTAATAACAGTGTGCAAACAAATGTATGTCAAATTCAGCTACAGAAAGCTTCTACTAATAAGGTAAAACTAGCAATTAGAGCTGACATTGAAGTAATACTTTTCCTTGAATATTCATTTATGAAGCAGTTGTTTGTAGGCTTGCTTCTATTTTCTTCAAGAAAACTAATAGGAACTCCTAGTCATTCATTAGAAATGACTTAAATATAATTTGGTGATCCAGCACACTGGATTAATGCTCCTTTGTACTAATCCACTGACCCTTTGCATCAAAGGCAGAGAACTAATGTTGTCTGAGATTTCCCAATCTGTGACCCTGGCATAATAGGAACAAATTGAATTCCCAGAAGAAGAAAAATGACACTGACCATATAAAATCACTAACCGCGTGTCTGAAACACCATTCATTTCATTTAAGTTCTACAGTGGAGCTCCTTCGGTTACAAGAAGAATGAATATGATTAGCACACTAAACTTAGGCCTGTCACTTGGACTGGGGCTTTTTACCCCCTTCTTTACAAAGCAGTTTTGACATGCTTCTTTAAACACACAAGCTTTGCATTCCCATGCTGGATGAATGCATGCCAGGAGGAAGCAGACTGCACATTCAAATCTCTTTATGTGCCTGAATCCCCAAATAAAAACAATTGCAAGCTCGAACTCAGCCATGCTGTCTAATTCCATATCCATGGATTAATTATTGCCCTAAAACCATTTAGTGATTATTCAAAAAATCTATCAAATTTACTGCAGAAAATTTCAGCTTTTCCTTAAAGTAACATTTCTAGTGGCCATATGTAGCTGACAAATTCAATGTTTTTTTTAAAAATTAGAAAGAAAATAAAATTTTTCTCTTTGGAAAGATCCTTCCTTTGATCAGCAATCTCCATTTTCTCCCTATTCTATAATCTAAGCCATTCCCAGTGTTGACCTATGGTGGCTATGCACCACTGCCAAGCATTGCTGAAACTGTGCTGAGTGCTCTGCTGCTCCGGGGCGTCTTTCCTCGTGGTGGTATCTGCCTGAGTAATAGTTGGGCTTCATATTGTTTGATCTATTCCCACATATGCTTCATTCTTTTATATCTATCAAGGTATCTGTGGAAATCTATAGGGAAAATCCCTGTCAATAGCTACATGCACACACTGACACACATTATCAGAGCCCTTTGGTTCAAATGTCGTTTTCCAGCCAAACTCAGGAAAGTTCTTGTTGGCCTACTGCTCTGGGAAGGAGAAGATGAGAGGACTAAATTTGCAGGTTGGCACCAGTGATAACAAAAGATGGGACTGACAAGCATAAATCTGCAGACCTGCTGTGGAGACCTGGACATTGTTCTAGTCTCTGAGTGACTGGAGAGTGGAAATATTAAAACATTGGTAATTCAAACTGCACCTACAGAGAAGGAGATGTTGTAGCTCTGTTACTTTCACAGCCAAATCCACACTGATAATAAATTCGACAATGCGTTCTTCTAACTGGTAATGTAAGCAAATATATTTGAAAGTAAAAAGCGGCAAAATTAGTGACTTCAAGATGAGATTTGCAGACAGAAGTAATAGACTTTATAAGGCAAATACAGCTGGAAAATCAGCAAATTATTAATTTTGAAATACTTTATTTGGCTGTGACATTAACCAAAGCTTTGAAAAAATTATCACATTCTTCAAGTACTGTTCAAAGTGTATATCATGCAATTACACCTTTAAAAGAGAGTTGGTAAAAGTAGTTTGATGCATTCATACTTTATTTACAAGTTTATGAATACTTACAAGCACTTCAAACACAAAAATTTCCTCCTCTTTAGCAGTGCAAAGTCCACAACATATATCTACTGCAAAATAGTTAAATACAAACAGCTGAAAGAAAAAAAAATCAGGAAAATTTTTGCCTTCAGTGAAAGGGAGTTTCCTAAGAAAGTATTTCTGTTAATTATTTCTTGAAGCAGGTATTGGCTGCCAAGGTAATGCATTACTACACCATTTGGAAAAAACTACAGTTCTAATTAGATGAGCAAATAAGTGTTCATTTCAATTTATTAATACAGCTGCAGGCCTTGTTGCAATTTATCTCTCATTTCTGAGACCAGTGCATCTCAGGCTGGAAATCATTGTGGTGAAGTAACTGGCTTTAATAAAGGATACAGGCGGTGAATTATTCATGCAGAGGGGGGCAAGCCTTGATGCTTTCCACTCACTCCTTTAATTAACTGTGAGATGCTGATGGGCCCTATAGTATGCCTAAGCTTTCTAAGTTTATCTCCCTATAAAAGTGAATTCTCTTGTAGCTGCAAAAACATTGTGTTTATGAACAGCTTAATCCAGCAAATACCATCCTGACAAAGTAACTGCTCTACAGCTCTTCATTTTTTTGCTTTGCTTTTGTGTCAGTACCATCACTAAGACCCAGCCTTCAATTTCAGCCCCTAAATAAGCTCAGCTGTCCCCTGCAAAAGTTATACAGTTTATAAGTTCTACAAAAGATTGCCTTATGGCTTCGATATTCAATGCTCTTTCTCCCCTGAAAGTGATGCATAGGAAATTCATGATGGATAGGAAATGATGAGAAATGTGCTATTCCCAAGGCATGTCCTCAGATCCCCCAGAAGCGCAGGGTAACTTTGCAGTATTTGAGGTTTTTTATGCTACAGGTTGCACCAAGGTAGTGTGCTACCAGTGGCAGTGGTGAGGAGAAAGTTCCTGCCCTTGCTAAGGCCCAAGTGATGAGTCCAAGCAAGATTTTTCAAACTTCTGGGAATAAAATTGTGTAGTTTTGGTTGTGCTTCATTCAACAGAGCTGTTTCTGTGAGACAGTGTATATGTGCACTTATTAGATCTGTCTTCAAATCAGGAAAAATTTGAAAAAGTTTAGTTCAGGAAAACTTTACTAAGATGTACAATCATAAAATTACAGGATCATAGAATACCAGGTTGGAAGGGGATCTCAAGGACCATCTGCTTCAACCTTACTTGGCAAAAACATGCTCTAGACAAGAACCCTGTCCAGCTAAATCTTTAAAAGTGTCCAGCATTGGGGAATTCACCGTTTTCCTGAGGAGATCCTTCTCATGCTGATTGTTCTCATTGTGAAAAAATAAAAATAAGAATACATACAAAGTAATTAAGATCTTCTTTTCAGTTTATTGGACTCAACTTTTGTTTATTACTATCAGTTTGTAACTGCTTGAAGTTAATTATCTACAGAAGACATTTTTAAGCCTGTGTTTGGTGTAACATCAAACAAACATTGCAAACTCATACCAAATGTAAGCACTCCAATTTTTTGTATGGCGGTATTTGTGCTATTTATGTGGGTTTACCAATGTGCTTTAAAGGTTTCCTGTAGGGGATCAATGATTATACTTTCTTAATGAAAAAACAATATCCGAAAAAAGAAAAAAGTATTAAAAAAATGTTTCCTCCTTATAACATATACAGCGTACAGCAGGAGAAATGCAGTTTAGAGATACTTTCTGATGAGAAATAATCCAACAGTTTTTCAGCAGTCACGTTAGCAACATGCTTAGATAATTGATGTCCCTTATCTGACACATATACATTACTATTAGCTCTTACCAAGCAAGTAAAATATGTAGTGCACATGAGCATTTATCGAGCAATTTTTGTGTTGCAATAGTAGTCTTCCTTTGACTTCCTCCATTTCTGAGGTAAAGAAAGAATCTGAGGGACATCTTACCCTACCATTTCTTTGTAGAAATTGAATCACTCTTTCTATAAATCAAGTACCATGTTAAAAGCTCAGTGAAGTATACAATGATGTATGTGAATTAGCATCGCAACTTTAGTCAATAAAAATCAAAGTGGCTTTATGAAGGTATTGATGTTTTCAGCTCTTGCCAAGGTTGAATACGTTTAAGCATTTACCCCTGGAGGGACTGTTGATCCAAATGAATCTATTCACTTTGAAACCAGATCATGGTCATGGTGGCAAACAAGCTTACACACACCAAACTAAATGTAGAACTTATACTAACCATAGGAACTGTCAAATCCATCGCAATGCAAGCGTTATTTTTAATGCAACAAAATGGGGTTGAAAATAAACTCTTGGTTGCAGTATAAAGGCTGTATTTTAGTTCCATTTTCCATTTATTTTTGTAATTTCAGTTAAAGGTAGTGGCAGTAGAATACAATTATAATAACATTTTCACATATTCCATCTGAAAAGAAGAGAGATGATTGTGATAACAGATCTGTTATTTTCTCCTTTTCCTTACTAAGTAAAGCCTGGTTTAGAACAGAAATCGTTTTTGTTTGCTTTTTTTTTTAAATGTAAATGTTACTCAACATGTGCCAGATCCACTCCTGATGGCATCTGTGTAAACGTAGTGAAATTCCAGCAAAGCTTTCCCTGAGTAACAGCATTGGTTTGAACAGAATTACTTGACGTTGATGTTGATGTGCCAGGTCTAGCTGGCCCTATGTGTCGGTCATTGTTAGCATGAAAGCAGTGCATGCTGTAGGTGCTGTTTATTGCTACAGAAATAATGACTATGTGAAAAATAATACCTTATTTCTGTTTCAGTAATATAATGAAAATGGTCAGTACACGTGATTAGCTGCAGGACGGACAACCTCATGTGTACAGTCATAAGACAAGCTGGAAATACTGCAAAATTGCCTCAAATACATGGTTCAAATACATGCTGTATGCCTTAACCTGACAATTTAAAACCTTTTAGTCTCTCTACACTGCTCTGAAGAAGTTGACTGTATCCATGGGGTTAAAAGGTAACGTATTGCCTGTATTTCAGCATACTAAAGGGTAAACCTCCTTTGAACCCCTTTGCCTTTTTCTCCAAGAAAATAAAAACTTATAAATATCTCTTCAAACCCATCATGTTTAATAAATGTCATCTTGCCTGAGGGTGCTTGCAAGAGACAAACGTGTATTAGAGGAACCTCGCAAAACTATAAAGCAAAATCCCTGTGTAGTTGGAAGTAACAGATCTTTTTAAGCACATATGAAAAAAAGAATTGTAAATTAAAATGTCCCCCACAATGGTTTTTTTGTAGGTCTCTCCTTCTCTAAAGAATAGTGCGGCATTCAAGTGTGGGAATGTTTCTCTTAAACATGTGTAAATCACACATTTCGCCTCGCAGGCTGCGGCAGAACCATAGCGGCGGTGGGGGCGGGGAGGACCAAACACTGGTCAAGCAGTGTGTTAATGAAACATTTACACAAGCGGTTTATGTGGTAGTAATGAAAAAGGCCTCTTTCATCCCATCCTTTCATTACTTAGCACAATCTTTAAGAGGATTAGTTAAAAAAAAAGCGGGGGAGAAGGGGGGGAGAATGTGCTTATCAGTTGATTCTCAGGGTCGGTGGTGCTGAGTTCTTAATAGATTGCCCCTGGATTTGGGATTACTGCAGCGCAAGCTCTTTCAGGCGTCGCTACAGAACAGAAAGCAGTTTGTTTTTGCAGCATTCTCACCCTCGGATGAAGAGAGCTATTGACTTTGTGATGAAATGACACGGGACTCTAAGTTGCTGCGGACTGATCCCTTCTGTTGCTCCATCTTTCCCTTAAAGAATAAACTACACATTCATAATGATTTCTTTACGGTGGATGATGCAGATTGCATTGAGACATGCACTAATTCCTCAGCTAATATGATTAAAAGCTGCTGACACTGTGAGTTTAGGCATAGTGAGCAGCAGACTCTCACGAAATCCCTTAGCTGGGATTCACCTCTACAGGCAATTTATCCTGGAGCAAACTGGCTAAAACACCTTGTGCAAATGTGGACATTTTAGTTCTGTTTAGATCAGGAATAATTTTGTACTGGAGCAGATTATGCTGGATGATGTGTCTGCACACGTCTCCCTCTTCCTAAATCGCTGCTTTGTGCACAGCACTGCTCTGCCATGTGGCTCCGAGCTCTCGGCCCCTGCTCTCACCACTGCCTTGGCCTCCTGCGTGGGAATACTGTAGCATCATTTGGGGGCCCTAGCAAAAGTCCCTCTTGCAAATAGATCTGTGGAGACGTTTTCAATTCAAATAAGAGAAAAGAAGAAGCGTCCTTGGCCCATATATCCTCTTTCAATCAGGCAAGGCAGCTCTGCAGCTGTCAAGGATGGAGTCCCCCAGACTGCCCTGGAGCACCGCGAGCACAAGCTGACCGTGCTCCTGGCCAGGGCAACACCTGGCAGGGCTGAGCGGAAGGGTGGAGCAGGAGAGGGCTCCTAACACCGTCCAGACAGCAGGAGTGGCCTGGACTATCCTGACGGGGGCTACTGCTCACCTAAACCTATGTCTGATGGCTGGCAGTTGATAAATGCACACATATATTTGATGGTCTTGATTAGATGGTGGTGTCTACTGATGCTGTCTTCCCAACATTATCACCTGGTTACAAATCTCCGCTTTCCCACTGGCTCAAGGAAATACACTAATGAGAGCAAAATGGGCAAAAGCAGCTTACTGACTGTTCATGAAATTAATTTCTATTCTTGCTATAATTATGCACTGTCAAAAAGAGATTTTCTTTTCCGTCAGGGAAACAATGACAGAAGAAGATAATCAGATATTCATTTTCAGTTGATTAATATCTCTGACTTGGTACCTTTAAATATGGGAAAAGAATACTGGATGACAAGAGAAGTAAAGATTTCTATTGATAATTCCATTTTTGTTTGGAAATGGACTGAAGTTCAAAAAAATTGAGAATCTTTAAACATGCTTCCCTACTGTCAGTTAGAAAATCAAACATTTTATTTTCTCTCTAACTCTTAATGATATTGTATGAGAACAATTTTCAACAACAATGAAACAAATTGCAATTAATGATCTAGTTAAAAACATGATTAAATAAGTGTCTCATTGAACTTAAAAAATCACAATGGACTTCCTGCATCTGGAACTAACAAATGAGATAGAACTGCTTCATAATTCATTAATTATCTGCCATTGTTGATAGTTTTGGAATTGGTTTGGATGTACCAGCTGAAGCAGACCTCAAGTATTTCAGTATTAAAATATGCTCTCTTGCCTTTAAATCCTCAGTTATTTTAGAGATTTTAAGCTTTTGGTTGTTGACAGAGAGGTAAAAAAGTTAGTTGATTTTGTGAAGAAAATGAAGAGAGTTAAAAATCACACAGTAGAAAAAGCATTTCCAGCTGACATTTTTTTCTGTTCTGTTTCTGATTTTGACATGAAGATCTCTTCTTATTTGGCTTTCCAATCTGAATAGAGTTTCTAACTAAGAGCACGTATCTCCCAGTTGGTAACTATTTGAGCTAACTATTTTGCAGCATTGAGGATTTCTTTTTTATTCAGCTCAAAATCTATACTTAGGAGAATGTTGCGGTACCGTGGTTAAGTATTCAATAGTCAGAATGCACAATCTCAGCTCCGTGCCATGAACATTTTTAATCATACTAGTCCTTAATTATGGAATTAGTCTTCAGAATTACTGAGCAATTTTTCCTTCAGTTTGTGTACAACATATGTTAAATTCCATCCCCCCGCACAATACTTTACAATCCATTTATTTTAATACGATAATTCTGAGTATTTTACTGAGTTGAATTCCAGACTGCAAGGTCTATCATCCAATGATATTTCAAGAAGTTTATAAGGTTTCTAAGACATACGCCACAGCTGTTGCTACATGCACTCTGTACAGGTGGGTCAGGGCATAACCACAATGTCAAAGTGTCTGGAAAATTCCACAGACTCGTCATGCATGTGTGGTTCTGCATATGTGTATGATGCACACAAAGGTGTGCACATGTGCGCACATACATACTAGTGACATTTTTAAAACACAGCAAAAACAAAACCTGAGTTTTACTGGAAATCACAACGTCAGTGCTTGATTCAAAATGAATATTTGTAGACCTTATTCCATTTAATGTAATTTAAAAAGTATTTTTAATTATACAAAAAGTTTTATTAAAAACTTATTTTAAAAGTAGAAATAAAGGGTTATAGAGGTGTAGATCACCACCAGATAAGCAACCTAATACCACGGTGTTGTGGAAATGAGCAGCCTCATCTTCTCTATACCTCATTCTTCCTTTTGCTGTCCATGTGCATGAGTAAGTTCAGCTCACTAAATCTGCAGAAAACTCACTTGGTGAGGGTGAGAGAGTATATCATTAACTAAATTAACTTGCTGGAATGTCCTGGAGTGGGTATGTGAGAGTGTTGGGATTACACAGCCAGATGCAGAAAAGTGAAAAGAAATGAAGCAAGAGTGAGAAGATGAGAGCTACTCATTGCAATGGTAGTGAGATGTTAGAACAACTCAGCTGCCTCAGAGACAGAGCAGTATTGAAAAAAATGGATGTCTTAAGCGCATGTGTTGTCAAAAAGCTGTTTATATGAGGCCTTTGTGTTAAAGATAATATACAAGCTCAATTAGCTTTTACTCTTTCATACATTTCATTGAACATTTCCAACACACAACTTCCAAGTATGGTTTCGTTTAGTAGTATTTGCGACACGACATCCCAAAACAAAACGCACCTCTGTCTTGCGAAATGTACACTTCGGATTTGCTTTATATGCTGTCAAGTTTTGAAGTTGTGCTGTCTCAGTCCCTGGTGGGTTTCAAACCTAATTGAATGAAGCCTTGACCATCCTGCTCTGACCTCAGAGCTGACCCTGCTGCGAACATCACACTGGACCAGAGACCTCCTGAGGTACCTCACAACCTGAATTATCCTATAATCCTAAATTGTCTCACATAATTTAAACTTAAACAAGTGCACAAGACTTTTTTAGGTCTGGGATATGAAAGCTCAGAGACTGTGGCATAATATCCTAAAAAGGAAGTGGTAAGTGACCACATAATCAAGCACCATGTGTATGTATTAAAAGACAATAATAGCACTGGAAATATTATTATTAGAAACACAAAGAAAGTCAGAAACGGTCAAAACAAACACAATCTGAAGAGACAAAACCCATGCTAGATCAGAAAGTAATAAATATGGTTGCTAGGAACTCCTGATTTTGTCTCATAAACTGGGCCCGTTTCTGCACACAAGAGCAGAAAGGATCACTGAGAAATTCTTGACAGACCGTGGAAAAAAGAAGGAGTCTGCTCTGCTCCTTCAAATGCAGATTATGTGAAAGAAAGAAATAGCAGAGAGTTTATTTTATGTGGCTGGATCGATGCCCAAAGAAAGATACAAAGGTAAATAATCTAAGAAGATGAAGTTTTCAGTTTAAAGTCTAATTGTTCAGTTTAGAAAGAAACTGAGGAAATTATAGGCAAAAGATTTGGAAAATATATGCCAACCAGGCACTGTCTCAAGAAGAGCTTAAATTAATAGAGAAACTTGGATTTTAATTTTCTAAAGAACACCAAGTCCATGGCAGAGAAAACTCACACCTTTCTCTGTTCCTCTCATATGCTTGCAAAAATCTCTCCCACAAGTCTCACCGAGGATTCATATAATCCCCTGGTTCCTCCCACTCTTTCACAGATCAGAAATTATAGAGCAGTTCCATTTAGCTCAGGAAAAAGAAATGGCAAAATAAATTTCCCAGTGTCATCACAGCACAAAAAAAGAGCACATTAACCTGGGAGTGGGACTGCTGACAGCTAGACTGGATTGAACTGACTGGGCCTTCTGGCAGACACAGACATAAACTTTGATGTGTTCTACATATGCCTTTCAAGGGAGCAAGTCCAATACACATCTTATTTCTAATCCTGTCTCATTCATCTACCTTAAACTTGAGTAGCAGAAAGTATAACATGGTCAAACCCTTTACTGCATGATGGAGCTCCACAACAGTCCTCTACCCGGAATTCCCTCCATGCAAAGGTGCAAACGAGGCCAGACAAGTGTCTGCCTTAAACACAAATGTAGGTCACTGTGCATAAAGATGGTGTTCTAGAGCCCTTATACAAACACAGCTTCAGAAAATAAAAGGCTGTGATGTTATCTTATGATTGAAATTAATATTTCAAGACCAAATAATTCCCGGCTTTGGATCCAGCTCACCCTTAGCATGATAGATGCCTCACTTTTGTCCTAAGAGTTGACGCAGAAAAGCAGGTGAATAGAAAACTCCAGTGACACCATTTCTTTGCATATTATTTGTCCTGGTAACTTTGGATGCAGATGTCAAACAGTTAACCCACCATGACATTAAAAAACTGTGACTAGGTTAAAAGAAAGTAAAGATACAGAGACCCTGTTGAATGTGAAGTATTCTTTTCACCATGTTTTCTTTCTTGTATTTTTCCTTTTTTCTCTCTCTTTTTCTTTTTAATCTTTTGGCACTAAGTAATTTCTACTCAACACATCTCAACTAACTTTATTTTCCACTCCTAAAACCATTTCAGAATAAAGCTTTTGTTCTGTGGGTATTCCCACCCTGAAGTAGCTTCCCTCTTTCCTTTCATTCCTACAGCACAATTCTTCACCAGCAATAGATGACGATAGCTTTGTTATGTTTAGTAATAACAAGGAATAAACACACTTGATTTTTGTCAACATGGGGAAGATTGTTAACCTCTTTGTAGCTTAATTTCCTCATTAGTAAAATGATTTTACGGGATTACTCTGGTTAATATTTGCATGATATTTTGAGATTTCTGGATGGTTAGAACTACAAATATATCTTCATGCATATATGATATTCATATGTGTATATGTGTTTTTGCACCTATGCTTATGTGTGTTTATATTATGTATGAATGCACGGATGTACATAAACATCACAGTGAAATTGCTATTTAATTGATGACACTTTCCTTTGTCTCAAAAGTTGTTTGCAATGTATTTTCCTTGCACAGCGTGAATAAGCATTTTTCCTCTCTGAAAATCACCCCTAATTCCTTTTCATCCCTTTTCAACCCCTGCATACCCTCAGGAACTACAGTAGAATGTTTTGCTTTGTCATGTGTTTTAGCTTGTGAATTAGGAGATAAATTCCCTCTGCTCTCCCAAGCTGCTGTGTTCCAGAGCTTGTTGACACTATGTTTTCCCTGCTTGGCCTTGTTAAGATGGCCTTTTTGAACCAGAAGTACAACAGTTTAATAGCCATTGAAGTCTTCCACGGACACAGCCTTCTGTCTTTCACAATGGTGCTCTCAACACACCAGCATCTCAAGCAAGATTTCAACTCATAATTGCTTAAAAAAACAAATGCACTAAGAACACAAAATAAAGTAGTTTAAAAAAATTGAATTCCAAAGTCCCAATTATTTATGCACTTAAACATGACTAGCTTGTTGCTAGTAAATATTTTTGGGACAGTAGTTAACATAGTATAAAAATGAGCTGGTAACAGTAAGAAGAGCTCCCTCTTCTAGAGGAACTGATGTATTTTTAACACCCGGTAGTGACAGAGAAGGGCTTACAAGATCCTTATCTTTTTGACAAATAGGTACAAGATAGAATTCAGTTTGGGAAAGAAGACAGAATAGTAATTCCAGGATACCAATGTAGGAGCCACAAGTGCTACAAGAAAGGGAGAGTAAAGCAGGACATCATGGTCACGTGCTGTAGTGAACAGCTTTTAGATGCTGTGAAATTAATTTCAGAGCTAAATGCTTTCTCTTATAAAACTGATTCAATTTTCATCAAAATCTCCTTACACCCACACCACACAGAAAAGTATGGGTCTTTGTATTAATTCAATTCATTATGACAATACTGTCACATCACAGTCACAAAGTATAAAGAAATTCCCCAATTATGTGTTACATTTTGTACCATCCAGCAAACAAACAGTAATGGAAAGAAGATGCAAATAGATGAGTGATACCACCCCCGTATACTTACTGGTTTTCTAGAAAGCGAAAACATTAAGAAGCATAAAAGAGGAACACACAAATTTATCTCCTACAGAATGAGTTGCTGTTCAAAGACAAATGACAAGACATAAAATAGCATCCATAAAAGCAATGAATTGTCTAACTCTACGGGAATTCACCAACATCATGCAGCTGATAAGTGAATCTGCTTTTGTTGATTATCTAGGATAATTTCTTACAAAACATCAAACAATTCATAGGTGTATGATGATCTCTATGGGTGTTTTCATCCACTGAAACATGTGGAAGGCATTAGAAAGGCATTAGAAAAGAATGTGCTAATTTGCACCTGCCTCTCTTCTTCAGTAGTACTCTGTTCTTTGGTCTTTGAAAACTAACATAGAATCCTGAGCAATCAATGGAAAGGCTCTAAATTTCAGGATTTAGAACATATCCTGAAGAAAGTTTTGTAGCATGGCTAAGATATTTTCATTTAGATCAAAAGGGAGAGTAATATGAGTGCTATATGGAATTCTATGAATAGTATTGCAAGTAATGTTGTTATTATCACCCACAAAGACAATGCAGTGTGGAAATAAGCTTTGTCTCTTGCAGTTGTTTACAGTGTGTCAGTAGAAGCAACAATTAAATTAAAGCAACAGTTGAAAAGTCAGCATTGTATTATAAATTTCCCCATAGCTTGTCACTAGCTAAAGAAACAAAGCAAATCTGAGATATGACATTTATTGGTATGAAGGGATGTGATGTGGCATCAAGCTGACTATTGTGGGAACAAGCAAGAACAATTTACTGTAGAGGAATATTTCTTCATCCAAGTCTAAGGGGCAAGTATATTGATATTTTTTTAAATTCAGAGGTAGGATAGATTGCAGAAAGTGTAACAGTCATATTGACAAGCACATCACTGCAGTTCCATCTATTTCAGTAATGGTAGATACAACTTTCCAAGATGAAGTCTGATATCCTGCTCAGGATTTTGCTCTTCTCTGACACATCCTTAAACTGTCATCTATCTTACAGCTCATGACACCATTGTGGGTGTTAAAGAATGCACCCACAGTGTCTTAGTAATATACTGTAAACACTTGAAGCCTAAGAAAAAAAAGAGAAAAGAGCAAACATAAGGCAATAGCACTGTGCATACAAAGAAGTTTTAGCAGCTTGACAAACCTGCTAGTTTTCCTCTTTCACATAAAAAATCTCAGGTGTTTTTTGCTTTGGGGAATTGCTCTCCTTTACACACATTATTTTGCCTTTCACTCTTTTCATGATGTACTACAATACTTGCCAATGTTCTGTCTTTTCATAGAGATCTTCTGCAAGAGCTAGTTCTATTTTAAAGGCAGAACTATATGATCGAAGGCCCAGTTTCTCTAAGGTCTCGATTTTTCTGCTGAGGGTCACTGAGCCACACATGAGCAGTTAATGCGCACACGAATGCTTCTACAGTTCCTTCTGTGAAATCAGGTCAGTTTCTGCGTTGCCATGACATTTGAGACATCCTGACAAGCAAGATTTCCAAAACTGTTATTGAGTGTTCTAAACTGCGCAGAGATTTCTGGAGTTGTCTCTGAGTAACAGAGCAGAAAATTAAACAGAAGAGGCCACCCTGAGTTTTCACAATTGAACTATGCAAGGGGTACAGAATATGTGCAGAAATAAATGAAGTTCAGTTTAAAGAGTGCCTGTGGTATCTTAAATTTCTGCAATTTAGCAAAAGCGATTCATTAGATAAAACATGACACATCAGCAGAGGACAGACTTCTTACTTCATCATCATTATATACACGTGGGGTCAGACCAGTATATAATACTATTCTATAATAATGTATTATTCTGTAATCTGACCCAAACTGATTCCAAAACTCATTTTGAGCTTTGTGTCAACACTTGACAGGATTACATCTCTGAGGATGTTAGCATTGCAGGGAGCTCATAGGGAGCTCATAAAACCCCATCAAATTCACGACTCCTGATAAAAATGTCCCATCTTAAAGGAAACTAATTATTTTCCAGAAGTGAATTTCATCCTTCCGTGCAAGAAACTCACTCAAGGTCTCTACATCTCTCAAGTTCCAATTAGATCCTCCAAGAAAGGCAAAAGCAGTGTCAAAAAAGTGCTACAGAACCACAAAACACAGGAGGATTTGATCCCCTGTGAACATTAAGCTTGGAAAGTGAGGAAGCTGATCTAACCAAATGTTTTTCTTGCAGAAATTTGTATCCTCAGGCTCACTCAAATGAACATACGTGGGCATGCATCTGTGTGTACTCATGCCTGCAAGTAAACCAGAATATCACACAGCTATTGTTACTAGTTTGAATTAAAAACAGAAGCACAGAAAACATTAAAAAAAAATGAAATTGCCCTGTTTAGAAATTAGCACTGTTGTGACATAATAAAATAAATGTAAAAAACTGTCAGATCCTTTATCTTCCACTTGTCCAACACTTGCCTTTGGGAACTACAAATTTAAATTACTTACCCATGAGAAGAAGGGAATGATACATGAGAACTCCAAAAACAGTATCTGAATCAATTTATGAGATATTATGATTTTCCTCTAATCTAATATAATCAGAAGCGTGGGGTTTTTTTCTTTTGATGAAGAATGTTATAAGGGAAAAACCCCAAAAATCTCAAATCACCGGTGAAGAACAAGTCACTCTATATGACATTTCATTTCTTAGCAGCTTGAGAGATTAATGCTTTTTTCTGCAGCTCATGCATTACTATTTCTATCTATCTAGAAATGAAAAATTGTATACTCAACTCATTCTTTACTGCATAAATGTTATACAAAGGGAATGGAAATTTACTTTTCAGGGTTTTTTTCCTGTTAAAATATTACAGACTTGATAACATTAGGGTGAGAAATACTTTAGTGCCTGTGCATTTTCATATTCAGGATCACTGAAACAGTTTAATATATTCTAATTACAAGGTGGGAAATGAGAGACTTAAATTATATTAAATTATGTGGAGGCGAAAATGATTTGAAAAGTCTTGTCATATCTACATTACGTAGAAAATCTAATGGTACATCCTCCCATACCCAGAGTCCGTGAAGACAGAAACTGCCCAACTTACCAGCAGCTGACAACTGAGGAAGAGCATAATATTGCCCGTAGCTTTTTGTGGTAACTGAACATCAGTGACAAAGGCTATTACAAGGGCGTTTTAGTGAAAAGAGCTATTCAAACACATGCAGTAGACACTATTGTGCTAGCAGTATATGTGACACATCCAAACTTTGGTGAGCAATGGCTTCTTGAGTGAATAGTACAGTTCAGTTCTGGCTCCCCTTGAAATGGACAACTTTGTCCTGTCAGCAAAATGAGTGAAATTTGAGCTTGACAAAATAAGCTGTTATAGAGATGAGATTGCCATTGATTAATTTGTTACTGGAATCAACAACATAAAGCAGAATTTACTTGATCTGAGTGTTGGGGTCAAGAAGATAAAGTAGTTTCGTATTCAATAGTGTCAAGAAAGATATCTGAGTACTCATAGATACCACTCTGCAGCTTTTTTTCTTCTAAATAGCTTTTATTCCATACAAGATATTCCTGGCACACATTTCTAGGAAAGTCAACACTTGCACTGATGTTGTTTCAAGACAAAGAAACTCCTAAGTTTTGTATGTTATGATTTAGCTTTCATACAATGACCTATTCAGATGTTATACTGAAGACTGGTCAGACCAAACAAGAAATTTATTTTTAATTAATTTGTAAAGATGGGAGCAGAAACTTGATTGATGACTCCCAAGGAATATCAGCTTTAGCATTTGTTGTGGTTTGATGCTGGTTAAGCGCCAGGCACCATGAAAAAATTATTTATTTATTTGCCTCTGCTATAGTTGAGCAGAGAAGTGGAAATTAAAACTTCATTTTCATAAGGTGAAATAAGCATTATTGAGGAACACAGAAAAAACTTCAAGGCAAAACAGGTCCATACTTAAACAGTTACAGTATAAAGAAAATTTATTACTAACAGAATTAAAAGTAAAAAGAATTATAAGAAACTAAAGCAGCATTGCTTCAGAAGAGAAGCCTTTAAAAGCATTTCTGGGTCTGGAGATTGCAGTGAAAAAAAAAAGGTTCTCAGATACAGGTTTTATCACATCCATCTACTTCAGAAAGTTTCATCCAGTAGTAATTAAATGCTGCTTGAATTAAAAGAAGGTGTCCATACAAGCTTGTCCTCCAAGTTTTACCCCACTGGAAGTTTTCACAACCATGAAAATGGAAAAAAGTAAGATACTAAAGTTATTTGAAAAAGTCAGTTCCTCTTCAGACTACCACTGCTAGAGTAATAATGTAAATAGAAAACAGGGAAAGGTAAGTAAGAAATGATACCAAGGTGGGAAAGGCAGGAAGATACCAGCTTTCATCCAGCCTAGCTTCATTTAACTGCTCTTAGCGTCTATCACAGAAAGTTAGCTGGTCAGCACCAAAATCTGTTCCTCTTGTGCCTTAATTTGTACCTTTGTAACAATGAAGATGAGAGCTCATGCTTACTAAACTGTAGTTCCCATCTCACAAGTTGTACTTGGCCAGTTCACTAATGAAGTACCAAATGCGCGTGTTGACCTCAGGCTTTCTGCTTCAGCAGCTGTTTTAAATCTGAGTCTGTAAAAATGATAAGTGTGAGTACCTTCTTTCTTATGCACTTTGATGGCAAAAGTATTGGGGTTATATACATGCACGTATTTATGTATTTCTGATTGAAACCACTTAAAAATTACATTTGATATGAATCCTTTTCTGTGATGTCATAAGTTTGGTCACCGCTCATTGGTTGTTAACTTGCATTTATTCACACACATTTTCATTCCTAGTCATGATGCTTCTTTTGACGTGATAACAAGTGAATGTTAAGTTCAGATATTCAAGAAGCTGATGTCTAGCTTTATTAGCTTTATATTTCATACAGGTTTTCCAAACTCAGAGCTCACAATTTCTGTTAGCTACTGTGCAAAAAACAACGTAATATTGTAGAAAACATATCAAACCTTCTGACTAGTTATGTTGAACTGTTGGAGGACCATGCCTAAAGGAGAGGCTTCCTATACATTTGTGTAATAAATGTCTAAGAAGTTTGTGATATTTTCATTATGTGTCATAACAACAATGAGAAACAAAACCATTCCACAAATTAAGAGCACTTACTGCTTTGTCAGGTATAATTTGTACTACAGGTGGATAACAAAGAAATAGAAAGAAATTAAGAAGGAGAAAGGAAAGATAAGATGTATAACAGAATAAACAGCAAAAATAGGGACATGTTATTTCTCTTGGCATTTTACTGCTAAGGAACAACTTTGGAATACAATTTTCCAGTTTCCTTTGGGAAAGTGGTGAATCTCCAAGGAACTTCAATGGTGCTTCCTGACAAGATTCCCTATGATTTTACTAAGCATCTGGCCTCTGTGGTATGCAATTATACTGCTCTTTTCTCTTCATGCTGACCTCCAAGTTCAACTGTCTCTGACATGAGCAGCAGGAGAGAACAAGCAGCTCAGTACCGTGTGAAAAAAAATTGTGAAGCTGAAAGTTGCACATAAAGTCATTATCAGGGCAAATGGAAACACTGGAGAGTGGCTCAGCATACGACCTAGGAGAAAAACACGGCACAGATACTGAATGGTGTGAGCCATGCTGCTTATGCATCAGTCTTCTAGTGTATGGATGGGGCAAAATGCCCTCATAAAGCACATTATTTTCTGAATTCTTTTGTGAAATTATGCTTACATTTACTATTAGGGCCCCGCAAAATAAAGGCAGGAGGCAAGAGCTTTGGATTAGGTCAAAGAATATAAGGCTTATCGAAGATAAGTTGCTCACCGATACCATTTATAACTGAAGAACGATGATGGGAAGGAATTGTTCATTTGCATTGGCTCAAAAGTATATGCCAGGGGCCTCATACTGTCAGAGACATGCACTTGCTAAGTGTTCTCTGTGATTAGGTGATTAACCCTTATAATATAACTCCAGCAAGTACACTGCTATGCAGCAACCCCCTCCCCAAGATAAATTACACCCACACCATGTTAATCTTCCTCTGTGGAGGGGGAGCAGGAAACACGGACCATTACTAAGACTCACAGCAGAAGGAATGATGCATTTGATATGCGTAACATCAGGTGCACAGAAAGGGCACATCTCTGTAATACTGCCTCAAGGGTGAAAATTGGACAACCAGCGTCATCATTAATCTTGCAGCACTGTTTAAAACGGTACAGTCATTTAGTCCAACAAAGCCCTTCTTAACAGCCAGGATACATATTTGATTTTGATCCAGTGACAAATGTCTTTTGATGGCTTTCTGGCAGGCCAGTAACTTGCTGGATTAAATATCTGCGAGAAAGCTGAACACATGAGTCACTATAGAGGGATCTGAGTTTCACATCCTTTTTGATGAGAGCAGTAATTTTGTCACAAGACACATCTGCAGAGAACTGTCTTTGCAGTCTACTGTGTATCACCAATATATATACACACTCCTGTAATTCTATTAATAAATGAAGAATATGCAATCACTGTAGTTTCTTTCATGTAATTCAATCAGTGTTTAAAAATTAATCTTACACTAAGTTTTCAATTCAGTGCTCTATTTGTGTACCATTGAGAAACAGACATCAGGTGGGCACTGATATCTCTCCAGCTCCTGAATAATAAAACAATATGAAAGAAAGCATAACCTTTTCTCCACTATATCATCCTTTGAATATTAGGAATATGTTCACAGGAGTTAATTAGGTTATGCACATGCCAATGCAAATGTTCTAGCCTATAATCTTTCAAAAATATTTAGAAAGGGCTTTTATCCCTCCATGTAGAATTTGTTTATGTAATTCACTGCCACAGACCCAACACGACCATACATTAAAACTCTTTGTTTGGTCCTGTTGAAACATATACTTCTTTAAAAAAACAAACCAAACCAAACTGAGAAATACACAAAACTACCAACATGTATCAGTGAAAAAAGAGATCTAAAAGGGGATTAAAACAGGAGGTTGCAAATATTTCAGACATTTTAATAAAATCTCATGTTCCATTAACTACAGATCTGTGAAATAAACAGCTCAGAATATGGCAAAACACTGCATGCATTTTATTTGCCTGTTTATTCAACAGTTTGAATAGGAA
The DNA here is from genome assembly GCA_013399875.1 of Gymnorhina tibicen. Classification (NCBI taxonomy): domain Eukaryota; kingdom Metazoa; phylum Chordata; class Aves; order Passeriformes; family Artamidae; genus Gymnorhina; species Gymnorhina tibicen. The sequence goes on along the minus strand of VXAZ01000404.1, from coordinate 240,317 downwards.
TAAGTGCTTATGATGGTAACCCTTGTGTGACATGGAGACGGAGAGAACTTTTCTTAGGACACAGATGCTACACATAAGGTATGAGGCTTGTGGATTTGCACACTGCCCTATTCATAAACAGTGAAAATGACACCATCTTACCCTCAGTCAGGTATGTCTTGAAAACCATACTTCTGGAAAAGAACATTATTTGTGTTACGTATGAATGGTTACAGTTTGTGTGTTTAAGATGTGAATGCCTCTTTTTGGTTATGCACCCACTGGAACACATAACATATCCTTACCTCCTTCAGTACTCTGAGAGAGTAATATTGAACTTAATGGCTACCAGTGTGGGATAGCCTTGTGAGCATAACAAATGGGACTTTTATTCATTTCCATAATGAATAGAGAATGTTTAAAGCCACTGCACATGCAGACAGGCTCATGAATCCACAAAAGTTCAGAAATGGAGTGGTATAACTGGAAACAGATGATTAGGTGCTTGTGCACACTAAAGCTTAGCAGAGAGCTATTTTTTTAAAGTGAATACCTTTTTGAATTAGGAGAAGAAAAAATCTGAGCTGAATACATGTTCCTTTTTACAGTTGTTCACCCACCTGGGTGGTTGTGTGAATAAACATGTGCAGAACCTACCCATTAATACTGAGCTGAGCTTATGGTTCCCAAGTAAAGGATTACTCATGAGAGGAGATATTTTTTAACTCTGTATATGCTCCCTCTTATCAGCCAGCTGTGGGTATTTTCTTGTCTCCATCAAACACCAATTACTTTTCCCACATAAATCCACATAGTCTTTTATCATATATTTGCCATCTGTGGAAAGCAGTTAACCATGCCTCAGATGGTCTCATTTTGTACAGAACCCAGTGACTATTCCTCCCTGGAAAGCTTTTCAAATGCTGTCATGTACAGACTCCATCACAAGGGCTCTTAGAGGAGGCAGGTGCTATTCCACATTACTTTGTTCAAGAAGAAGGATGGAAAGTGCACCCATCTACGGGGACAGTATGGATAAATATGACAGCAGAGTCCTCAGGTTAAGAATCAGTCACTCAGAGGCTTGAAAAATATTACTTGTGAAGGACCCACTACTGCTCTCCAGAACCTATCTGACAATATATCGGATTCACTGGGGACCATGTAATCCTACAAAACCCTAGAAATCAAACACTTTTCAAAACACAGACAGACGTGACAGAACAAGGATTTGTTGTGAGTGTGCAGTGTGGTACACATGCAGATAATCAGTAGAGAATTATTTAAAGTGTACATTCCTTGGTTTGTGACCATCTGTTTGCTCAGCACTGGAAGAGGGTTTACTGCTGTGAAAAATGAGAGGATGCTTTGATCCATCAAAAGGGTGCTATTCATAGAAGCTTCCAAACACCATAAAAAATAACAATGATATAACCCAGCAATGTGTCCTTCTACCTATGCTACAGGTATTTTTCCATGCAAATTATTTGTTACAATTTGCTTAAACCAGGAAATTTACAGATCACAGCATGGAGATAAGGCATCTTCCTTCACCATCCCATTACTTAGAAGTGACACATATTACTGTCAGCCTGTTTATGTTGCATTGGGAGATTTTAAATTATTTCCTATGAAACAAACCATATTAGAAATAAATATCCCCAGGAAGTTTCCTGGAAATGCATAGACAAAGAAGATATTCCCTTTAATTATTCTGAAGGGTATCCAAGAAAGCTATCCCTTCTAACCTGGGCAGGTCTGAACAGCATCCAGCTGGAAACCAAAGCAAAGAACACTGGACATAGAGAGCAAGCAAGCAAAGAAATACGATGAGTGCAAGCTTGTCTTTCTGATTTGGTGGGTTGTTTGCTCAGTGGAACAGTTTGAATTATCAGATGAACTACTATAAATCACTGCCATTTTACTAACATAAATGAAACCACTCAGAATGGGATGCCTACTATCATTGGTCTAACATCCATTTTCTCCTAAACAAATTAACTCTTACTCCAATCAAAACAAGACACCTGCATATTTTCAGAAATACATCATGTTAAATCGTTATTCTTCATGTCCATCTGCACAAGAATGCAAAAAGCATTTCCATTATCACTCTTAAAGACATACAAAAATTCGAGCCAAAATTCGCCGAGCATGTTTTAGGGAGGGTATGCTTGTAGGAGAAAAATGTTTCAGTAATGAGTAATAGGAGAAGGAAGATGTGTGAAACACTTCTAATGCTACAGTGGTGGCTGGCTTTGATAAATTGCCGCATAGAACAGGCAAGAGTAAGTACCAGAATTAAGAGTCTCCTGTTTCTTCAGGGGCTGTGCTAACAACCCCACCCCAGCTCTTGCTGGAATCAAACCTCTAAGCCATTAACTCATCCAGTTGACTGACTGAAAAAATTCCTGCCCTAAAGAATACTTTAATTTTTCATAATGTCTGTGAGACGCCTAAAACCCCCACAAACAACCAAACCTTTATTCTAACATACATGGAAAGCTTCTATTTAAGTGGCTATGTGACTGATGCAATGTATTGGAGCCTCAAGGGAAAAATACCAAGACTAAATATGGATTCATCATTTTCTAAAAAGCAGCCACATTTCCAAGAAAATTTATATATCACACTCTAGCAAAAATTACCTTTTTCCCACGTTTTTCATATACAGGCAATAGGTGGTTGATTTAACAGATATAAGGATTAATATTAGTCATAAAAACATGTAAACTAAATACCTCTTCTTTAAAATCTGCCCTTTAAATCTCATTAGTTCAATCTGACACTGAAAGAGACCTGATTTAAAAATGATTTACACTGCACAGATTGTTTGTCCAGACTTAGAGTTCTTTTATGAAATGAAAAACGTGAATATGAATTTAATATTTCTCAAATGAATAGGCATGGGGCTTGAAACCTTGCTTTGACAGAGGTAACTGCATTTTGTTTCAGAGCTAATAAATTCACTTTTGTAAGATTGTGGTTTTTTTCCTTAGATCCCTTCCTAGTTACTGCCCATCCGTCTCTGTGTAAAACCATCTCCTCCATCAGAAAAAATAGCAACACAAGCAACCAAAGAACAAATATATAGGATTAGTACATTATGAAGAATAAAGAGCAGCTTTCAACTCTCTCTCCTGGATGATATTTATCACATTTCTCTCTACCCGGCTCCTAACAACACTGAGGAGATAAAGTAGGCTGGATGCATCTTTCCTGTATAGTGTGGTTTACAACAAAAATAATAGTAAGAAGACTGGAAGATGATGCATATATTTTTCTTCTTTTCAGTTTTTATTTTTCTTAGAAATAAAAAAAAAATACTCCTGCCCCCCCCCAAAAAAAAAGTGGTCTTAGACTTTTTTGTCTGTTATGCTAATATATTCATAGAAAAAGCTGGTGCTAAGGGCGGTTCTCCAATTAAGACAAATGAGGCACATTGAATTTCTCCCTCAGGGCACAGCAGGGGTGCTGGCAAAATCTACTTTATTCTTTCTGTCAGGGCTGAACTGGAAACAAAAGCATGAAAATTCAACACATCCACTTACAGAATAATAAAGGCTGTTGTTTAAAGCGTGAAGAGTTTTGGCACCCTTCTGGGGCCTTATGCAAATCATTCTTCCTCTCAACTGCTACCAAACCATCGGTCTTGGAAATTAAAGATGTACTTGGTCTGTTAACAGCTGAAAAGAGAAGAGCTGCCTGAAAGTCAATTAGATTTGTATTAAGCAAATAAATCAGGTCTGACTGATATTGGCTAAACTAAAATGCATTATTATGGTCTGACAGTAATTCTAATTTGATTGACAAATGTATGTAGTGTATTATTAAACTAAATGAAAGATGAGAATAATCCTATTATTTTTTTTTAGAACAGCTTTCAAGCAAATAGCCTCCCCCGCCCCCAAAACACAATAAAGACCACCAACGTTGTATTGTTATCTACAGTATAGTTAAAAAAAACACCCAGAAGTGTATTTTTTGGGATATTATAATAATACAAACAGAATATGTCCTTTAGAAAATGATAGTTTTGTACAGATACTTAGAGTGTCTTCCTAAATACAGTGATGTATGAGGCTAAGGTAATTTTTTTTGTTCTTTGTGCCTCCTTTTTACAGATGGCCTTATCCTGTTAATGACATTGGTGTACGCCATATGATAGTAAAAATCCTCTCCACGTTGCTTGGAGTGGTACTGTTACCAACCACAGCACCAACTGTAACAACAGCAGCATCATTTACGCACATATTTAAACACAACAAAAGTGTTTAGCAGATAGGATGTTAATAAGAGCAATGCAGCTGTTAATCAAATACTTTTTTTTTTTTTTACATTCCCGAAGTAAACAAGCCAAGTACCAGCACAAGTGAAAGAACCTTCAGAACTCAAATGCTCAAATCTGGCCTTAAAGGATAGTATAAGCAAGAATATACAAACACAATTTAGGTAGACAGTCATCTTTCAGGAGCATGTAAAGCAGGATTTGTAATGTAAATGTCTCTATAGGTGGCTCACTGCCTATGCTTGTGTACTAACACCCAGTCTGTATGTTCCTGCCAAGGATTTCCTTTCAGGAGCAAGGCACATGCAAAGATACTTGTGCAGTTGTGGAAGTCTGACAGTCAGAGCTTTATCATCCTTGCAACTCCCCGAGTATAAATTATTAATGCTCTACATACTCAGTTTTTCTTGTGAAAAGGAAAGATACCACACTGCACTGATGTGGTCAGGAGCCAGGAACTGCCTTTCAAAATCAGCACGGATCTCAGGCAGGTCAGTGTTAACATTAAGACTCCGTACTCAGCGAGCATCTTGGTAACTGTTAGAATGGTGGTGGACTGTTTTATGTAACTGGCAATCCAGTAATTGCACAGTTTTCGTCAGTGTTTTTTGGGCTTAGGTTTTACATATCTGAAGGACATCACAAGATTTTTAATAAGGAAAACATGTCAAATACCTCTTTGCTTCAAGATTTACTGCATTCATAGTTTTGTGGAATCCTGTTTTTTAGAGATAACATATGGAAAACACAAACCAGAGCGAGTGAATAAACATGGTGGTTCAGAGGGAAGTGGAAAAGAATTTTGGAAATGCTTTTTAAAGTCCAAATTCAAGGCTAGAGCTGGCAGAATACATCAAGAAAGTATTCATAAACATATGCTGGAATAAAAATAATGTATCTACTTTGATGGTGTTCAGAGATATTTTTATTTGTTTTCCATAAACGTTTATACAAGGGATTTTTTTTTGTTGTTTGTTTCATTTTCAGGAATGTTAATTGAAAGCAAAGAACTGGGCAGTGGCCATGAGAATCACTGGAGTAAACTTCTTTTTCTGAAGTGAGCAGGAAACATCTTTTTAAAAAAAATCATGAAGAAATGGTTGATAAAAAAAGCATTTATAAACTTTCTGTGTTTCTGGCTCTGCTTGGAATCATGACACTGCACCTTTTCCATCTGATGTGCTTTATTATGGAATATCACTAGTGTAGAAAAAAATGGTTTATGATTTTAAAGGGCAAACAAATGTTTGCTTTTTTTCCTTCTACCTTCTAAAAGGCTTCTTATTCATCAGTCTCAGGATTTTAGAACCACAGAATCAGGATTTACTATTGGTAGGGTGAGCGCTTTGGAAGTGTCCCTAGAGCTGCCCCCTTGCCAGCTCTGGTCATCCAACAGCTCCTCACAGGGCTCCAGCTCAGTGGTACCCTGCTTGAGATCCTGCTAAACTACCACATCCCCCTGATCACCACAGTACTGCTAATTATTTCTGAGAGTGATAATTTTTGAAAGGAAAAAAAAAAGTTAAAAAAAAAAAGTTAAAACATTAATGAGATACTTTCTGGGTCCACACAGTAAAGCAAAACATTATGCTCATTAACAATGTCACTTCACCACAAGAAGTTTGGATAAATTTATACAGACAGTGTACACGCACACTGGCATTCCAGAAATAACTGTATTCGAGCACTGTTACTGGTTTTTAGAAAGGAGATGCTGGTAATTAGCACTGAGCATGCAGAGTAGGGAGGCTGAGCTCCAAGTGACACAACAAGATTTTAGGTAAAATTGGTTCATAACACTGTGATCAGTGTGGGTCTTGAATATCAGGGCTCCTTTGGCATGCACGGGAGGGGAGAAAAGTGGACTTTTGTTCTCCCCAAGGTGCCAGCTCCTGCTCCCGTGGTTAGTCTGCACTCAGCCAGGTAATTTTGCTCACATAGTGCAGGCAGAGGAGTCTACTATTTCTCCTTTGCATCTCACTCCTCAAAGCCATGTCATGCTATTTCTTAACAATGGTAGATCCACACAGGGATTAAAAAAATGAAGGAAAAAAGTTTGCTTTATTTTTCTTTCAGTCGTGACTGGCACTCTCCTGGAAAGGAGAAAGGTCAGCTGCTTGAACCAAGTCTTTCACCTGTAATAAATACACGAATAAAACAAAAAGACCCTGAAATTAAGTAGAAGAAATGAAGACTTGTGAGACAATTGCTCAAAAAAAGGGCCAGTATGAAGATTTGTATACTTCTGAGTTTAATGACTAAACCAGTACTTTTCATATTATTATTAGATATTAAAAAAAAAAAAAAAGAAAAAATTTCACACAGCATATTATGTTACAGTGTAATAACTCTTAGCAAGTCACAGATTTGCAGAAGATTTCAGTCTGGAAGGGACCTCTAGGTATCACCCAGTCGAAATCACCTGCTCAAACCAGGATCAGCTGGATCAGGTTGCTCAAGGCTTTGGATATCTTCAAAGATGGAGGCTTTGCAACCACTCTGGGCAACCTGTTGCACTGTTTGATCATTCTCACGTTAGGAGAAACAACAAACCAAACAACTTGATTGGAATTTTCTGAGTTTCAGTTTGCACTCAATATCTTTTGTCCAGTCACTGGGCACCACTGTGGAGAGCGCCGCTGGGCGGAATTGCTCCACCTTCATAAGCTCCCCCTGCTCCCCAGTGTTTGTTTACATGGATGGGATTCCCCTTAGTCTTTTCTTTTCCAAGCTGACCAATCCCAGCTCTCTTGGCCTCTCCTCACACGTTGTATACTCCAAGCCCTTAATTAACTTTGCCTCCCTTTGCTGGAGTGACTCCGCTCTGTCCCTGTGTCTTGCACTGGGAAGCCCAGACCGGACCCAGCACTTCAGGTGTTTCTCTGTGGCACTGAGCAGGGGAGAAGGATCACCTACCTTGACCCGCTGGCAAGTCCTCCTAAAGCAGCCCAGAAGGTACCACTTGCTGCGGACTTCCCATTAACGAGATACACACTGTATTGAATGTTCCGTAATGGTCTTTGGTAGTCATCTCTCACACGTGGTATATTAACCCCTTACTTTGCACAAACTCATGAACTGAAAGTCATTTTTTAAATGGAAAGGAGAAAGAAATCTTCTACAATCTCAAGTGAACACACACCATCCTTTGGCAGGTGGTGCCTGTGTGTCTCATAGTGATTGACTCTCATTCCTAACCTGACTACAGACAGTGCAGCTCATCCAGGATTGAAAGCAAATAGAGGGGACCACACGACACTTACTATTTCTTGCACCTGGACCTCACATTGAGAGCTGAAGAAATTTTCACAGTAGGTCTCTTTTCTTCTATTACTGCTACTTTGACTGGTGATGAAGTAAAGGTTATTAAACAGGTCTCCTTCTCACTTGTCTCTGTGCAGACTTGGCCCCAGCCTTCAGTCCTCTCTAACACTGAGACTGGAGTCTTCTCAGGGCTCTTATCCTGCATTTGAATAGGAAAAATTTAACCTCATTTCCACATCAGCTTTTAAATAAAATTTTCACACATGTTATTAAGAAAACACCCAAAACCACAAATGGATTAAATGGCAGATAACTGGGTTTGTTCTACTAACAACAGAGTCCTTTCTCCCCATCCATGGCAAAAAATATTTTCTAGCACCTCCACTTCAAACCGATTACCCCTTGCCAAAAACTGTGTTGAGAGATAGCCTCTTATTTAAACAGATCCCACTGAAGGCCTGATGTAATTAAGTTCTGGATTTCCAGGTCAGCAATGCATATACATAAAAAATGCTTTCAAGACATAAAGGCACAAAACAATGATATGAATGTGTTCTACACTTTCTACACATTTTAACCTTATTTTATTTACTTTTCTTTCTAAACTAAAATTTTACAGCTTGGTATGCACAGGTATTGTTCTTCATTGACTAATCTGGTATAAATTCTGTCCAATTAAAAACCTGTAGGTCTAAACTATAGCCCATATTTAATGTTGTCCAGTACTAGCAGCACTTTAATAAACATGAAGTAAAAGTGAAGAGGAAATTAAACTAATTTGTAACATTTTAGCTCTCATAGTTACATTAACAAGTTAAGTACAGTATAGCTCCAAAATATATTGGAATATTTAGACAACTATTCCTTTTTTTCCCAGAAGCACCCCTTCCTTACTTTTAAAATAGAGACTGGGTACTATTTTAATGGGATTTCTGATTGGAGGCTTTAAAACCAATGAGCAATGGTTCATTTAGCAAAACAGCAATTAATGTTGAGGGAATTTTATCTGCCTTTTGAGTTTTTAAAACTTTGAAGACTATGCTAAAAATATATGTTCTTAAGATAATATTCTTTTAAAATGACAGTCTGTGCTTTTATGTTTAATAAGCTGAAGACTTGCAGTTTAAGGTAAATAATACAATAATACTGTAAACCTCAGGATACCAAATGTGTCTCTTATAACTGTATAAATAATGCATGGTTATATGATCACTTTCTAATGGTAATTCCCCATCTTACAGCTGCATCGTAGAGATTTTTTTTTCTCTCACACATACATATATGAATAATATTTAATTTTCTTGCTAGACCATTATTGAGATGCTTTTGTAGGCATGCCCAAATTAGCACCTTCCTATTAACATCAGGTAATTTAAAACAAGTAACTCGACATATCTACTAAAAATCTAATGGTGGTGATATAAGAAGTGGCTTCACCACTTCTTTTCATTTTACCTTATTTAATTATGTTTGCCTTTACTGAATTGCACTTGATGGACATTTAATGCACTTGCATTACCATCTCAAAGTGCTTGCAAAAAATACTCAAATTTTTTGCTGAAATGTCTGGACTTGTGGTAATTTACCAATGAAAATCTTTTTTAAAAACAAAGAGCCTCAGTACTGTTTTCTAAGAAACTAGATACCCCATCATCATGGGGAGGTCCGTATCAGGATGGAACTAAAGTTCCAGCTGAAGTGGAATCCCAAAGTTTAGTTCTTAGGTGGTGTAGTTCTTAGGAAAGCCTTACCTTCAGAGAAAAATTGAAATAAAATGCAAACTTGTGATGCAGATGTTTCATGTAATGCAAAAATATGACAGGCTATAACTGAATTCTTAGTATGATCTCATGGACAGTGTGCTAACTGACTGAAAAGCACTGGTTTTGGTTTTTTTTCCAATTGTTTCTTGATACATGGGATTTGTAGAACTTAAAATTGTAGATTGGAAAAATAACATTCAGTTTCCTGTAACCATTTTTTCATTTAGCTTTCCTCAGAACTTTATGAACACTAATGAACCAGGTTTCAGAACACACACCTGAGGTGTGTAGCACCAAGAAAAGTAGTTCTTGGACTGTATTGGAAAATAATCCAATTTTGAAAGAGAACAGTTTAGCAGAAGTAGAGCAGAATAGTCCTTGCTAAAAGTGTGTACCAGAGATCCTTTGCAGTGTCAGGATATACTTCTTCCTGCTATTAATCAAACTACCACGGCTTTTGGCAATGCTTAATGTGAGCTGCACCAAAGTAAGAGGACACCACAAATCTAGACCAATTGCAGCATCAGATCAAAGGAAGGTCTGTTTTCTGTTGATGCCTCAACACAGCAGTGTGATTTATAAGGCCTGGCCAAAGCAGAATTGAGAAAATGAGGATACCTACGCCCAAGCTTCCCACTTGAAACTTATGAAAAATTTATTTGTAGTTCATCTTTTCTAGATACTACATACATTATTTTTTGGAAACAAGTAAGGGGTAGTTCCAATTTAAAAATACATTAAAAAGAAGAGATAAATGCTTTCCAAAAAGGAGGTTTTAGATAGTGTAGTCTGACATGCAAAACACAACCCAAATTTCACTTTAGTCACACTGAACAACTTCCCTGAAATGATCCAGGACACCCAGTATTGTGAAATACACAATTTGTCCTCCTGTACCTCAGCTTTCCAGGACACTAATGCTTCTTTTATTCAATTCTTAAAGTACTCCCTTATATTGAATCGATGTAGTGCCAGAAGTGGTCAAAGGGAAGTGATTTCTTCATCAGCGTCCTAGATTAATCAGATGGAACTTTCACTGAGTTAGTACCAGCTTCCTGAAGTTAGTCAGTAAAGAAAACTCCTTAAATGCATAGCCATTCTGAATTCCTGTAACCTTTTAACTGTGAGAATGAGAAACCAAGTGCTCTGACACATATTTAGTGTGGAAGTGGTCATTCAGCTAATTCTTTCTCCACAGAACCATAGAAGTTGCTGCCATTGCATCTCTGCATCCCTCTTGAGACTAGAGGAGGTGAAGATGCCAAAGAGAGACTGCACATGTCCGCACTTCAATGGATAGAAGTGAAAAATTTTGTCCTCTTCATCAGTTATGGGTCACAAATGACATTCAATTTGCTTAAATTGCACATCACATACATGCTTCATCATGTATTCATGCAATGGCCAAAATTATCAACTTAAAATTAGGGGTTTCCAGGTCATTTCATATTCCGTAATATTTCTATTAAGACCAAAATACCTGGGAAGAACTTTTAAAATTATATAACACTCTTCAAGGAAAAAAATAAAGGTTCAGACATCTGATTAAAAGTGACTCCAAAGCTAACCTATTAAAAAGGCAGGGCAGATGTGGGGGAAGAATAATAAAACAGTGCAGGATGATTTACTGAAACTATTTCTATGGTTTAGGTTTTTGGTACCAGAAGTAAAATAACAGTGGTCAAGGATCCTCAGACAGAATGTTTATTCTGAATTACTGGTGTCTGGTTGATTTCAACTCAAGTTACTTTTGGAGCATTGCAAAATGACGCATCTATTTTAAACTTGCAGTTATCTTCCCACACCCCTCAGCTCTCCCAAAAGTGTGAAATGGCTATTTTGGAAAGGAAAAAAAAAGGTCAGCTCCTACTATATTTTTGCAGCTGGACATTCTGCATGCTTGTGGAATGCATCTGCAAATACACCATACTTATTTTACAGTCGGGAAGTGATATTTCAGAACAAGCTCTTGTAAAACAATACTCCATTTTCTGTGGTTTGGGGAGAAGCCAACACAAAATTTAGATTTCTTCCTTTTTCATATACGAACTCTATAGTAAACAAAACTAACTCCATAAAGCAGATTTACAATGCTGCCTTTGTGTGGGGTTCAGCACAACTACAAAATATTACGTTGCACAAAATTAATGCTGCTGAAAATATACGTTGCCAGCAGCTTGGATAATTACAAGGAAAGGCAGTTAGTAATGAATTCCTTTAACTCTGAATTCAAATCTCAGGACTGAATGTTGCCCATTATTGCAGTTCAAAAGCAACTATCTCTAGAATTGTTCTTTTAATGTTTGCTCGATGGTTTTAGTTGTTCTTTTCTTGTAGGCACACAATTGTTGTCTTGATCTTTGTGATAAAAAGAGCTACACTGGAGCTTTGTAGTGAATCCAGTTGGCTTGGTAATGTGCCCGTAGTCAGAATTCCAAAGTGGGAAGACAAAAGCTTAGAAAATATAAGGCTGAGAGCTGTTTGTTCAGGGTTGTGGGAATCTAACACAGACCTACGAAACCAATGAGCTCCCTCTGTTACATCCACATTCATAAACTAACTATCCAATTCTACCCTTTTGTCTTTTCCCAAACCAGAGTTATAACCACACTTTAAGCAAATGTGGCAACTTCTTTGTGTCTCTGCTCCTACCAAAATTCCCAACGTGCTATAATTCTTTCCCTTCATGTTAAAGCTCCATTAGCTTAGCTCATACAAAGTTGCATTTATTTCCCTAAATAACTAGGCGTCAATACAAAGGGTTTCGCTTAAAGAGACAAAAGCAAAAGCTGCTTTTAAAACCAAGTGTCAGTTTTCACAGGGTCACAAATTACATTCCAAAGATGTTTTATAAGGGTTTCCAGAAATAATATTAGAATGTACGTCTGTCATTTATATCTTAATTGAAAACATAGAATTTCTAGGTTGTATCTGAGTAATCTGTTGCATCTGTAGATCTCAAAGGACGTTGTAAAATGCTCTGTAAAAGCTGAGGCACAGAGATCATGTTCCAAGTCAGAGACAGAATGAGGAACAAAACATGGGGCTGGCAACGGGCAGCTCCACCACATGTCTTGCTATACTGCTACACTGAAATGCAAAACAGGAGCAGAGGAGCTAGCAGAAGGACTCAGAAGGAGGAAGAGTGAGTGAGGCTTGGCTACCCCCTCAACAGCTGGAGCAGCATCTTGTTGCTGGTGGCCTTTAAGAGCAACAGCAGCTGACTTGAATGACAGAATGACAGCTAGAGCAAATGTGTGGCTGTCATTCCAGATGAATGATATTTGGCATGGGCTTTGTGGCAAGGTTTACACCTAAAAGAACATTTGGAAAATATGCAAGGAACCAATACTATTAGACCATTTAGTCACGATAAACTGAGAAGAGGTCAGCAAAGCCAAGAAAGCCTAGTCATATTGTTTCAGAGTAGAAGTGAGTCATCCTTCTCAAGATGTCCAGAAGTTTAAGAGGCAAACATGTTTCAGCAAAGGCAAGAGATTACCAGCTCCTCAAGCAACAGGAAAATGTACTGAAAGGGATCAAACCTTTCTAGAAACAAGTGTTGCCTGTGGCACAGGCATGAAATATAGAGGTATCTTAAATTCTCTCTGTCTTCACTTCTCTGAGTCACAAGACAAGGTGGGGACCTTGAAGGTCACCCCTAAGTTATATGGTAAAATAAATACCTGCACCCTTGTTCCTTTTCTTTCCTTTTCTGAAAACAAATATGGCTCAACACATCAATCACAAAGTAATGCAGTCAATTTAAAAGACACAGGTGAGATAGGAGAGAGAGGCAATGGTGACACCTCGCTCCCCTGACAGATGACAGGATATTTTCCTTCATACGCAGGGCTATCAATAATTACTGTCTGTGGCTTAGAACACCTTTCTGCTTGCAGAAGCACTTCTTTGTTTTAGACCAACTTTTGCCACGGTGACCTGTGCAGCTGCTCAGCTACTCAGTCACCTGAAACCTGTTTAATTTGCTCTTCCTATTGTACATGGTCAGAGAGTGGGTAAACAGGCACAACATTGTGGGCACAAACAGAAATAAGCCAACTGTCCTCAAGAAGGCTGTAGGGTCAGAGCACTTGCATTTGCACCCTTTAGACTATGATCAGGTTGTACAATAAGTCCTGTCTTCCTTGTGAGATGTTGTCTGCTGAGCTCATAGTTTGAACAATAATGAGTTGCAGATTGCTAGCAGGATCCTGTTACTAGCTGACGAGGAAAATTTGGGAATGACTTTAGTCAAATGACAAGAAGATCAGGTAGGACCCATAAGCAATGCATCTCTCCTTTAGTGCAAAACATGAAGATGCCCTACCATCTTTCCATAGAACCAGATGTCTGGCCTTTAATGGCAAGCCTTGTAACGGCATTTCTTCTGCTTTATTTCACTAGAAGGTAATTCTAAGAAAAAAAAAGGCTAACGTTCAAGAAGCTTTTTATGTTAAGTCCTCATTGCTCTGAAGATAGCAGCACTAGCAGTGTGTGGACTTTTCTGCTCAGAATCAAATTGCTGGGTAATCCCACCAAAGAATATGAGGAAAAATATTGTCACAGTAAGTAATGTTGGGAGGAGATCTTTGAATCTGAGCCTACTACTGCTTTCCTGAACTTATAGTCTCTCTACTGAGTAAAAGCTTGGTGTCATATATTTGAACTGAAATAGCAAAGAGAATGGCAGAATGGAGGCATTTATTAATGCTGCATCAAACAATTCACCTGGTATTTCATGAGGAGCTGATTATGATTGAAAATGTTATTTCGTGCCTACTCATTGAACCATATAAAAATGTCTGTAAGGAGTCTACTGATAGCAAGTAACTTCTCCTCTTCAGTTTAAATATCTTGAACCTGATTTATGGATGACCTGAAATCTTCATTGTTCTCTATCCACTGTTTATTTTGAGTAGTTTCAGGAGCTTCACTTGTACCATCCAGGCCTGCTCAAAATGAACCACTCTGGTAGGGTTTTTTATGCAGTTCTGAAAACCTGGATCAGTGTTTATGTGATTAGGAAAAAAATATATATTTGTACTGCCTGGCACTCAGTTGGATAGGTAGCTTTAAAAATGTAACCAAAAAAGCTGGTTCCTACCCATGCAAGAATTCTACTTTCTGCATTAAAATTGAAATATGATTTCATGTTGAATAATATCTTTGGTGGCTATTTTAACAATCACTTGTCCAATTTTCTGACAATTTTCTGTAATACATCTTCCTGAAGGTTCTGGTCTGCTTGCACCTCAGCTGATTTCTGTCTGCAATCTATATACTCGTTCACAATCATAAACAATTGCCACACCCTCCCCCTCAACTACAGCACAGTACTATGGCTTTGTACTCAAGCTTCAAGAAGCATTTTGAGTTAATTTGTCAAAAGAACAGATACCCACACATGTAATATTAAAGCAATCCAGACGTGACATCCCCTGCTACTATCTGGCTATTTTACTGCTACTTTGTAATGCTCTTGTTTAATTCCCCACAGTTCCTTTAAGAACTTGCCTTGTGCTATCCTCCCCTGTTCACAAATGCCACTCTGAATAAGTAATGTGAAAAGTTCAGGGTGCATGAATACCCATGAAACTCTCCTAGAGTTTGTTAGAGACCTGCTTGGAATTTCTTGCAAATCCTTCTCTTTAGGAACACTTGTGATGTTATCTCCTCCTAGGTCATCAAATGCCAACCATGGCATTTTGTCCTCTTCCTTGGTTCCTTCCTTTCAAATTTACCAATCTGTTTAAAGTTCTTGCTCCTATTATTGGTATTGGATGACTATATCACTTTGGAGAACATGATAGGTAAGATTATCCATCCTTTGGTAATACATACAATTTTCTAAACTGAGATACTTCTTAATCCAGCAGGAAGTAACTTTAAAATCCCAACTGAAATTACCTCTCTCTTACCTTTCTCCCTCCATCTATTCCTTCCTCCAGAATTTGTTCTAAAACTTTTCAAGTTCTTTAAATTAATTCTTGTCTTAATGTTCTCCTTCTTGAATATTAGTCTTTTATTTGCATTTTGTGCACCAACCATCCCTCAAGTTGCCTAATATATTAAAAAAACGCACACTTAGTAATGGAGTAGTAGCTAGTGGGAATCTGTAAGAATCATGGTGGAAAGTATTTAGTTTATTTACCTTAAGAAGTACAAGGGTCAGGATGTAGTCCACCCTGATAGCTGTGAGACTTGCTTCCATGCGATGAAGTGAAACATTTCGTTCAACTCAAACATTTTTCAGAAAATTGCTTCTTACAGAAAATTATTTCCATTTTAGTTAAGACCAGGTATACATGTTTTGATTTTTCATGATCAAACTGAAGAATCAATTATTCACTGAGGTTTCATTTGAATCAGATAAATGTAAAATCTGGTTCTTATCTATCAGTGCAAGACAAATAATATTATCCTTATAATTCAATGCCCAAATTATTGTATGTGATTGTAAACATACATAGCTGCAAAATACAAAAAAAAATTTAAAATTACAGTTTTTCTGTTGAAAATATTTTAAGGTGATCTTTGAAAGAGAAAGCTTACAGCTGCCTATCCATCCCAGCCTTAACTGACTCTAGAAACTGATTCTAGAAACTGCCAAGGACCCCTCTGTTTCTACAAAGTTAAGAGACTATAAAAGAAAATCTAGTTCTACCACTCCCTTATCTCCCTACGGGATTTTATTACTAAAAGCAGGACTGATACCTGAGATGACATTTTTTTCTATCCCTAGCTGAGATTACTGAGAATGGTGATGCTTGGACTGCTGCAGACTGAGTTCATCAATCCTCTGAGATTCATCTCCTGTTATCTCATTGGTGTCAAATACTGTTTAGAAATCAGTTCAGGTGACTTGTTATATGGCAACATCTATAATGTATTTCCCCCTGAAGATCTATAACAGTTCGCTTTTCCTCTATTATGACAGCAACTTTCTTGCTTTTACAATTACTTCCCTGTGCAAATCATTTCGTCTAAAGAATCTAACATCTAAACAGGAAATAAGAGTTCCAGAAGTAGTGTGCCATGAATATTGCACAGGAAAAGAAAGGAAAACTTAAAATAAAGACTCCCCCCTTACTGATCTAGCTTGTAGGTGCTGTAGCATATATTTTCTGCAGAGTACCCTGGTCAAGCTGCTCTGCTTGGAAGTATGTTTGGGGTAGTTCCAGTGAATGTTTTGAACACAGATATTGAACATTACTTCAAATAATGTGCTAGAAGAAAGTACATTTTAACATTTAAGTTTGTGTGCATTTGAAACCAACAATAAACAAACCTAAAAAAGACAGAACTGCAAATCCAAATGCAACATGTAGGGTGTTTCATGTTTATATTCTTAAAAGCTTTTAAGACACCATGACTAATTAAGAGGCCATTTTAGATATTAACAACCAACTTCCTTAAAGATGTTCATAGCATGTAAGTACATAAAGATTAAGAGTACAATGCTTTTTTCTTCTGAGTAGCAGAATATTAAAATAATGTAAGCACGAAGATTTTGGGGTAAGAGAATCAGTTGCACCACAGTTGAAGTCATGTTCTGCCTTTCGAGAGAAGAATATAATTCACTCTGTACTGAGCCATTACATTGTATGCTTCCAGAAAATACATGTATGCGTACTTATTACCATTTTTTAATTCAAATTTTTAATCGAATAGAAATCGCTCTTCTGACTGCATCTGTTTCTGTCAAATACACAGATATTTCTTTATAATGCCCTTCCTGCTTGAGATCCCTGAGCTAATTCATGACACTTGACATTAATCACATGCACAGATCAACAAAGACTTCGCTTCCATATAAAAACTAATTTAGAACATATTTCTAAATTATGGCTTGTTATTGCAGTCAATTTAATTAGCTAGTTAATGACAATATCTGTTCATAATCCAAGTAGTCAAAAATACCAAGTTCAGTAATTAGACCATATAATTTCTTAACAACTCAATTTTATAATGGAAAAGTGTTGTGCTTTAAGTCAATTTGCCTCTAATACTCTTCTATATACAAAATTAGAAATTCCTAGGTGTATTCTTTTGACATTCAAAGCTTGAAAAAAAATATTTAGGTTAGAAAACTCAGCTCCCCTCTATATTCCACATTAAATTGCATGTAAGTTATATTGCATTGTCTATCATTTTTCCAGACCTTACGGAATGTATCCTATTTATCTAAATACTGAGCTGAAGAATCTACTATAAAACAATTGCAAAAATTTAATCTTTGTTAGACAACTATAATAATAAAACAATTACAGACTACTGTAGCAAGTAATATTTGACCATGTTATCAACACAGACATGGAACATTATTTCAATGGATGTGACAAAGGAAAGCGTAGTTTAGCAGTTAAGACTGTTTTAAAAAAATCCTCCACAAACCTAACAAAGACAGTACCACAAATCCAAACTGACACTTATAGTAACCCATGGCAATGAAAAAAATCCTGTCAAAAAAGCATTAGAATAAGCTAATTTCATTTCTCCCAGCTGCCTGCCTTTCAATTCTTTATCCCTGCTATCAGTTTTGAATAAATTTCATCTCTCACACTGCAAGTAATGAGCAGGCAATAACTTATGAAGCAAAGAGACCAAGTTGAGACAGAATTAGAATACAATTTTAATGAGACAGAGCTGAGAAAGTGGAAGTGTTACTCTTTTGACAGACTTGGCAAAATACCCAACATTATTTCAAATGCTCTTTCCTCTCTATAGAGAAACTGTCATTTTTTTAAAAAATGGGACTACTCAGGAGAATACTTTTAGGGGTATATTGTTAATGTGATTTAAGTGAAGAACAAGTTATTAAAGAATTTGCTTTACAGAAGACCAAATAGGACTTAAATTAAAATACATTTGAAGTCACACTGAATGGCAGACAAACAGAGGAACTTGATGCTCTGCTCTGCTGGTATCCTTCTAGAGGATCCAGTCTTTCCAAAACCTTTCTGTGGCCATCTGAATAACACTACATGATCATTCAGGTGTCTAGAGACAGAATACTCATAATTACACTCCCAAGGCTTAGGGCTTTCTAGGTTTGATGACTCTCTCTCTCTAGCACTACTCCACACCAACAATGTCAAAAGAGGAGGCCTCAAGAAATTGAGTCTCTCTGCCAGATAGAAAAAAAAAAGAAAAGAAGTCAAGAAAGGCAAGCAAGTTCACAAAAAGTTATTTTATGAAGCTAGCAGAAATTCATCCCAAGATCTAGCCAAAAAATTAGAGGCATTTAATATGGGAATGAATTCTGACATTCAGGAAAAGTGTCGGGAGACAATGAAGAAAAGTGCCTTTGAACAGAGTTAAAAAATATGTATTTTATACATGTGACAAAAGGAAATGAAAGACGTAAACAACATGGGCTTTTCTACTAATTTTGCCTCAGTCCTATGAACATATCCTTTGTGCCTTGCCTTCAAGTGTTGTGTAAAAGTCATCTGCCAAATTAATCTGTCAATAGAACAAGTTGAAAGAACAGTAACCATATAAATAGTAACTAAAGACTACAAAAGTGCTGTTTTGTTTCTTACTCTAAACCTGTTTTGTTTCTTGCTCAAAATGATGCTGTTCTCACACATGCTTGTTCCATACTTCTTTCTTACCTTAAGCTGAAAACCAAGTTTAGAGAACAGGTTAAGCCTGCTTGTTTCAGGGGCCTGAGACTCTGTCCATACTGCCTTTTCCTGACAAACCTGAGATCATCCTGGTTACACTCCAAGATAGCTGGAGGCAAGCCAGCTCTGATCTAAAAATTGTGTAACTGCTTTAGTGCCTCTTAGTAGGGCTTATTAGCTTGGGCTCCGTGCCATGCTAATGTGGTTACACAGCTTCTAGTCTGGACCAAGTTCAGGTCTAGTTGGTTTGGAGAGAGTCCTTTTTTGCCTGCTTTCAGCTGTGAAGACATACTCTGACAAAACCACCCTTTGTCACTTCTTAGCACACAAAAATCAGCTCATTCTCACTTAAAACTGATAAGAATGAAAACCTTTCAAAAAGTACATTAAAATTCTTGTGTAAAGTTGGGAAATAAATTGGCGAGTCATACTACATAAAAAGGTGCATGGAAAGGGTTTACAGGAAAAAAAACCTCAACTGCAATATCAAATTTCAAAAAAGGCAAATAATGACAAGTAGTATCTTTAATCAAAGCACGGATATACTTTTCCCACACTAAAATTAGGAATTTTACAGTCTTGGACAAAGCATAATTCAACATTTCTAATATACAATTTATGCACTCCCTACCCAAGATTAGCAGTTTTAAAAGACAGGACAAAGACATGAATCCTCTATATGAAGCAAAAGGTTTACATTAGGCTGTACAAGTTTAAGGCCTCTTCCTTTTAGGACTCTTCTTTCAAAATAGTATTACTCCCTCTCCTTTATATTTATTTACCTGAAACCTGTCCAACTGTTCAAATGGGTAAATATTGACAGATATGCTGTTGAGGTTGAAGAAGTTTTATTTCATGATTACATGTGTTGTTAAATGCCAGAGTTATGCAAGTCAATAAGAAAACAGTCATCTGCCTCCTTAACCTTACAGGAAGGCTTTTGACTGGTTTGAGTGTGTATTCTTGGAAATGTAGCAAGTTGCACAGGCACAGTCAGTAATTTTCTTTTATGAGAGTACTCTATTGAAAGTGGCTGAAGATGTCACATTTTCATTTTTTCCCTGAAATCTCCTTCCCAGAAGAATTTTTCAATGCCATCATCTCAGCTTCTTGGATCAAAGTGCATTCTGATTTTGCCCTTGTGTTTTCAGTACTTTCTCCAAATACAGAGAACTCTGTACTAACTCAGTTCTCGGAAACTTGATGAAATCTGATTTATTTTTGCTGAAGAAAACCAGGGAGAAATCTGAGAAGGGAGAAACCAGACAGTGTGAAAGATAAATATATTTTATAAAAAGATGGTGGAGATTTCCTTCACAGAGTTATTTATTTTTGCTTTGACATTTATTACTGCTTAGCTGTAATCTTCATTCTTAGCAAATCATGCCCACAGATACTGTATGCACAAGTACATTGCTGTTGAAAGGGCTAATGAATGGTGTGATGGGAAGGGCACTGGTAACCGGTCCTGGAGAAGGGAGGCAACATCTCACCCAGTAGATTAGGGAAGACCCTTGAGTGGTCATTACACAGATTTGCTCTTTCAAGATGCTCAGTCCAGAGAAAAGAAACACACTTTCCCACAGCTGTCAGAAACCCCTATAGCCAGCCAGTCAATTAGGTCAGCCTTCAGAAGACAGTTATCTATTGCTGTCCAAAGCACCCAGCTCCCAGTTCTGCCTTGAACGAAACCAGCACTGCAGATAACCTAATATGGATTAAGAAAAATCAAGGGAGGGATTAAGAGGGAGAGAGCATTTCACCCAGCAACATATGAGACATTAGATTTTCTTGTGGGCAGTCCTCTGACTTGAGTGGTCAGATATGTCCTACTGCACGAAACCACACTGAAAGTCAAAAGCAGTGGCAACTTTGTTCCGTATTTTGCCATAAATTGTTCAACTTTATCCTACCATGGTGCTCTTATCAAGATGCATCAGTCCTGCCCACCAAACAGGTTTGATGTCTGACATGACAGAGGAAAAGAAAAGAATATATGGCCTCAGCGCCTTCTTAAGGCAAAACACTTCCTTAATCTTAGCCATAGGAATACGGAACAGTCGTGGAAGAGTTACAAAACAATAAAAGGTAAACAATGTAGGGGCAAAAACTGAAGTAAACCCCTCTTCCAGATCTTTAGTCTTTGGGAACCAGAGATTAAATGCTTCTGGCATGTTTTCTTTAGTAAACCCAAGATAACCTGATTATATGTCCATGTCCTTAAACTATTCTGAAGTTTGTATCAGCTCCTCAGCTTGCTTCCAAGCAAACACCAATTTGTGCTGTCACAAGACATTCCTGGTAAAAACGTACTGAAACAGTCATCCCAAGAGGCAATGATCCTCCAGACCTACTCGTCATGTCATTGCTGTGAGGTGGTTATAGTCACAGCCTTGTACTCACCACCTTCTGGGGTGCCTCCTGACAATGAGGCTGAGACAATATCTGTGTATGGAATGTGTCCTGATGGCTTGACTGAGGCACAGGATCCCCATGTAAATAGGACAAGCCCTGTGGAAAGACTTAGAGAATTTATGGTTCAGTAATTCTTAAAAAGACAATGCAAGGTTTAGAATGTGAAGTAAAAAAGCCAACCTACAAACAAATAAATAAGCACACCCTCATGACAAACAAAAACCACTCACAAATACAGCTGGTTTTATGTTTAGGGGCTACTTCTGTTTTATTTGGTTTTCTATTCATAATTATCAGTTTCTGGAATGCCTTAACAAAGTTAATATAGCTAGCAAGATCCTATGATCTTGCAGTGGAAAAACTGTTTGATGAGAAGTTCTGTGCTGCAGTATCAGAAGGTATATCCGTGTGTCTGCAGCTTTCAGTACATCATAAACCGCAAAATTTTTAAAATATTTTTTTTTGAATTCAAGCTTTCTTATTCCTTCTAGTCTTGAAGCTGTTATTCAGTACCACCCCTTATCCAAAGCTGAAATATACTTCATTTGTATGGAAGAACATGGAGAGACTGGCGAGAAGAGAAGGTTTTACACACACACAAAAAAATATTGTCTGAAAAGGCATCTCACAAAATATTTTCTCTTTCTCAACAGGGCTGTTAGTTGCCTTTCAAACACATTTCCACAGCCTGATGGTTTTTTTAATTCTACATGTATATAATCCAATCAGAAAAAACTGTATGAGGACAGGTTTAAGAACCACAAAAAAAATTAGAATTATGAGCAATTTTCATTGTATCATTGTATTTTTTATTTATTTATAGATTGAAAAGAAAACCAAACCAGCATTGCCTGTTTCCCACATCTCCAATTACCGATTGTCTAGATGTTCATGAAGAAAGAGTATAACAGCAAAGTCATTCTGCATGTGCTGAGGAAGTTTTTAACTAAAAACTAGCAGCAGCAGAATGTGTGATCACTGCTAAGTAAGAAAATGCCTAGAAAATGTAAAACAAAGTTGCTTTTGTTTCCTCCTTTGTCGTCCTCACTGCCTCTGCTTTTCCTATAGTGATTGCTTCCTGCCCATTTTTCCAGTGTGTAAAACATCTGTGATTTGCTGCAAGCAGTCCCTATTTATATTGAGAACCACACAGCAGGTGCCACTAAAAAAAAAAAAAAAAGCAGGCAGCAAAGCATGAGTGTTATCCCATGACCCTGGAGGGTCATTTTACTTGTTATTGCACAATGCACGTGGGAAGGTTTCCTATGAAAAGGCTGTGCACAGCCAGCAAGCAAGATACGACTTCCTTTTATCACAGGAAAATGCAGCTTCATAAAATACTTATTTCCCTGAAGCAAATATCTTTACGAATAATTGATTATGTTAAATCTAGAAAGAGGCCATGTTCAACAACTGCTTAATATAGTGTGTATTTCAAAGTAGGCATTATGAGATATGAATTTTTTTCCATAGTTATCATGTGAGCAAAAACTCATTGTCATGACTTTCATGCTTAATATCAGTACAGCTGTCAAAGCATGACATTTCCCAACCAAAATGAAAATGAAACCATTTCATTCTGAGCAAATATATCTGATTACCACAGGAATTCTAAATGCAGTTTATAGTTAACATTCCTCCATTAAAAAAAAAAAAGATGTACTTCAATATCACATAAATACCCTGGTCTTTGAACATAATTTTAGGAATTCGATTAAGAGATTTTTTTGGATCTAACTGTAGCTCACCAATCCCTGCCAGCCTTGTTTCTTCTTCTGAGTCATATTTATTAGGTTCATTGAATAAAAAGTCTGTAATCTCTTCCTCAAACTGGATGTTTATTTAGCTCTTTCAGGTCTGCCCTTTTCTCTTCCCCCCCCTACTGTTTCCAGTGCAACTCATTGTGAGAACTAAAGCTGTGAAGCATGAAAGATTATGTCCTGATACAAGACAGTACTGGAGTTTTAACCTTCAGTGCTAATAAGATGGGTCCTAATTGTCCTCCCAAGTGTCTGCAACAAAGCTAATTTCAGAGTGCCAAAGATAACCCCTGTAGATGACCTAATTAAATTCTTAGGAAAGCTATTATTTTTAAGATAATGTGTTTCAGCTATTGACTGTTTAAAAACTGAAGTTTAAAATGCCTGGAAATGAGGCATCAGCAATTCCTGCTCAGTCAGAATTTTCCATTCGTATCAGCTGTGTGTACAGAATTAGAAAAAGTGGACCATTGTCTTAATTCACCACGAATTTCTGTAACAATCAAAATATGTTTCATGCAAACATATCAAATTGTTTAAATATGCATAGTGTATATTTTCTGTATTAATTAAATACATAACTGAATACACAGGATGAATTGTTATGTTCAAAATAAAATTAGAGAAATTAAAGATGGGAACTGTCTTCCCTCAGGTCAAGTAATTGCAAAATTATTCATGTTAATTCATTAACTTTATTGAAAGCATTCCCAGACTGACCAAATCTCACTATGGTGATAGTGCATCTTACCCTTACAAATGTTGTCTAGAGTGTTGATTTTAAGCCTTAGTAACATGTGTGCAGAATGCTTCACCTAATGTTGAACTAATATTTGGAACTAGTATTGGGAAAATTTACAAATTGAATTGTTTAAGAGAAAAGCAATTTGTTTGCAATGAGCATCAGGGTGTTAAGATAAGGAGAGAAGCCTTTCCCCAGACAAGGTAGGATTATTCTGAAGAGCTGAAGAAGAAAGAGAAAAACCCAAGGACAGCTTGAACAGCTTTCAACTATCAAGCCAGCGTGCCTGTTGTTAGATCAGTTGCTAACAGTGGCATGTCTCCTTTGTAATAAAGAAAACCCACACTGACATCTTAACTTGCTAAACTAGCCATGGTTGTCATTTCATGCAAGGGAATGAGGGAGTGGAGAAATGGAGAAAATATAAAAAATGAAAAAGAAGTAAAAAGTGTTCTGCGAGCACATCAAACCACTAAAGCAACCTGTTTTCTGTAAATATTGTACATTTCACTCACTTTGGATGTTGCTGGAAATGGACTCCATCTGGCAGATTTTCTGTGTCTGAAGCAAAAATTGTGTTCCCCAAACTCATCCCTAAATAGGCTTCAGATTTTTCACACTTAGATGGACTTTTTATTTTCAATATATTCTTTTAAATTCTAAGAGCCTCCAGTGTCTTTGTTTTCCCCTATCCTAAAATAAAGAATTGTAACAAAGAATACTTATACCCTATGTAGAAAGAGTGTGAATGTTTCTCTTTTAGGAGCATTTCTAACATATTCCAACTTACTTTAAAGTGTGCACATTTTAAAAGCAAATATGCTAATAAGCACATCACTTTTGATTGTGCATGTAAATCAAGAAAGAAAGTGCTTCGTGAAACTCCTTTAACTCACTGCCTAAGAAGAAAACAGAGCTGAATGAATTCTCTTGCTTGAGTGCTAAGCAATGAGGTTCAACAAGGCTAATAGGAGCTAAAGGCTCTCAATCATTTTAGAGAATCACGTGCTTTGCAGGACCAGACTAACACAGCGAGTAGGAGCAACACAGAAGTCCTCTCTAGCTTAAAAGAAGAGAGGGACCTGTTGTCAGGTTTCCTGTGCACACACTGGCCTTCTTCCATAATCAAAACAATGGTTTGCAAAAGGCACTGGTTCATGAGCCATTCTTGTACAAAAGCCGTGCTTGCCCTGAGTCCGGCTCATCATGCTTCATTGACAGCTGATTTTTACCCTCTGAAGGGAGGATTTGGTGCAAAAATTCTCACAACATTCCTAGTTTTGCACTGACATTGCAGTCCTTACTTAAACTAATGGGGATCTGTGACAATTTCTGACTGCATCAACTAATGAGTAAACAATTAACCATTACTAAAAAGTAAACAATTAACAAAAGCTAAAGCAAGAGTTTTCAGTTGTGTTTTTGATAATTGAAACATAATTAAAAAAAAACAAAATTGAGATTACTAATTTCTTTTAGCATTATTTCTATAAAACAGTTCAATTATGCAGTTCTGTGATGTTTGGGTATCCACAGGCCTTCTTCACAGCCTTCAAATCCCACAACTTCTTCCAAGAAGTGATTAAAAAAATGCATTCTCAAATGTGAAGTTAACAAAACCATAAACTGAGGCTCAAAAAGGCTTCCTTTACTGAATTAGTTAAAGTCACATCAACCTGACAAGCAGGGGTCACTGAAGTTCAATCCTCAATGTTCGCATCCCTGAGGAGAATGGGACATTATTAATATTTTTGTATAGAAGAATTCCTGAGTGAAGCAGTCTCTCTCAATGATGAAATGAAAAGGGTATTCCACTGTGTACTGTGAAATATATTATGTATCTTCCACATAGTTGGTTGGGGATCAACTGCCAGCTTCTTCACGGTGTGAGCTCTTGATTGAAGCACCAGCTGTGTTCAAGGGATTGAAAGAGACCTTGAAAATGGCAAAGCAAGACCCAGCATTCAGACCTGACAAAACAAAACTGACAAGAGAGGCAATAGCTATTCTTTCTGAGTGCTCATCATAGGAAATGTCATTGAAAAGAAGGAAGAAAGAGAAAAAGGGGTGGGAGAAATCAGAGGTTTCAGTATGATTTGAATATGCTCTTCTGTTTTCTCACACTTTTTTTTTTTTTGTTTCTAATTAGGAAAAGAAATGTAACTTAAAGCTTGAAGAAAAATTAAAATGCAGGAGACAGATGAGATAAAGCCTCTCTCTGTCAAAAACAATTCAGGAAGATTCTTGTTTGCTGCCTGTGAGAATTGGAGCTAACAGAGGCCATCAAGCTGTGGTGGTATAAGTCGGGTGTAATGCAGAAAAAACTGTAAGCCTACTGCATTATAAAAATCACAGAAGAATTAAATTTGTAAGGGAGCTCTGATTCCTGGTAATTCCTACTGGAACAAAACAATCATAGTCCCAATTTAAATATACCTCTCCACTTAATGTGTATCTGAGTTACTTATAACTCCTAGGAACTTAGAGTGGTATATTTTTGGAGGGCAGGAAGTATCTAAGGTCAGTATCCATCTGTTATGTAAAGACACATAAATGTGCTTTTGACTTTCAAGACTTTTAATGGGGTTTTTTTTCCGCTCTGTAACTTTTTTTTAAATGTGTGCAAGCCTGTTCTTTGGCAGGCAAAGTGTTGAAATGTCAATTGGTATCCCCTGGAGACTTCATTTCCACTGTCTGACACTGCCAACATCATCATGTGGTTCAGGGTTTATCTTTCCTGCTGTGACTGAGCTGGAAAATCTAAATCAGCCCTGTACAAAAGGTTGAGCAGAGGCCAGCTGTAATCAGATAGAAACTATATTTTTGACCAAAAGACAGGAGGAAGGAGCAGGGGAATCACTTAAAAAAACCTACATAGGCAGGTAATCTCTTTGTTTGCATACAACATTCTGCTTAATAACCAGGTTAGCAGGTAAATGAGAGGGAAAAAAATACTGTTAGAAGGGCAGTGGTAAAGTCTTACCCAGTCAGAAGCATACAGATTTTCAGGGGTAGAAAGCTGTACCAGAAAATGATTCAGAGGAAATAGAGAGGATATTTCAAACAATTTTGCATGTGATTCTGTCATCGCTTATCAGCCTGTGTGGTCAAGTGAACAGGTCACTGGATGGGGAACTGGAGAAATTTATGCTTTATCTCTGGTTCTGTCACTGACCTAATCAACACCAGGTCAAGATTCTTCACCCCTCCTGGGCCACCTTATAATGCTTTTGCTCACAAGCTCCTTGGAAAAGAAGCATTTTGCTTATGGCAGTTTAGTGTTTTGTGTGTCTCTTTAAGAAGAGAGTTTCTAGGAAGGCTCACTTCTAATGCAAACAATTTAATAATTATAATACATTTCAAACACAGATTAATAGTTCCACTGTGATACCAGTGTGACATTTTTCTGTGTTTGGTTTGCAGGCCAACACCTTTAACAGCATATTTGTTCAGCAAAAGATAGAGTGCTAGTCTACAGGGACTAGAAATGGCTTTGTCATTTTCTAGATGACAGCTCTTATTTTCCAATGCTCTCTGGCAGAAGAATTACCATTAGCCTTCCATCTTTCTCAGCAAGACACTTGCTTATCTAGCTGCTGGAAATGCTTTTTTTAAAATTCCTCTCATATAACTGCCGTGGTTAGGAGAAAGGTTGCTTGGTTTACAAAACAAGCTCATGGTGCACTCTGATGCACCTGTAGCTAAAAACAGTCGAGAAACAGCCAAGGAACAAAAATCCAGTTATTAGGCATAAGAATTTTTTTCGTTAGGATAAAGAAAAACAATCACTTTTGCTAAGGGTTAAGGAGCTCTTTTACTTCTTTGTTTGCAAGCGTGTATAACTGTGTGAATATTTGAAAATAATACACGGAAATTTGAAGCTTAGGGAGATTGGAGTTGGTATGACTATTTGGACTCAAGCAGAAGCAAGACCTAATCCACATTAGATGCTTCAATTATCAAGCGAAGACAGTATAATAAAATTGCACAAGCATATGCAAAGACAGGTTCGGATAGAATATAGGTTAGAAAGAACAATTGCAAAGATCACCTTTGTGCTTGTCTAATCCTGAAGGCCTTCTGTGCAGTAAAATATTAATTTACAGTGTCACTAACCTTTCTAATTTCCTGCTTTTGAGCCTAGATGATAGCTGATAAGTATCTGGAAAAAAAAAATTAAAATCTTCCTTGTCGGTTTGGTCTTTTTGAGACCCATGCAGGTTTTGGAAAGAATGGTATGAATAATCCATTGTGACAACTCCTACTCAGTCACTTCGTACCTGTGCTTCACATAATGTTACCCTAGGATGACATTTACTGTAAACTGTGGTTTGTCAATAAATCAACACAATCTCTGATTTGAGAGCAAGCATTATGGACAACAAGAAAAGCAAAATTGACTGAAAGAGCAGTTGGTAAAACCTAGGAATTCTCACTCTTATTTTCTTTTGTAGTGGATGACAGTAAAATGGGCTGAAATAGATAGAGCTGTATTTGTGCCTAATGTACAACAACACTAATTTATGATGGACAGAATAATTCCTGAGGCAAAATTAGAGTTAGCTAAAAGGTTCATAGTTCATTACTTCATTCTTCAAATAAATCAAAGGCAAAAAGGAGGAAGTCAATCCAGAACATTTACAATTTTAAGGTTTTTTTTAATAAAAGATCTTTTTTGCAGTACACCAACAGCTACAAACTCGTTTTATCATCACAAAAATGCAATTTACAGCACATAACTATAAGTCATCTATAAGTAAAGAGGCTTCGTGTTATTTATGTAGGAACTATAAATAGATTTCAAGACTGGGGAACTTATTTTCAATCTCATAGAAAGGGCAAGCCTTTGGATTCTGCGTATGCACACACACGCGCGTGTGCAAAATCACAGTTACGTTAGTTCTGAAAGAAATAAGGGTCTTCCCCTCTGCCCACAGAACTCCCCAGGGAAATACCATGTCTTCTTCAAAGGACTTCTCCTTGCAGGAGTTCATTACTTGGCCCAGATGAAAACTGTTGGTGAAACTTTTTTCAGAAAATAGCAAGTACAGAAAACTGGTTCCAGGAACTCACTGGTTTGGCAAACCTGTCTCTGTGGGGTGTCTTCAGCTCCAGGAAAGATTTCGTGTTTACAACAGCCTTTTCACAACAAGTTGTAGTTAATGGTTTGATTTGGGGTGCATTCTGAGTCTGCCCCACTTGGCCTCTGCCTGGTTTTGGGAAGGGACATGGTTACACATCTTGCACATAGTCAGCTGGATGCACAGCACAGGCATGCACAGTTCTGTCACTTAAAAAAAAAAGAAAAAAGAAGGAAGAAACAAGATATGTAACTGTGAGAAATGAAAATGAATTATGACTTTTTTGCCAGCCACGGTTCTTGTTTTACTCTTAAGTCGTACTGAAAAGCTTTAGTTGCTCACCAGCTGCCCCAGCTACATCTTTGACCCTTGCTCATCTTTCTGAGTACCATTTTTTCAGGCTCTCCCTTGAAATCTACTATTCAGCTGTTCTTTGGTGTATTTCTTTCTTCAATACATGGTATTTAACAGCTGTGATTAATCAACTTTTTCAAAGCAAAGTATTGTTTGGTTTAAACATAAGGAACAAACCAAGAACAAAAGAAACAAGCCTTTTGTAGATCTCTAAAACCACTAACTGCTCAGCATGTCTGAACAGGAACAAGGGAGAATTTAGCTATTCAGTCCTATTTCCAAGCAGGGTAAATTTACAAGGGCTCTCCGTATTTCTCAAAATCTCTCCACTTATCTGATAGGCTGCTCAGTCTCCAGATGGCAATTTTTTCTTTCTCTCTTTTCAGTTTGCTCTGGGCTGTGCTTCCCCTCACCAATCAGCAGACCTGTTCCCTGTGTAACTGAAGACAATCTGCTTGGCTATTTCAGTCACAACAGAGCATCCACAGCCCAACCCATATTTCCACCTTCACAAACCTGCTGTTGTTTTAGAGATGGTGTGCCTGTAACAGTTTAAGAACACCATTCTCTGTGAATCTGGTGAATTTCTTTGGAAATGTAGCTTTGCCCACAGATAAAAGGCAATAATGGGTTTGAAAAAAATCCCTCATCTTCACATCTGGTAGTTACTCTTTGTTTTTTTAATGCCAGCGTCGTTACTTTATAACATATCCATCAGCTCTTACTAGATATTATATGGCAGTAGCAGTAACACTTTTTTTTTTAACACTAGAACCTCCCTTACCTGGGAAGTTTGACAGTATGTGTGTCAGGACAAGCTTTTCGTATGTGTGTATATATATCTACTCTCTTGTGAAGACGTTCTGGAAACACCCCAGGTCATCACCTACAGAGTGAAGAGGTTCTATCACACCTCTCTCCAAGTTATGCCAGAACTGTTGATTGACATTAATTGGTACACCTTATCCCTTCAAACACATCCCCTCTCCTTTCCAAAAAGCACAACGTGACATTGAAATTTCCACTCCAACTATATAGACTTGTAATCTGTGTTTCTCAATAGCAGGTTATCATGAGAGGTAGAAAAACCCTTCTAAACAGCCTGTCTCTTGAAGAAAATAATAGAATTGAGGAAATGGGGTTTTCCACCTCAACTGAAAATCTCAGTTCAACTGTAGGTCAGAAATGCTTTACTGATTGGGTATGAGATTAGGATTAAGATCTGCTATTTCTCATGTTTGAGTTGGTGTGCTTCTGTGGGTTTTTCTCTGTTCTGAAACTGATAGTAGTGTCGTATTTCACAAACACAGATCAGATCTGTGAGAAAAGCAGTCTTTCTTTTTAGAAAGTACTTACTCAGCCATGAAGGCAGTTGTTCATTTGATACTATACACTATAGTAGAATGCACCTGGACTCTCCTGGGAAAAATGTCACACAAGAGACCATCTGCTGAAATGTGTAGATTTTAGAGGTTCAGAAAACCAGCTTTAAATTTGTTTGTAAATGCACATTGACAAAAACTGATCTCCTTTCAACTGCATTTTACACAGTTGAAAATCAACAAAATGTCTATATTTTTGATCTAGAAATAGCTAATAACAATATTTGTTTTATAGGGATGTGCCTTTACACACAACATCTGTGTTTATGCAGATTCACTTGTTGTAATATATTCTGGCATTGACTAAGTTTAGACAGGAAAATATAGAATATAAAATATAGATAGAATGTCCAGAACAGTTTTTTCTGTGTTACCTTTTTTATTTTTTTGTAGTTTGGGGTTTTTTCTCCCTTCCCCCCGCCCCCCTTTTTTTTTTTTTTTAATGTAGCCCATTTTTTAATACTTAGTATTATTGAGATGGCAAATGGTAAAGAGATAGGGTGGAGAAGTTTCACACAAGCTTAGGTTTATGTAGGCACACCCTGTAGGCAATCCTGACAATTCTTCTTTTATCCTTATTGAAGGTGAATTCTCATTCTCGACTGCTCTTCTAATACATCCCAGCTGGCTTTAATGGCAGGATTTATAGGGTGTTTCTAGACTGTTGTGAATTGCATCCAACAGAACCCAGCAGAAATTGTGCGTTGCATCCTAATATCATTTTCAACAGGGGCATGAATGCTGAGGTATGGTATAACAGGGGCTATCTTTTTCAAGCTTCAAAATAATTCTTATAAACTATGACGACCTTTGTCTCCCCCCACTCTCACCTCTCTTCTTGTGAGACAATTTCATAAATATTTATAGGTAAAGGGCATGGAAGTTACCTTCCATTAACCCACCTGAGTTTGAGAAGGTTCCCCTCTTTTCCCAATTACCAGGGATTTGGCAGACTTCCAAGCTCCCTCTGTAAGTTTTCTAATAGANATTTGGCAGACTTCCAAGCTCCCTCTGTAAGTGTTCTAATAGAGAGAAGAACATTTGAATTTGTATTTTGTGTATTCAAAGAATACATAGTTACTACCTAAAACAGTGACAAAATCAGGTGGTTTATTTGTTAGGAGTGTAAGACTACAAAGGAAGCTAGAGTCAATTCTGTCCTTATCGCACAAAATATTGACACATCAGTTTAGAGTCTATTCATCTGGAGAAGACAAGTGATGATTAAAAACATGCCTGTTATCCTTGTATCAGGTCAACAGTCAAGGTCCAACACCTTCAACACAGACATTGTCGTTGTGAGGAAACCAGCTGATTTAAGATGAAAAATGCAGCTGATCATTCTTTTTAAGCAGTCATCTTCAGCTCTGCTTGTAAAACAGATGATAAAAGACAGCAAATCATATATTTATTTGAAACATGTCTGATGCTAAGACGACTGATAGTGTATTTCCTACACTATACGACTGTATTTCCTACACTATACAGTAAATCACAAGCATGTATATATTATGCAGAAGTGGATGTTTCAAATTATGGGAAATGTGGTGAAAGAAACTTGCAGTAAGACAGGATTAATTTTGAAACTCCTTGGGAATACTGGACTGATGCCTCTTCAGGATAGAGCCACAATTCAGCACTGGAAGAGCAACACAAATATCTGAAACAATTGAATTCCATATAACCCCATTATATTTGTTTGGTTGGGGGTTTTGAAGAGTTTTGTTTTGGTTTGGTTTGGTTTTAGATCAAGAATGTAACTTTGCTTTTTATTTTCCATGAAACCGTACTTCTGGCTCATCTTCCTGAATGTTATTGCCAACATATAGTGAACCACATAGTGAACAAAACCCAAAACCAGTGCAGTCCAAAATAATTAACATAAGCACGTATGTGAGTTCCCTGCTGTTATGGCTGAGTGAATAGCTGGTATAAACTGAAGATATTTTAGAATCCTGATAGAAAGTGTAAAATAAAAAACGTCTTAATCCTGCTAAGTTTTACTGTAGTGAAGGATGAGATATTTTCTTGGAATTTTTAACAATTTCTTGATGAAAGGACACCCAATAAGGGTTTGTGAAAGAAGAGAAGCAACATTAAAATAGGAAACTATTATAGAATGCATGGCACAATAACAGCCTCCAGTACCATTGTTTTGCACACACATTTTTGTGTATGTGACTTTTGGAACTCATGTAAAAATCAGTCTGCAAGCACTCTTATTTATGTGAACTAATTCAGATCTATTTCTGAAAATAGTAAAAAATAAGGGAAGTAGACAATTAATTCCAAAAGCTACAAAAATAAACTGACAGAGCAGAATAAAAATTAGCCTAAAGGAGAATATTTCTACGTTTGCACATCTCATGGGTGAAATGAAAAACATTTTGGTGTGCTGTTACCTCAAAAGGTGTTTAGGGAACCAGTAACAGATAAAAAGGTTTGGGTGCTCAACACATGCATGCCCTGAACTGGGAAAACTTATTTCTGAGCTTAATGCTACTTTACATGCAGACTGCATTAGTTCATTCTATAGTGTAGTATCAATAGGAACTTATAAATGTAACAGGGTCACAAACATCTGACTTAACCAAAGCTGTCTTGCACAGATCTTCTATTTCCTCACTTTTTTGAATGAAATAGGAATTTGAAGACAATCTTTTCTTCAGTTACAGTGAATGTGGTAGTTTATCAGATGCATTCCCTTGGGTGGAAGAAATAAATGCATAAATAACTGGTATAGGATTGATTTTAAGAGGCAGTATTTTCACTGTGCTGTGGCAAGGTTTGTGTGTGATAACAAATTTCTCATCACAAACCCTCACCCCTTAAAATACCCCCAACCTATTTGTCTTTTCATATTGCAGAGGTTACCTGCTGAGAAATCATATTTCAAGATTCAAAAGTCATCTTACATGCAAAGTGAAATTCCAGTTTTCATTTTCTTCTGGGCATCAACACTGAGTGCCCAGCTACAACTCCCCAGGGAACCCAGAGTAACCCAAACACCATCACAGCTGTAAGCTCCCCCGGAGAGCTCTTTGCCATCAACTTCAGCACCTGAAAAATAGAAAGAGCATTTATGAGCAAAAGTATTTCCAAGCTGAGGATGGGGGGGAGTAAGGTGAGACAAGGCTTCCCTTCTTCCATCTCCCCAGTTCTTTGCTCCATTAGTGGACTAGGAAGAAAGGTGCATCTGTAGTGCCTATGCCCTAATATATATATTTTAACTCCTTCTGATGTGGAGATCCATGTTATTCACTCACACTGAATCAGTGGGAGGCACCTTTTAATGGTATTTGCTTTTGTGAAGCTTCCTACATGTCACCACAGACAATTACTCTAGTAATTCAAAAGCAATCGCCATCTTTTCTCAAGCTCTGTGGAATGTAAATAGATGCACCCTCTCTTTGAAAAAGTATCTTTCCAGTGATTAATTATTTAAATACATTATCAATTATTTAAAATATCTTACATATTAAGCTAGAATTTAGAATTTTGAAATAGCTCAGTATAAATAGCAAGCCATAAAATGGAAAAATCTTTCTTATACCATGTTTGATTGCAGGTTTGCTGCTTGCTACATACACATATGGAGTAAAATTTCCATACCTGCTTGCAAAATTAAAGCTGTATGCCACTTGTAAATGTAATGTTACAACCATCTATTTCTACTAAATTAGCTGTACTAACCCGCAAATTAATGATCTTCTGAAAAACATAAATAATTACAGCTGCTGCCTTTATAGAATCATGGAATGTTTGGAGTTGGGAGGGACCTCTGAAGGTCATTTTACCCAATCTTCCTGCTTAAGCAGGGCCACCTAGAGCCAGTTGCCCAGGACCATATCAGGTGACTTTTGAATATCTCTAAGGATAGAGACCCCACAACTTCTCTGGGCAGCCTGCTCCAGTACTTGGTTACCTGAAGAGTGAAAAAGTGCTTCACGATGGTCAGCAGAAACATTGTATGTTTGATTTTGTGCCCACTGCTTCTTACCTGTCACTGGGCACCACCAAAAGTAGCTCGTCTCCACCGACCTCCCATGGAATCAAATATTAGAATTATTGGGGTAGGAAGGGACCCCCAAAGAACACCTAATCCAAACCCCCTGCAATAAACAGGGGGTTTACTGAAAATAAAATATCTTCAGAAAATAAATATCTTCAACTAGATCAGGTTGCTTACAACACCATTCAAGATGACCCTGAATATTTTGACCTTTAATATTCCCTCTTCTCAGGATCCTGAACTCCACCTTATGGTCACTGCCTTTGACCTTCATGGCCCCAAGGAACCCCTTTCTGTTGGACTGTATGAGGTTCAGCACAGCACCCACCTTTTCTTGTTGCTGTATCGCTTGCGTCAGGATGTTGTTTTTGATGGATTCCAGAACCTCCTTATTGCTTATGGTGTGAAATATTTTGGTTGCTTTTATGACAAGCTGTGGCTTTACAGGCTTCTGAAAAGCAGTTGCAACCTGTTATTGATCTTTCTTTGTGCTTGCAAAACAAAAACTTCACAAAATCTGATTTTCCAAATGAATTGTACTCTATTTTTTCTTGCTTTTTCATTTTTAATTAAAAAATATATACTGGATAAAAATGGGAGTCACAAGTATAAAACTTGGCATAAAGCAGAACCCATTTTAACTAAAGTATGATACAAAGCAACCTTCATCTCTGTGGTGTAGTTCAGGTGTTTTATTGATTCCCTCTTAGAAGGGAGGAAGCTACTTTTCCTTTGGCTCTCTTGACCGTGTTATTGGATTTTTTAATTTCCATTCTGCTCTTTATAAGGTTCAAGGTTTAAACTCAGGCTTCTGGTGACATCATGTCACTTCTGCAACAGGCTCAAAAGGTTGTTCTTCTGAAGACAAGGGAGCTATGACAGAAAAGGTACTTAGAAGGAAAATTCACCCCCCTGCCTTAACAATTCCAGAACAATTCCTGGTGCTCTGCATCCTCAAGGTCCTGGAATGACAGCTTTGTTTAGCAGCAAACCTCATTTCCCTGTCACAAGACATCTGAACAGTCCCCCATGACGGACAATGGAAGTCAAGGAACAGTGTTTTCCAGATTGGTTGCCAAAAACCCCATGGTGTTCAGTCAAAGATATCTATACTATTCTCATCTTCCTGTTCTTTACCTACCTGTTATGTACACAAAGGAACACCCAATTAAAAATTCATCTATAAGATCTAGACACACACCTAACCAGAAAAGATCCCATATTTTAGACATCATGTAACCCTAACAAAAGAACATTTAGTAACATTTTATGCATAATTTCTAATATATTCACCAAACTATTGTTAATTTAGTCAAGAGATTCTGAGCAAAACATTTGATATGTTTAGCAATTTCTAACTCAGTTAATTGGGTGAATAACTCTAAATTTGAAGGTTTTGAGTATATATCCATACATACTCTCATATCCTTCCAGTTGTAATTTCAGCAACCTTACATTCCCAACATCAAGGGTTAAGTACCATGTTATTTAAACAACATGGAGGCATTTGATAATGACTGAGTATGAAAAGTGGAGGAGGAGGAATGCTGGAAGGGAATGTGACTTCTATCACCAGGGCATGGGAGAGAACAGCAACAGCACATAAATCTACTTCAATAAAAATATTGCTATCATAGTATAATTCACCTCTCTGAACTTTTTTAGTTTTCACATTACAAAACAAGTACATCTAGGGATGTTATTTCACTGTTCATGTTACACATTTGAGAAAGTAACCAAGACTAGTTAGACTTAATTACACCCATTAGGGCACTTTATATGTCAAGTTTTACTAACTAATTTACAGGTGGGTTGAACAGAAATCTCTTGTTACTAAGCTTCGGCTTTCACTTTTTAGATGTTTTCAAGAACATGGAATGGTCAGGATTGAAAGGCACATGAAATAATATTGCCATTCCCCTTTCTTTTCATGCGTGATTAATTCCTTACATTTGATGACTTTGTTGCCATAACTAAGCAATTTAATATTTCCGCAAGTAAATATGCCAAGTTATTTTAAATCTGTAATTTTTTAAAACAAAGTAGTAACCACCTTCCTTGCCAAAAATCCTTAAGGGAAAAGCGCCAACCAGTTCCTTCTTGTCTGTAAGCAGCACATTCAAGAGCGCACCATCCTTGGGTGGCACATCTAGGATTCAAGTCAGAAAATTTTTCCCGTTACCCTGCACTTTCTGGACTTTCTGGACTTCATGAAAATGAGCAGATTTTAGCAATATAATTGGTTAATTCTACTGAATAACAAGAATAATGAATAGATTTTAAAAAAAGACATTAAATTTCTGGTGGTCACTCTGAGCCTTAATTGCACAGAACCTCAAACATGGAACTCACACTGTCCTTAAAAATGGCTGAAGCATCTGTACCAATGGGTGCTTGTAATTAGGCCAGAGGACATAATTTCACTGAATTTGATTACATCCCATAATCCTGGAAAAAAGAAACATATTTTTGTCTTCTGGAGATAGCTATTGCTTGTGTTCGCACTCAGTGCAGCAAAACAAAAAATCAAGTTGTCTATTCAATATCAAAATTTTTGTGGGTGTCGTGGTGTTGATAACTTGGCCATGATGTGAGTAGAGCATGGCAAAGGGGAGGAAGGACACAAATTTACCAAGTCACTGCTGCTGATCATTGGTAACTTGAGGTTACAGCATGATATGTTAGCCAGCTTTTCACATGAGTGGGAAACTGAACAGATATAATAGCAAGTGACAAATGAATTTCTTGTGCAAAAACACATGTTCTTACCTCAGAAATCTCATGGCTGCAATATGTAAAACAGGGGCTCAAAAATTCTCCTATTGTGCCTGTTTCATGCTCTCAAAAATCTCAAAGGAACAAAGCTTAAATTAATTGTGAAACAAAAGAAATAAGCCTGATGGTTTCCCTACCAGGTAGGGAGACATAACGCAGCTCCCATCCTTTTGGCAAACGCCATGAAATAATATACCCTACATGGCAAAAACTGGCATGTCTGCAATCCCTGGCTGGCGTTCTGTGGTTGGTAAACCATTATACAAATTGATTTAAAAATGTAAATGCGTGAGAGAGAGCAATCACAAGGTAACAGGGGGAGGGGTGGGAGGACTAAGACAGGCCATATGTTCCTCTCCTCTTTCTGCATTTGCTGCTCTCATACAGAGAATTCCCTGCCTGACAGATGGAGTAAAGTGTACTTTATGCAAGGTGCAGGAGGTTTTCTCTGTGAAAGCTTAAGAGCTAGAGAACAAAGCAAAGCAGTTATCAGTTCTCTGTATAAAAATCTATGACCCTTATCAGATCTATTAAAGATGACTTTTAGAGAACTACAGAATAAAATGAAGCATTCAGAAATATTACTGAGCATTACTAACAAATTTCATATTTTTCATTTCATATTATTAAACAATTTCATATTTTAGTTTTAATAAGAAATTGGCATGAATAGAACACTCGATTTCTCAGGCTGCTGGAGAGAAATAACTTCATTTATTTGTTAAGATCACTGATTTGGCAGTTCAAAATTTCTCTCTTTTCTTTTATGTCTGGGTTTGGTTTGGTTTTTTAGGGTTTTTTTTGTTTTGTTTTTTTTTAATCCTGATAGCTACAGATCTATCATTTAACATTATTTGCATGAATGTGTGGAGTTGATAAATTTAGATACTATGAATGGATGGCAGGTTTTTCTTTACCATAAATCCTGTCCTGCACCAGGCAGCAAGAGAGAAGCATTTTGATAGATAACATGAACTGAAGCTTTTTGATAGATAACAAACTCATTAATCACTGTCCTCTAAGTGTTATAAGAAGAATTTAAAATGTGCTACATTTGGCACTTGCAAAAGTTTCTTGCTTTCAAATCACAGCAGTTACTACTCTGTGCTTTTTGACTAGCCTGAACAGCCATTTCAGTATGAAAAAAGGATCGGTGGGGGTTAAATCTATTATAAGACCAAACAAGGACTAGCTTCACAGTGGTATCATTAATGCTCTCTTCCTCTTACCAGAGAACATTGGCAGACTTCCAGTTTATTAAAACAACAATCAAAGGCAGATCTTCTCTCTGTATACACAATGAGTCAAGGATGGATCATTTACTCAAACAGAGCTGTTCGCTGAGGTATAAAAACAAAAATGCATTTCAGGGGAAATAGTTCATGAATATTATGCAAAAAATGCTCCATATGTGTGTCTCATGCAAAAGCATTCCAAACATTATTAAATAAAAACGAATACGACAGTGTTTTTCTAAAAGCTCTAAGCACAAGATCAGGAATTAAAGTACCTTTAAAGAAAAAATTGACAACTATTTCTATAAAGGAACTTCAGCATTTGTAAGTTTATTAATTTAGCTAAATGTGAAAAAAAATTGTTTGCTTGATTAACTTGTATTCTAATTTAAAGAAAAAATTAGTAATATGCATCTATGTCTATTTACATATGGAAAAATATAAGTGTAGGGAGACCATGTGTACAAAGACAGAAACATGATAAAAATAGGGATTAGAATTTTGGGATTCTATCTTGTGAAATAGCTTCTTTGAAATACCAGGTTGTAAGTTCATCCAAGAAGTCCTTTGGTTTACACTGTGCTTCAGTAAAAATAGGTGAAGTGGAAGAAAAATGAAGGAAGCAGACACAAGTCACAGATACAACCCCACCCCCCAAAAAATAAAAACAATGCAAAATGGAATTCAGAGTAAACAGTGTGGAAAATTAAATACACAGAATGTGAAATCCTGACCTTACTGAAGTCACTGGGCATTGTGCTGCTGGTTTGAAGGATGTCAAGATTCCATCCAGAGAGTAGTAGTAGTAGTAGTAATAATAATAATAATAGTAATAATAATAATAATAATAATAATAATAATAATAATAATAATAATAATAATAATAATAATAATAATAGTAATAATTTAGAAAAGGCAGGA
This sequence comes from Gymnorhina tibicen, assembly GCA_013399875.1. NCBI lineage: Eukaryota > Metazoa > Chordata > Aves > Passeriformes > Artamidae > Gymnorhina > Gymnorhina tibicen. The sequence goes on along the minus strand of VXAZ01000404.1, from coordinate 200,714 downwards.
GCAGAGAACAGTATTTAAATCCACTTATGCTGATAAGCTGTCTATCACATGTAGGTTATCTGTTGGTGAATTATCTCATTTGGGAGGGGAAGAGCTGTTTTTCTGTTTTCTATGTATAATGCAAGCTTTTTCAGTAAGAAAAGGAAACACATATGTATTTTTTAAATGTCATCGATATACTGAATGAATGCAGAATTATTGAAAAATCTGAAGCATCATTTCAAGGGGAGGGGTGCAGAGTGTTTGGAAATCAGGTTTAGTTATATCTAAATAGGTAGGATCTCAAAAGCTCAGCCTCTAGGAGATTAACACAACCTTAATAAAAGCCTTGCCTGTTCTTGTAACACCTATGATTATGTCTCAAAAAAATAATTTTGGAGGCTAAAGAGCATTGTTGTACGTCTGAATGGCAGCTAAAGATGTAAGGCATACAGGTTTCATACTTGAAGACTTCTGTCAGCGGAGCCTCAGGGAGAAGGGTCTGTAAAATCTGCTTTGTTTGCAGGCTGCGTTCGATAAATCCAAATCTTTGATAATGACACGATCGCATTGAATGGTGGCTGTGAGTGAATGCTTGTTGAACTTTTAAGCTATGATTCAGCACAGGCACTATGAGAACAGAGCACAATAACATTAAACACCAGATGGCATTTCAAAGCCCATCAGATACACAGATTCCTTTTTCTTCTGTACAAAAGATCGGCAAGGCCTCATGTCTGAAAAAAAGCCCATTAAGATAAATGGAGTTGATTTGGTTTTGTCTTGCTAGGGCTATTATAAGAAAGTCATCTGAATGGGTCAAATTACAAACTGCTCTGGATCAAATGAGAACAACTGCAGTAGCGGGTCAAACTGATCCAAGCTATGTCAACTGGATCACCATGAAACCCTAAACTGCAGTGCAAACACTTCTTAGTGTGGGCCTTGGCAATAATTAATGCAAATACTGCCTCTTTTATAGTGGAAGTTAGGAAGGCATTAGCTGAACAGACTGATCAGAAATTTCTTTTGCAGTTGCCTGAGAAGGAGGGACTTATGGAAGCAGCTTCAGGACCTCAGGCTCAACAGGGACAAGCATCCCTGCAGTCCAAAACACCTGCTTCAGGGCAGGTGAGGCGAAAGGTAATGCAGCACTACCAACCTTGAAGCTACATATGAAGAGGACTTCTAGATTTTGAGTCAGGTTCAGCCAGGGAGAAGTTCCCCTGAGACGCAAGAAATTGCCCCCATGATTTATTTTGTCTGTTGGCAGAGCTGCATTTGTTGGCTTGTCTCTAGGATGCATTGGTGCCACAGGGTTTGTGTGAGCGATGGATGCTGGACAATGCCGATATTGCAGGCCAGGGCTGTGTGGGTATATGTGTGTGAGCACCACTGCAAAAGGAGTAAAGCTGGAAATGTTATACAGCATGTAGAGACAGGCTTATTTTTATGAGAGAGAGTAAAGAAGTGGTGAGGCCCAAGAAGGGAAAGTTCCCCTGAATGAGCTAATTATTTGACTGAAAATAGAAATGGTAACTTGCCTGACCCCTCTGCTCCCTATTGCTGATGGCGAAGTAACAAACAGCAAGAGACTCCACCAGATGACAAAGACTGTTACTTGTGAGGCAGGATACATACAAAAAGCTGTCATGGTGTTGCCAAAAGGAGCAGCCCTCCAAGCTTCATCACAGATGTCCAAGTGTCCCCTGCAGCCTTTCTGATATACCATCACCAAATGGTCCTAGTACATCAAGCAAATGACTGACATATATACATTTTCTATCAGTCCAGTTGAGCATCTTACTTGCAACTGCTTTTCTGGTTGTTGAGTCTGGAGAGGCCATTCACTGAGACAGGAATTACTAGGGACCCTGCAAATACTCTACAAATTGCTGTTTGCTTATTTTGTCCATTCAACACAAGTCCCATAACAGCAGTTGAGTCACTGAATTAATTGTCTACTCCTCTAATCATTACACTGCTTAATTCTGTCACATTGGAGCACTTTTTAGAATGCAAGAGGATGCCTGGTTTTTTATGTTTAATTCTAAAAGAGGCTTCTGGCACCAGAAGTTTGCTGAGAGTGATAGTCGTCTGGTTTGACGCAAATAAACAGATTTTAGTAAATGATGCATATTTCCTCTCAGCTGCAAACATTTGGATTTTCTTGGGGTCTGGATGCGGTGAAATGCTATGGCTGTTCAAACAGACAAGGGTGTCAAAGCCCCTGATGATTCCTAACACTTGAACACATCACACAGGAGCAATTAAACTGACAAGGGAAAAAAACCTCTCCTCAGTCCAGATTTACACTGTGTTCCCATTCATGGACAAATCAGCAAACATTTCAAATGCCTTAACTGAGTAATGAATGGGTTCTGGGTTAGTTACTGTGCTGACAGCAGGTTTTAAATTCTATTGAGTCAGACGAGGGGGAAGGTGAATAGGGTAGAATTACAGGAAAGGATTAATGAGGGGTTTCTTGCTGAACATACTGTTGCAGTGTTCTCTCAGTCACTACACCAAGCAGTCACTGATTTTTGCCTTAAGGACTGTACTTTTATAACCTAAAATATGCCTCCTTAAACAAATCCACATCAGGCAATGTGTCAACACTTCATTGGTTTCAATAGAATTAGTTTCCTAAACGCTCTTTTCTGAGGCAATTTTTGTACTTGAAAGTGCATTACAAGGAACATTTACTACAACTACAGTACAATGATGTATAATACGACAAACATGGTTTTAATGAGTGCAAGCTGTAACAACAAATATACTACACATATGGTCTGTCTTTCTTTCATTCCTTTTGCTTCTCCACAGTCCTAGCAAAAATCCTTACATTCATCTTTTTACAACCATTAGTTGCTACTATTAGATTTAAATATTGTCTCGAAGAAAACAATAAAGAGTGCTGCAGAAGATGCAGTAAAATTTTTTAGATGATGACAGATGCCTGCTTATTAATGTTGTTCCTGTTGCTCATCATATATACTAAAGGATGTCAAATCATAAAATCATTTTCCTAAGAAAGAGAATACGCACAGATTCTCCATTATACATTGTGTGTGAAATTAAACTCATTGCTGTTTGCCAGGCTTAGCTGGGTCACATTTACTGAAGAGTCTTAGACAGTGCCAAGGGCTGTCAAGATGCCACATCATCGGCTTTGGAGCAGCCCACAGCTCGGTCAGGTGCTAAAATCACGTTAGAGTGGAGATAGTGATCTGAAACATCAAGAGGAAAATCCTTTATTCTTTGTCTCTACATTTCTGTTGGCCTTGTTTAAAAATGTCATTTTATCATTTTTTTCTTCTCTCAAAGACAGAATTCAATAAATTAGGACATGTAATTTGCAAATTGCTCAACTTTTAGGCCTTGGATTCTTTCATGACTTTTGCTTTGCTTGTGTACTATACTCTCATTCTTAAACCTCCATCTTCTGGCATTTACAGGATGCTGGCTAAGTGTATGAGCCACACTTCATCAAGGGCTTCTGGTTCCTTAAATATTCTCAGTTGAGGCAATACAAACAGTGAGAAAAAAGGTCTAATTTTCTTTATTCTCTCCTGTAGGCTACCCCAAGCCTTTCATATGAGGTAGATTTTCATTTAATTGCTACGTGCATAGATGCTATAGTATTGCCATAAGAGAAATGCACAGAATCATAGAATGGCTTGGGTTGGAAGGATGATGATAATTGTTTAATAATAGGAGGTGTGCCTTTGGTCTCAGCATATAAAATAAAATGCAAAAAAGCATCTCATGTTAAGTGTATTATGTCAAGACCATCATAGCTTTGTTCAAAATTCACAAGACTGAACCAAACACTAGAAAAGACATATCATTTTACTTTTTTATTACTTTCACAAGAAATGGAGAAGGTTAAACATGTGTTTTTCATTCTTTAGACTGTCTTGGTAGCAGCATTTAAAAAGATCATGAAATGTGATATTTGCCCTTTGGCCAGTTTTTTTTTCTTCTGCAGAGAAAGAGCAGAAGGAGGAAGAAGAAACATAAAGAAGCACAAAATCATGCACCTGACTTTGAAGCACATCTATTCTCCACCACTCAAGAAAGTTCCCACTGCTGTAGACATGCAGGGCTAATGACTAATTAGGCACCTTGAGAGTATTAGAAGTACACATTATTCATGCTGGCCTTGTTCTGCTGCCAAAGAAGACAGTGATGATACCCACTTTGGTTTCTAATCAAAGTACAGGTGGCCTCACTTGATTTCAAATTTTTGCCCATCCTGCTGAAACACAAGTGCAATAACTTCACAAGTGCACAAGAAAGACTTCAGCTTACTGCATCTCTACAAGGCCTCCTAAGGTGGAAATCTACACAAAGAGAGAGTATTTATGCCCGAGGTATCAAGGTTTTCCCCCTCTGGGAGGTAAAGAGATGCTGTACTGAACACAGGAGCTATGAAACTGAAAGAATGAGCATTTAATACAGACAGCAGGTAAAGAAATGTTTAACAGCTAAAAGATGCAGTGTTCTAAGTCTGGGTTCAGCCCACTGCTCGCTGTCTTGACAGGCTCTGAAACTGGTGAGACTGGAAAAACGAGGGTGACAGACATTCTTCCTCTGGCATTTTTCACCCCTTACCACCAGCTGAGGGCTCAAGGATTTCTTTGGAGCTGGTTTGTGCAACCTAGTATTTACTGGCTTTAGGAAGATTTTTCTTTTGTGATTCATCTGATCATTTTTGAAGCCATTTAAATGGAGGTGGGAAGAGGGTACTTTTATAGACAGTGAAGTCAGGTCTGAGAGCAATAAGTAAATCCTGAATACAAACTGGATACAATAAGGAATAACTTTCCAAAAAAGGAGAATTCTCAGTCGGCTGCTAAGGATGGCAGAAAAAGCACACTTTAAGATGGTAAGTTATAACTTCAATAAAACAGCATGTATAAAAAATAGATTACTTGAAATGTTTCTTTTTATTCCTGCAGGCAGACGTTTAAGGAATTTCTATTAAAAAAAAGCTTTCACCTTTATTAATTTCAAATGGGAATCCTTCAGTCCACCCTCTTGCAGTTTTTTTTATGCAATCAGGCAATGTATACTTTCCAAGCTTGTTGGAAAAGTTATTTGAGCAACATAGATTGATAGTTATGTGCTTCCATGTCTACCAGTGCCTTAACACAGTTTACATCCATTTATCTGAGAAAAAACCAATTTGACTGAGTACAAATTATACCTCCAAAAACTTCTAAGACAGATAAGTAACCTAATCAATAAAATATAGGGTTCATTAGCTTCAGTGAGGACTTGAATGTCAGATATAACAAGCCCAGTAGGGGTGATGAAATTTCATACGAGAGGAAAAAGTTCTGCATGAATAATCCAGAAAAATTCCTCTGTGTTTCAAATATGAAATCAAGACTGTTGGCATATTTGGACATAATGGACATAATTAAACAAAAGGTTTCAAAATCCCAGTTAGTTTGGTGCAAGTTAATTTCAAAACTACATCTTTATAGTTTCCCAGGAAAGACTGAATCTGTCTTAGGACCCAAAGGTTATGACCATGATTCCATATTTAAAACTAATATTTATGTCAGCTAAGAGAATACAGAAAAGCCACTTATTTGTATATTGTGTTAAAACTATAGTAGAGATCTAAACCGTCTAACATATAGAGATCTTGAAAGATCCTCAATAGAAACACTGCAAGATCTTGAGCTTTTCCAGGCCTCAAGGGTTGTATTGCTTCACAGCTCACCATTTCTCAATACCCACATGTTTACTGTTATGTTTTCTGTGTTTACACAATCTCACAGGGCTGTGTGAGCACATTTTTGTTTGGGGTTGAACCAAGGGAAAAAAGTATAGCACTGCAAGAATATAACCTGAAACTTCACTTGAACTAGCACTGAACCTGAAAGGAAAGACTTTGCCACATAAGGTAACAGAAAGGAGATGGTTTCTTCAGTCTCCTTGCTAAAATCTCAACCTGAATTTAAAAATAAATGAAAGATTTTGACTTTTCCTACTGAACACCACAGTTTTGAACAAAAAAAAGACTACTTGTTTGCAAATCAATTTGATACAGTACTTTTAATAGGAGGCAAAAAGTACACACTTTAAATGAGAGAAATGGGCTCATTTAACATGTTTTAAAGAAAAATGTTGAAGTTGCTTAATTTTCAATTGTGCAGTTGTCTTCATTTGAGACACAAACATACTATTAGTTTAATGTAGGCTTATTTTAAATTTAGTTTGATCTAATCATATTGAACTATTTTTCACATAAGAATTTCCCTGTCGCATCCAGATTACAACAACCCAATGAGATTGATATGACACATGATTTTGGTGATAAATAGGGACAAAAGCAAAGTAGAATTTGCTGTATATGTAGTTACCCTAGTATTTTTGAGTCAGTTTCTGCTAAGAGTAGTATTCGTATTATTTTAATGGTATAAATTCTTTCTCTGTTGGAAAAAACCCTAATCTTTATCAACATTAATATAGAAGGCCCTCAGATGTTCACATCTTATTCCCATATGACTGGTTGGAGATGTGCATTATTTACGTGCTGCACAAGGAATGGAAAAACCACTGTAATACCATCTGTGGATGCTGGCTCATGGTACTACTTCTTACTGAATACAGAAGTTGAAACAAAATGTTGTTTCAGATCTATTGCTCCAGTCTGAGTGGTTTGGTATAAAACAACAATAATTTTTTGAGCAATAATTCCAAAATTTTAGAAGTGTTGTTTTTCAAAAGGAGTGTTCCAAGTAGCTCTTGCTTTACATTTGCAGTTTTGTGTGCTTTAAAATAGCCATATAATTGGATTATTATTAGAAAAGCACACAAAGGCAACTTTCCTATTGCTGCTGGTGTTGTTGACACATAAACCTTTCCTCTGAGAGACAGAACAAAAAGACATACCTCGCATTTTTTCTCAGGAATGAATATTCCAGGTGGGAAGCCTCCTTCCTCTAGAAGAAAACATGCATTATGGGCTATATATACATGGAGGTTGAGAGTGTCCCTGTCTTCAAACTCAGCAGCTTGTTTACACAATTATTCTGTGGATTTGTTTCTGTATTCTTGTGATTACTAAAAGCTGTGTTGTGTTTTCGCATTATAAACAAGAAGAGAGAAGAAATCATCATTGTCATAACTCCAATAGGTTCTCAAATTTCTTGAGCTCCCCAGAAGAGGACATTGGTGTGTGCTGGATTTTAAATCCAAAAGGGGTGTTCATTCTTTTCTGTCTGCATCTTACATGCACCTCAGGAGAAATGTTATTAATCTGTATTAATTTAAATAGGATTTAAAGGTTTTGAATAGATCCAAATTGCTAGCACTTTGGAATGGAACTCCATGTCCATGTAGAACAGGTTACAGTAATCTCAGCGAAGATGGCAGACCCTGGAGCAGCCTTTCACTTGACATCCAGAGCTGTGATTCTGGCAAAAGCGACAAGGAAATGAAAGTTCCTTGTCTCAATCTTGACTGTCTATATGAGAATGTGTATTTATTATGAACTTAATCTTTTGGCTTTTTGCAAGGCGTACCCAAGAATCAGGAGCTAGAGGCCATTTGTGGTGATTTTTCTTTTGTGAGAGGTGGACATTACTATAGTGAAGGAGATGAATTATTAATAATATATTATTTCAGAAGAAACATTAATTTGATGCTAGTGCTGATCCAATTTTTCTCTCCCTGTTATTGCATTCCTACTGAGACTACATGGTGTGTGCAGAGAGCACCTTATATCCACCCACTTCAGATTCAGAAAGTAGAGAGACTTGCAAAGTACAAACATATACCTAACTGGAAAGTGGTAAATAGCTTGTGTTGGAAAACAGTAAAATAGTCTACATTTGATAGGAAAGGGTTTCACTTTTATCCTGTTTTAAAAGGGCACTAGGGTTTGGAAAGAGAGAGGCATTCCGGGAGCTCTGTGTTTGCAGCAGAGCCTGTCCCTTACGTAACCTGCACAGATGGCCTCCGCAATAGCACTAGGAGGTCAGCAAGGTCCAGACTGCTACATGGACATCATAAAATGACACAGAAAACACAGTTAGGCTTTGAACAAGGACTTGAATTTCAGTAATCTCAATCCAATTGTTCATTGTTCTATCTGACCGGGAGGAATTTAAAGACAGGCATACAAATTTCTTTCCTACATGCAGGTGACAATACCCGATATGTATATTTTCTTGAAATGTGTTATAAAAATCATGCAGATGTTTTTGAACTCAGCCATTTTTCTCTAGCTCATCACTCTGCTAGGAAGTGCCAGTAACTTAATCTGATGTAACACAAAAGCCTCTCTATTTTTAATGACATTATGCCTAACTCCAAAAACCCAGAAACCAGCATTAACAGATAAGAATTCATTCAGTAGTTTTTATCCCTGCAACACACACTAGCATGAAGGGTCTACCAGGGTCATGTATTGCCAGCATATATCTCTGGTTTCTCCAGTTTGTGTTGTGCTTTCTGAGAACGTGCCTTTTTTCATTTCAATGAGCTAACATACTCTGTCATTACAAAATGTAACATGGCTTGGATTCTCTGCTTTGAATAAAAAAAAGGGCAACAGGAGAAAAAGCTAGGTTTTTTCAACAATACCAATAAGAACTTGAAAATTTAATGTAGGCTATGCGTGTTGTCAACATCCAAATAATCTTCAACCAGAGTTTGTGTTCTGCATAACTGATGGCTTCAGAGGAGTTTCACAAGGTGAGAACTGATGCATTATATCTCCCATAGGCTACAAATTTTAGGACGTTGGATGTACAGCAACTAAAAACATTGTTTGGCAACCAAAAATTATATGGAGCAAGCCACTAAGGTTATTGCAGGTCCCATATATCATTAACAATAGCTGAGCAGTGAAGTTCCATTTTCAGTTTAAATAGTTTTCTAGCACCCTGCTACTCATATTTACATGGTCTCCGTCCAGATTGGGTTTTTCTAAGACATTTAATAAGTCTGTTCTAGATATTCCTCTGAGCTCCTTCTGTATTCAACAGTGTAAGCTATTTTAAAAAGAGTATCTACAATTATGAAGGCTTGTTTTCTGATCACTACATGCAGAAGGTTGATTATAGGTTTATTTGCTTGTAGTTAATGATATTTGCATCCTTTTTGGCATTAGGTTTAGAGATAGATGGGAAATAGACTTTCCCTCTCACATAATGTTTGAAATTTAAGTTTTTCCCTTCTGTACTGGGATAAATCCCAGGTGTTTCGAAACAGTATACATTTGGCTGTGTCAGAGAGAGAGGGAGGGAGGAAGCCTGTATGTGCAACCCATCTAGCACCTAAGAGCCAGCAGACTGGGTTTACATATTTAGTGAGGTATAAAACATACAAGGCCAGATCTTTTTGTCTGACTAGCACTAAACAATAGCTGTTTTCTTATGAGTGTCTGTTTATGTTGCCTACTGGATCTGTTCCTCTTTGGATAAGAAGGTGTGTATCCACTAGGCCAGGGAGACATCAGCTGCTCAGCACAGGGGTTAGGAATTTCTCATGAGACACAGAAGTTCTTGGTCCAAAGACTGTCTGTTTATCTGGGAAAAGAGTTTCAAAAATGGAGTGCAAGAGAAGCAAGAGTTGGCTAGCACACATGGATGTTGTCTTAGCTGACTCCAAAGCTTATAGCTATTTTTCTTTTTAATCATGCCCTTGAATCTTTAATCCATCCTGCTGGTGCTCAGCCTAACATTTCTCGCTTTTCCTTAGGACTGCCACAGAATACTCAAAAGCATCAGTAGTTACACAGAAAGTAGCTGTCAGGCATCATGGCAGGTACTGAACCAGAAGCTTCAAGGATAGAACTTGCAAGGGAACTGACAACTGCCTCCAGTGCTCTGGTTTGTGAGACCTTCATAATCAGAAGTGAGTTTTCCTTTGAGTTAATTTGTGCCAGGTGGGATGAAAAACTTTTCTCTCTGAAAAGCACATACTGAGCAAAAATTCTCACTCCAGATCTTACCTCTCTTCAACACTTGATTTCAAAGCCTCAAGAGCTCCCCTGCTATGTATCTCCAAATAGCTATGGGTAAAAGTGTACTTAATTTTTCAATCAGCTTCTCTGTCAAGAAAAAAAAGTTGAAGTAGTGGGAAAAGAGCCTAAAGTACGCTGCCAGTCACTTCCCTCATTCGTCAGAAATACTTGCCATCAAAAGAAAGAAGAAAATTCTTCATGAGAAAGACTAAATTTTGAATTTCACCTCTACGTAATGAACACTGTACACACCACAAGGAAACTGATTTTTAAAAATGTAGAGTGAGAGTCTCTGCAAGCCCCTCAAATCTACTACTTCTATTGATTATATGTGGAAGATGCTCAAATACCCAGTGATGCACAGTAACGTAAGTCTCTAGCACTCACCTCAATACAGACAATAACTCTGACTTACGTACAATGTGGGAAGTAATTGTAGTCCTAGAGGATAGATTTATTATCACTAAAGGAAAAGCAGTTATTAAATGTAATATATTTTTTTCTTCATGGTTTTTTATGGACTTTGTTTTTTTTTTCACAGAGAAATTCAGGGATTTCATCAAGAACATGATCCTTATCTTCAGTTCACTATCAAAGGCTTGGTGTTTTCATATTATCTGATCATGAATTTGAATTACACAGAAAATTCTCGGTAGAAGCCTGATTGATGCTCTTTGTTTTCTGATTTAGCTAAACTAAATATTTTTTTTTCTAAACAGCTATCACAAAATAATAAATTATAAGTTTGCAGCTATTCAACACAGCCAATTCTTATGCAAATACAGTAACGGGTCACAAGGTTAGCTATGAATTGTGATCCCTTGTGCAGTTTCTTAAATGAGGGGCAATGCCAACTCAGCTTTACTTAGCTCATTTACTCTGCATCTCAACTTGTAAATTAATCATTGCTGGCAACATCAATTTGGTTGTAATTAATCATACAGGGAGGAGCAAAGAAATTGTACTGAAGTGAGTCATATTAACATTATCTGATTGCTCTCAGTGTAATTTACTGGGATCCTGATGTGCGCATACAAGGCTTCTGGCTGGTACTGTGGCACACAAGGAAATTTGTACAATTCTGTGTAAAATAGGTAGAATATTGTGCAGCCCAACTAGCCATATAAGTAGGTTTCTAATGAGCCCTGCTTTGATGCATTAATTTTGTGCCCATAATTGTGCAGGTTCTCAGCCCTTTAGGTCTCAAACCGCCAATGAAGGAAAGGGGCTTCTAGTGCCCCTCTGACACATAATAAAAGCAATGGAGTCCATTTCCAGGCAAGCTGTTAGAGAGCATCCAAAGATAGCACATGGGGATGGTGAAGCATCTGGAGAGGAGGTCTTGTGGGGAGCAGGTGAGGTCACTTGGTCTGTTCAGCCTGGAGGTGGCTGAGGGGAGACCTCACTGCAGTTACAATTTCCACTTGAGGAGAAATGGAGGGACAGACACTGATCTCTTCTCTGTGGTGACAGTGACAGGACCCGAGGGAATGGCCTGAAGTTGTGTCAGGGGAGGTTTAGGTTGGATATTAGAAAAAGATTTATATCTCAGAGAGTTTTTGGGCACTGGAACAGGGTCCCCAAGGAACTGGTCACAGCACCAACCTGAGAGAGTTCAGAAGAGTTTAGAAAAATGCTCTCGGGCACATGGTGTGACTCTTGGAGATGGTGCTGTGCAGGGCCATGAGTTGGACTCGGTGATCCTTGTGGGTCCATTCTAACTCAGCATGTTCTGTGCTTCTATGATAATTCCATGCCAGTGAAATGTTGCTACAGTCAAAGGTAAAAAATTTGTAAAAAGTAAAAAAAGAGTTGTAAAATTTGACTAAAAGTTTGTATTGAATTTAAAGCCAAAGTTAACTGGAGAAAATAAAAATGGAAAATAAAATAGCTAAAGAGTTTTTCTTATTGGTAAGGACTTTTTTTGCTCCACCACAAAAAGCAAATGAAGTGATTAGATATTAATGGTCTTAGGAGACAATGGAAGAATTGGTCCTTGTATTTCAAAGAAATTCTGGTAATAAGATGATCAAGAACCCGAAGAACTTGAAATTTCTTTACACATCCAGTTAATCTCAAAACAGGTGAGCAATAAACCTAATTTTATTTTTAAAACAATTAAACTATGGCATAATTATCATCTGAGATGTGTATCTCTATCCAGAGAGGAAACAGGAAAGCAGTATGATCTTGAACAATAAACCAAAAAGCTGAAAGATGAAGTCTAGAGGGAAGACAATGTTTATTTTGCACATTTACATACATCTAATGCAAGTGTATGCCCACACAAGCTGTTACACGCGGTCTTGACTTGCAACTTGAGGCTATACTTTCCCAGAGGGTGTCAAACTTTTGTAGGCACACGCATGACTGTACGTATAACAACAGGTGCCTGGAATGAACATGCAGAGGAAGACTGTTATTTCACACAGCATTGTCCATTAAAGCTCTGAATATGTTAAAATTAGTTTTCCTACTTTATTGATACCTGTGTTCAAAAGATATACTTTCCTTTAAATCATACTGTTGTGGCAGAGATAAAACGTTAGCAAATCAGAAAGATTAGTAATAATGTAGATTGGTTTCATGCCTGAGTACTGTCCAACTTTTCCAGAAAACCAGATGACCTACATAAACCTCCCATCTAATAGTAAATGTATTTCAACTAGAGCAATAATTATAGAGGGCCAATTAGCCAGTTACAGGAGGCTGTGCAGCAGGCCACTGGAAGGAACTATTTAATTTCTTTTGTTTTAACTGGAACAGCAATAGCAAAACAAGTTTCTCCTACCCTGAGAGCACTGAGCTGACTGAAAACAGGAAAAAATCAGGTAATGGGGAGAATAAAAAAAATGCCCACTGACATCCTACATTTTAATTATTTTCCTTGCAACCTAGAGACCTGAATAGCAGTGTCAGCCCTTCCAACACCTCTGCTGTGCCAGTGAGAATGAAGGGTGTTGAAATGGAGTGATCTCCTGCCATCCCAGGAGCCTATTCCCTGAGGCATGTGCCTGGGCAGTGCAGCAGCAGGAGGCAAGTCTACAGTGACAGAAATGCTCCACCAACCTCCAGCAAGCTGTGGCTCACGGAAATCACAAGCTAGCAGTGATATTGCTATGTTTAAACTGGAGACATTGAACTTACAAGCCGTCCTGTGAAGCCAAGCTGAAGCACAATTTGGATAGTTTTTCTTCCTAAATCTCTGAAAAATAATTATCCATAATTGGTGCTTGAAGCTAATTGAGTTCACTGCAAGCTGTCTAATGAAGTTCAAGGCCAGCAAACATTTCCTGGGGTCTTTGAGAGGATTATTACCTTCATGTTATGCAAAGCTGCTCTGGTTTGAACCCATAAGACTGGTACAAAACACTCTTAAAATCCCTGGTTTTACTGTCAAAAAGTGAAATAGAAGTGACATTGCTTGCAACTTATTTGCACAAATGAATTCGCAGGGTAGGACAGCTTTTACCCTGGCTGCAAGCCCTCAAGCAATGGATTATCAACCTTACTAAATCAAGCAGGACAAAAAATAAAACAGTAGGAATAAAGAACTTCTACAGGATACCCCTAGAGTGCTGTACTGTTTTTCTTCAGAAAGGGAAAACGTGCTAATTGTAGGTAAATCACAGGACACGAGTCTCAGCTTATGTTACATACCAAAGCAGCAACCACAATAATGACAGATATGCTAGCAGGGAAACTTTTAAATCTGAGACTGGCATTTGTATACATGGTAAATAGAAGTATACAGGCACGTCAATTCTCTAAAAATGATGTTTAAAACTTAGAAAGGACTTGAAAATGGTTAAAGCATGATGCTAATAACGCCAACATTGTGAGTGCGAAATTCATATGGGCCATTCACTAAAGAGCTGGACTTGGTGATCCTTCTGTGTCCCTTCCAACTCAGACTATTCTGTGATTCTGTGGAAATAAGTACAACTAAAGTCTGTTGTCTGTAAAGCAAGGACACTTATCTTGAGACACTTAACTAGCTTAGTCTATTTGTTTATCCAGAAAAAGCAGCAATAGTTTATTATAGTGTATTATTGTATATATTGTATAAAGGACAGAATTCAAAGGTTTAAGGAGCAGGGGGTCACAGTTGTGACCTCTCGGAAGGACAGATGAAAGCCATTGCAGTTAATGCTGAAATCTCTTTGAGCACCAGCGGAAAAAACCAAAAACTTCAGAACAGCATGCCAAAGTATGTCCAACCAGAACAGCAAGTGGTGTCCTGCTCAGACAACATGGAGAAACACTGGAATGTGTGCTCTTGGGGTGGCTTTCATGCCAAGAGGGGGTAGATACAACCCTGAAGGACCTGCAGCCCATGGATGCACGAGCACGAACAAGAGTAGCAGACCCAGTTACACATGGAGTGTCAGAAATCTGTGAAACATCAGCCAGCAGAAAGAAACCATGGGGCACAGAACACAGGAAAGCCGCTGGACAAAGCATCTCAGCTTCCTATATCACCTCCACCTTGTTGGGTGAACTCTGATGGACTGAGAACCATTTGCAGAAAACATGAAAAATTTTAGGCTGAGAAAAGGGAAGAATAGATGTTTGTCTAAGTACTTGTATAAATGCTTCTGAGTTCTTTTCCCCACTTTCAACATTCAAATCAATGATCAGAACTTTATGCCTACTTACAATGAGTTTAAAATATGTTTCTCCAACTGAAGGCTGTTTTGCTTGTGACAACATATCAAAAAGGAAAGGTGATACTTGATTCAAAATGGCTCTATAGCATAAGAAGGCATAGCAAAATTCAATTCTGTTTTGCTTGTGTCAAGGTGTTGAAAAAGAAAAGTAGCATCTGATTATAAATGGCTCGATAGCATAAGAAGGCATAACAAAATCCAATGGCTGTAAGAGACATGCTAGTCAAATTCAGGTTGGAAGAGGTATAGTAGCAAATACTTCGATTAATCAGTACAACAATCAGAAAAATGCTGGTCTGCTGCGATGCAAGATCTTGAAACCAAGATCAGGTAGAAGAAAATTATAGTGTCCCCTGCAAGCTTTTAAATTCTAAAGTATCAGTGACTGTACCTGAGAATAGAAATGGTGTACAAGAGCAACAGGCAATAGGCAAGCAGTTTACAAAACTGCGTCTTGACAGCAAAATCTTAAGAAATAACTCTTTCTCATTCTCCTGCTTCTCATACCTTTGCCCATGCTGTGATTCTTTGCCTAGAAAACACATTACTGATGCAGCCATTTGTGTAGCCAGAAACACAAACTACACAATTTAAGCAATGCATTAAAAAACCCAAAACCTCTAAAAACCAAATACCAAAATCAATGTAAATGCTCCTCAGATAATTCCTCCAAACTCTAGTACATCTTATGAACTCAGAACAAAGACTTTTCAAAGAGAACATCACAATCTCTAATCATTTTTTCACCATGTTGTAACAAGCCATTCTTGTATTAACATTTCAATAAAGTTTTTGTAAGTGTCAAAGCAGCCTAGGAACCAAAATACAATTCTCAAAAGAGAGTTTCAGCAAGGTGCAGCATGTTCTGTAGCACCGAGATGAGAAGATGCAAGACTTTCAAGTATTTTCAAGCATTTTCTGAGGGAATATTTATGAACATTTGCAACCACACAAGACCAATTTTTGCTTGCTCCCTGTAGTAATCCTAGCTTGAAACACCACCCAATTTTCAATTTGTGTTCTCTAAGCTACTTAGAAACTTATAGAAGAGCACAAACCTTTTAATAAACTGGCTTTGGTTAGCTAGTGGTTTTGATTGAGAAACATGAGTATGATTTAAGTCAACCAAACACAGATGCTAGAATTAAATGAAATCACAGCAAAACTGTGTTTGCAATTGCATTAAAATTACAAAACATGTTTGACTTACAGTGAGTGCCTATGTATAAGACTACACCACAAAAACATCCTAGCTATCCAGGATAATCGCTGTTCAGCCCCACACAGAGGAACGTTTTACACAAAAAATTCAGTATACTAGAAATCATGCTTGTAATATTTGCAAATTTCCTATGTTCTAAGTACATAACCAGCATAAGTGTATTGTATGGTTTAAGATCATGAACACTCTGCCTATCTATAGAGTTTATGGTCTTAAAACAATGAAAAGACAACATATAAATTACAAAAATATAAATTTTACCAAGCATCCCAGAATCAAACGTTGCTAATCCTATGTACCCCTGGACACTTCAAGCCACCAACTGTTCCTCAACCTCTGGAATGTGATGGTGTCATTATAGACATCATCAATTTATCACTCAGAAGGAGCTCTGTAACCACTTAAGCAGATAAGTTGTATTTCTTTGCCTTAAATTCCTTTCCAGGTCATCTTGAAAATTACCACACATTCCAAAAGTTTTCCTTAGGGAAAAAAAAATCTCAAATCAGTGCCAGTTTGGTACGACCTTTCAATTCTTAAAAGTGTATTTTAAAAAAATATTTTACTAATAGAACATTAAGGTCAAAGTGCAATATCAATATAAAAGAAGTATTAAAAGGACCAACATGTAAGAAAAAGATCTCATCATTTTTCTAACAAAGTTTACCTCAACTCAATTCAAATTCTGTTTTCCAAAATTAGCAAGAAATTCTAGGAGAATATATGCAATGGAAAAAATTGCAGCTAAACTGCTACAAATGAAGGGATAGCCAAGTTTACAAGAAGAATTGCATGACAGAAGAAAATTCTTGAAGATGGAACATAAAATTGCAAGGGGAATTCTATGCCTGTGATGTATTGGAATCTGTCAGAGAATGCAAAATGAAGCAGGAACTTGCTGTCTGACGTGTTACACTGATATTATTTGTATAATTTTGGAGTTTCTGCTGGCTGTCCATGGGGCCGTGAACACCTTTATACTTTAGATGTGGGAGAGAAACAGGGAGAGAAACATGATGGGTGAGTTTGTTTCCTCTGATGCTTTTGAGATCAGCTATGAGAAGAGATAATGTGTGGTGGGGGTCTGGCTAACACTGAAATTTATCATTTCTGTTCAGGTTCAATTGAAATAATTGCTAGATTTGGATTCAGAAGTCTTTTTCCCAGTCTTAAATTTGTTATGGCTGTTAGTTTTATAGTTCATGACCACAGGTGTGTCACAGCACATCCAAGATTTCTGTGGATCCTGTTATTTATGGCGAGTCACGGGCCTGTGACTGTAAGGTGCTGAACTCAATGGCTGAGACGGTACCTGTGGCACCAGCCCTGTGCTCTGACAGATCCACATGAAATAGCATGATTTTACAGGCTCTTGCCATTTACTGTTTGATATTTCATAAGTTACAGGCACAAACTTGCAGCCACAGCCAGGAGTATGTTGCTGCATATGTGTGTGCATCCACTGTAAAAACTCCAAAAAACTCTGTTTCTGAAGTCTAAGGGAAAATACACTTGTTTACTTACAATATTAAAAACCCGACCAAACAAAAAACAATAACACCAAGAACCAAAAAACCACAAAAAACCCCCCAAAACCCCCCAAAAAACAAAACAAGAAAACCCCAACCAGCCAACCAAAAAAACCCCAAACCTACCAATCAACCAAACATCACAAAAAGCCAACCAAACAAAAAACCCTAAAACAAAACAAACAAAAAAGCCTACAAAAAAACAAAACAAAAAATAACCCCAAAACCCAAACAAAACCCCCCCCGGATCACATGATTCTAAATAACTTGATATAATTATAAAGGACACAAAATTAGAACAATGGAGCAACCTGCACAGGAAACAGTGAGATGTTGACATTGCAGCCCTTTCTAATTATTTTTTGTTTCATTTTTAAAGAAAGTATGTGCCCTTGATTCTGGCTAGGAGAATCAATATTATGCATATTTCCAAAGAGCAGTGGTTCCAGGTGTGACAGACATGTATTTCACCATTAAAGAAGAGCTGAAAATTGTTAGGTCACTGCTAGGAGTATGGGGGAATGAGTCTGTGGAAATATGCTACACATTTATTGAATGACTGCAATGTGCCAGAGTAATTCCAGTGCTCTTTTGCTGACAGAGCTGGGGGAGAAACAATGTCCCTCTTGGCAATTCTCATTTTTGAGACAAAAATTAAAATTGAAATAATATAACCGTAAATCATAAATTCCAACCTTCAGTGAACAATGGGGAGACTATCACGTTCTGGAGAGTAAAGGAAATCCTACAGCCATAAATCATCTACTGCATGTTGTGTTTTTAAGTTAGAGAAATAGCCAAAACATGACACTACTCAAATGCCTATTACATCACAGGAAGCTAATTGTTCTAAAAATACGCCTTTTTGTAAACCCTTCCAAATGGTGATGATGAAGTACCACACTTGCTGTTTTAAAACAAAGGGAGCCGCAGGCATACAAGTCAACTGGTTATCCTGCAGTGGAGAAAGTTATGTGAGAAGTAACTCCCATAGCTACTTCTGAGCAGGGAATGTAAGGATAAAGAATCCTTTAAAGAGGCTCAAAATAGATTTTTTTTCCCTTTTATAAACGTAAGTGGTCTTCTTTTATGGATTGAAAGACAGTTTGGCCCACTTGTGAAGGAAAATTAGTCAGGATTTCCACAAATCTGTATTTCTAAAGACCAGATGGTATTGATTAGAACATAAGGTAGCTGGCAGGAAAAAAAGCAGAAAGAATATCAGAGGGTGGGGGAAACCAACAAATAATCCTTTATGAATTCCATAGCCTCTTATTAATGCTGATACTTTTAATATTTGAAAACTTTTTTTTTTCAGCCTAGCTGCAAATATTGTGTAAAGTGAAACCTTCTTGTGTTATGTATTTTTCTCTTGCCTACAGCAAATTAGTTATACTTGATTTCCACAAAGATTTAATGCTATCCTAATCAGCTATTACTTGTACTGGTAAGCCTTGCCACATACATCTGAAATTCTCTTTCTAAATTTAGCATGAACATGAGAAGTAGAGCAGGTAGGAGAGTCAAAGAGCTATTCAGGTTGTCATTGCTGAGAATGTTTTGAAGATGGCAATTTTTTTCATATGTTTAATTGAACATATGTGAATATCGATACTTTTTAAAAGGAATTGCATGAATTAAGATAAGCATTTTATGTTATTTAAAGACCCTAAATAATGTATCAGATCTCATAAACATACCCAATCTCTCATTAAAAATAGTGCCTGGATTTGAAAGTAACTGTCAAAATGAGTAAGATTTCTCCTGGAGTAAGTCCTCTCTGAACAGAAAGAATTCATCCATAACAAGTGTCTTTCTATCTTTCTATCACTATTCATCTTTGAGAATTACTGTAATTTTATAACCGTCTTATCTTTCCAGATTATTTTTAAGATTCTTGATTGAAAATATAGAATAACATTCATAATAAGTACATGCAGTTCTCAGTGAGGTTATCCAGCCTTTTTTTCTGAATACCACAGATTTTCCTTTGCTTTAACTTATAGGTGATTCCATAATTAGTCAAGTAATGACAGAATAATTATCTACAGGTTTTGGGATCTCCATATCTGTTGACAACTGAGAGGAAAAAAGGGGAAAACCAGTCCCATTAATGTTCATAAATGAAGAGGTTTCATAAGTGTCACCAAGCATAACATTCCTACACAGATAAGCCCTACCAAACTGTATCAATTAGTGTGCTGGAAGCATTCCTTCACAGTCAAAATTTGTGGTCATTTAAATTCTAAATACAAGAAAAACATATTTTCTCCAATGGCTGTACTTCCACCAGCCTGTTTACTCCGCGAGGACAGGAAAAGACAGAAAATGCTGCCAAAAGCCTTTTGGTCAACTGCACAGTAGGGGAAAAAAGGAAAACTAATAAAAGAGTTCCTGATCATTTGGTTAGCTGTCTTAAAAATAGAGACATTTTGCTTAGTGCATGGCGGGAAGCTCCATGATGTTGCTGAGAGCAATACAATTAAGGCAAATGAGAGAGTATTTTCAAGACAAAAGATAAGACATTCAAAGACACCAAATTGGGAAGGAAGAGTTAATACTATTTACCTTAGATATTTGTGGAAAATTTATAGACTTTCTGTTGGAAAAAGATTAAAATTCACAACTAGATAATTTCAGAGTAAACTGGCTCCAAGCTTCCTGATATTAATTTTTCACCTGATTTCTCGGTGACAAACCCCAACATTTTCTAATTGCCCAGTTCCAGCCGTTGAAAGTTGTTACATTTTTCTCACCCAGACTGAATAGCTTGCTCCTTTTGCATGAGGCCTCTGGCCCAAGTTAGTTGCAGGTATAAAATAAATAAGTCACCTTTCTCCTCGAAGAACTGAATGTCCTCATGAGTGGCTAGATACTCAGATCTAGGTGACCCTCACAGTCTTTTACTTCCTTTACGTTCTGAAACTTGGCCTTGGCCTTGCTGATCTCAGCACCGTATGTTATCATCACCTACCCCAAAGCATTCCCAGAGACAGTGCTTTCCAGCAGGTTTCCTATCCCACAGTAACACACTGGAGTCACTGTTCTCGTGTGTGCCCGTTGTAGCATACCTGAGTGGGACCACAGCTGTTTAAAGAGCTGATTCAGGTCAGTTTTTTCGGAGAGAAAAAAATTTAAAAGTTCTCTTTATTATTTGTTGGTAAACCAATCCTTATCCCATCTGCAATTTGTTGCAGGAAAGACATGGTATCAAAATTCAGACTTGCTCAGATTTGGACCCAAAAATACACAGTAGTTGGTGATGTGTTTTCTTGTCATAAGTAAATCCTGTCAGGTCACAATAAAGAGATCTAAGCAGTTGCTAGTTTTAAGTTCACAAATTCACAAGCAGATTGAGAGCCAAATTGAGTTACCTTCTGTTAATTGCAGGACTTTCTGGGTAAATAAGGGAATTTATGTTTCTTTGAGAAAACAAAATGAAATTTTGTCACTGGAGGCTAGCAGAATTTAAGAAAACATCACACATGAAAAAATCAACTGTAATTAGTTTTTTCTTCAGAGGAACTATGGGCTAATGCTTTAGAACTTTTTCCCTCCGGCCCCAACTCCTTTTCTTTTCTTTCCCTGTTTGAAAGTAGGGATATTGTAGCAGATGGTTATCAGCATCCTACTCCAACCTGAGTTGTAGCTCTGAATTACTGACAATTAACAAATGTCTGATGTTTAGTGTCCCCTTCCAATCACACAAATTATAAGTTATTTTCAAGTTTTACTTATACATTACATTTTAGTAACTTTGTTATAACAGCTGTTTCACCTTTCACGTATGAATATCTCCAAGGCCTCTTTTACTGCTTAGAGAGACAACATGAAACGTTGAGAATGTTACTAAAGAAGAAAAAAGTAACTGATTGCAAGTGAAAATAACAATGCAACACAACATGAATCTTGGGCTTTTTTTGATTTTTTTTTTTGAAGATTGAGGTTTGGGTTTTGGGTTTTTTTTTCTGGTTATTGATGAAAAAATAAAACATTGAAGTGAGCCAATTGATGTTCATATGACAAGAAAATATGTCTGTTTGCTGCTCAGTGAAAATGACTTTAAGATTCTGCTCTCTGCCTAACTATGAAGTCTGAATTCCTCCTCATGTGCAAAAGATTTGTCTATTAAAGAAACTCTAGGAAATAGCATTTAATTTAGAAAATCTGGCCTCATTGTGTTTATTTATTTATTGTTCTACAAAAGCTAACCACATGTATGCACATGCATGGTTTTTAAACCGAGCTAGAACTTGTCTGGCACAAAGAAATATGCCTTTTGCTCAACACTGAAAATTTTATACAGACATATTATTGTAGACATTTTTCTTCAGAAAAGAAATAAAAGATTTTCACACATCTTGCATGCACTGGCGATTGCAATGAGAGCTTGGAATTTAGGAGACCTGTGTAAATGCCCTCTGGAGTCAGCAAGCTTATCTAACAGAGTAACAGACAGATGATGACCTTTCTCCAATAGGAGACCTAAGCTTTAATGAAAAGAGGCATTGACTGGTCTATTTCTGCTAATGTGTTGGTTTAATTTTCTTAAAATCAGTACAGGATGAGTATATATATATATACACATATAAAAGGACTTTTCAAATGCTACCCTGGGTTGGCGTGTCTTGCTCTGTCTCCCCAGGGAGATGCACACTGTACTCACCCATGAGGGAGCTATGCCCATGGGTAGAAAAATGCCAGTGCCCCAAGCACGCCCGACCCTTGCCTGAGCTCCAGCTGCCTGCATCCTTTGGGAACAGGCATGGTGCCACCTGCCCTGCTATCTGCCGTGGCTCCTGCACTGCCCTGTCTGGTCTCCAACCCTGGTGATCCCCAACTTCACAGCCCTGCTGGATGTGCACAGCTTTAGAGCTCACATATCAGTGCATCTTTACGAATTTATCTCACCCACATTTACTCTGGATCCAAAAATGCAGCAAAGCCGGTAGCCATCCAAGCAGGCAATGGAAGGCAAAATTAAAACTGACCTCAGTTTGTATTGATAGCACCTATTCTTGTCCTAGAGAATGATAATGTATAGACAGACCTTGTGAAACAATGAAAGAATTTCAGATAGTAGGCTGTGATTATACATAGTCTGCTCAGTAATAAGGATGACTACAGTGCCTCAAGAGTTGTTTCTTATTAACACTCTGTTTCTTAGTAAAGAATTGCAGTACAGCAGTGAATTTCAGCTTTTTTTTTCCCCTGTATGATGTCACACTTCACCAAATCAGATTGTGACAGACAGGGGCTGAAAGCTACAGTTAGAAAATTTTCACAACCATTGCATAAGAGATCATCTGCTTACTGTTTTGTGTGTCCAACAGCTTGAGGGATGTCCACATGTCAAATGTTGAGGGTGAGCTCCTTTTTCTTTGGAGATTCTCAAACCCTTTACAACACACAATTTCCAAGAAAAGTTGTAATACAATATTATGTGATATCTTACACATTGTTGCCAATGTTATCAGAAGCAATACATAAAATGATGGATGACACTAAGGAAAAGGTAATATTTGAATATTGAACCATCAGTTCCCACTGAAGGTGGAAGCTGTATCAGGAAGATGACAGTAGCACACTCAGTTCACCAAAACAGTGGCACTCTTTTACAAAGATACTTGAAATTTTAATAACAATTCTGTGATACTAAATCTCAGAGGGACACTCTAACTCACATAAACAAAATCCCCTAGGCAAAACAAGATGCATATTCCTTGTCATGAAAAAAATATTACCTCCTTTATAAGACAAACTTTCAAACCTTGGGAGTGTCAGAATAAAAATAGGGACTTAAACATTTATAATTTTGTTTGAACAGGATTTTTTTAAGCAATTGCAAACCACGCTATCTAGACCATATTTAAGACTCGTATTATGATTTAGCTCTCAAAACAAAGTATTGATAGCGAAAAATCAGCTTGTTTGGTGTTTCAAGAATAGAGAAGTGGAATCCAAATCCAGTAATATTCAGTGTTTCTGTTATTACAGAAAACTTACTTTTGTCCAAATATTGTGTGTGCTCAAAAGAAAAGAAACCATATTTAAGAGTGATTATAGTAACTCTTCTTTGGCTAAGAAACTGCTGCTAATTCAGCTTAAAAATAATGGGAACATTTGAATTATGAACCCCAAACAGACGTTTCATAATGAAAGTACTTACAGACACTGGGCTGTACTGGCAGACAGGTTTCCAATAATGCAGCAAATACAGGGGAAAAGGAAATTTGTTTTGGAAAACAGACTCTTCAGAAGTCAGGAAATACAAGGGACAGCAGAGCTTTACACCAAACTGTTGATTTACAGTTGGCAGTCAGTCTGTAAATATATTGTACACAGTTAAGATAGTTAAAGGAAAGAAACATGGTGATAGTTTTATTGTTCTGTTTTAAACGGTAAGGAGAGAGGAAAAATGTGACAATGTTTTTATAGAATGGGTGTACAGCCTGTTCTAGATAACTCAAATAACTGAACTATCTGAACTAACCAAACCTTTTCCCATGGTTAAAAACAAGATTTATCTTAATTTGAAAATATTTTTTTTTTCTTTGCAATGTAACTTTCTGTGCTGCTGCAAGCTCACAATCACACATTGCTCAAGTGTTCAGCTGCTAGCCCAGAGAGAATCTTACAGGAATACTGCCACATTGATTAGACAGATTAGGGAAGCAATGTTATGAAGAGATCATAATCTTTCACTGATTCAGTTGCTGAGCTGTGGCCAAATATATCATGCTAATCATTTAACTTCTACAGCAAAGGGGAGAAAGAAAACATTTCTTATATCTGGCCAGCCTGAAAAGATAGACAACTGGTTTCCAAACAGCTTTTCCAAACCCATCTTTCAGTATAAATTGTGTCTGGATTTCATCTTACTCTAATTTTTGTGTTAATCACAGACTCCATGCTTGTATCAGAATCATGCTTTTAGTAATGAGATTGGCATGTATAAGAATTTTACCATTTCCATGTCATAACAGCTATAAACTAATCCCAATTATGCAGGTGAAGTTCATAAACCTTTACGTGCTTTTCAGAGTAAACGGCTCAGAAACTTAAGGAAGGTGATTGAGAGTAATCACCATGGCTTTACAATGGGAAAATCATGCCTGACCAACCCAATAGCTTTCTACAATGAAATGTCTAGTTTAATGGATGAAGGTAGCAGTGGATATTGTTTATCTCACCTTCAGTAAGTCTTTTGACACTATCTTCCATCACAGTCTCATTGACAAAATGATGAAGTGTGGGTTAGATAATCAGCCAAGGAAGTGGATAGCAAACTGGCTGAACTGCTGGGCTCAAAGGTTTGTGAGCAGTGGCACAAAGTCCAACTGCAGCCCAGTCTAAGTGGGGTACCCTCAGACCTGATCCTAGGCCACTACTATTTAACCAGATCATTAATGACCTGGCTGGTGGGATGGACTGCACCCTCAGCAAGCTTGCAGAAGATACAAAACTGGGGGAATTGACCAGTTCAGGTGGTTGTGCTGCCATTTAGAGGAAGCTCAAAATGCTGGAGAAAGAGGCCCACAGAAACATCATTAAATTCAACAAAGAGAATTGCAAAGTCATAAACTTCTGGTGGAATTAGCCCAGACACCAACACCCACTGGTGGCCAACTGTCTGAAAAGCATCTTGGCCAAAGAAGACCTGGGTTTCCTGGTGGACACGAAACTGAACTTGTAGCACTGGATGAAAGATACATCTAGGTGTTTGGTCCAGTTCCGTGTTCCCCAGTGCAGGGATACATGGACATATGGAAGCATGTTCCAAAAAGGGCCACAGAGATGGTTAAGGGCTTGGAGTAGCTGTCATATCAAGAATCCTGAGATACAACCTGCTACAGCTGACCTTGCTTTGAGCAGGGAGATTTACTAGACAACCTCCAGAGATACCTTCCAACTCTATACCTGTACTGATTCTCTGAGAAGAGGCATTCTGAATCTGTTCGCTGGTATGCTCACACAGGCTTCCCAGAAAAACAGAAATACCATTTAGTCCCAGACATATTATGTGGTATATTAAGTGCAAAAGATGTGCCCGATGTTGCTTGTGGTTCAACAAGTGACTGTGTTTGGTATTAATGAATAATGGCAAAATGTGAATTACTATTTCTTGATGTATATTTTTTTTGTGTCTACAATTCAATAGTTCTTTTATCTCAAGATATAATGGACAACTACAGAAAACAAAAATATTTTATGTCAGTGCTTTTCTAATGCCCTGGGAACCACTCATTCCACCCACATGCTATCAAGCTACCATTATGGAAAGAATAAGCTTTTTGTAACACGAGGCAGTGTAATTTTGAGACTTTTCAAGTAATGCATATGATCATTACAAAAACACTTTTCTGAAATACCCTGAATCACCACATAATGCATCCATTTATCTAATTTTATATTATGATAACATTTGAGAAACAGTCTTAACAACAGCTAAAAAGTAAGTACTTAAGTAATTCAAAATTTCAGCTAAAACCAGACCTTTATAAGTCCCAGTACCCCGCAAAATAATAATGAAAACCTTCTTTACTGATACTCAGTTATTAGCTTTCTTGCTGTAGCAAAAGAAATGTAGCTATTAGAACACTCTGTATCCTCCCTTCCAGCCTTACACAGCCCTTCTGTTTAAATATCAGCATCCAGAATACAAGTGTACAGACTCTGGGGAGATACCATTGTTAGCTATGCTGCCTAGCTCACTTTGGTGGCAGTTTCATAGGTTCAATATTGGCATGTGCTTTCTGACTGGATTTGGAGTTTGCAGCATGTGCTACCGACCTGCATCCCTGTTATCGTGATCCTTTCTTTGTTAGGCAGTCCAGCAGTTGTTTATGCACTTGGATTTGGATTTATATGTGCTGTTGCATCAAAACTCTGACTGAGAATAGTATAGTCACACAGATTTTGCTGTCATAGGGTCCCCTTGCTTTCCCAGTTGCATTTCCTGGGTTTTTATTATGTTTTAAATTTATTCTTGGACTGAAGTTATATTTCATATTTAATTTTATACTCATGGTCACTGAAAGAGAATCTGGCCTTTTATCTCAGACATCTTTCAAGAAGACGGTATTTTCTTTTTAATTACCTTAGCAAAAAAGTGCAAACTTACTAGTTTTCTAAGACCATTTGAAAGTCTGTGGTTTTGTTTGCATAGTCTTTACCTTCTTTCATTTTACTTAAATGCTGTAATGCACTATAGGTTTCATGTAAATTTACAGATAATGTGGTGTAAGTCTTCTCCATGTCAAGGAACATAATGAGTTTACCATGAGTTCCAGATGACTGGAATATCTTTATAACTCTTCTCTTGGACTCTTTCAATGGCAAACCTGTAATTAAACCTTTATTATATTTAAATTATATGTGCTCATTAAGTTATAAAATATAATGGTAGCATTAATTTTGGGGAGTTCTAAATGCCAATTATTTTTCACCTTTAAAATAGTAATAGATTGCTTTAATAGGACTATTCTCGTGTATAAAGCCAAGCATGTGTTTAAGTGTTTGCACGATTGAATTCTTTGTATATGAAACAGCCAGCGAAATTACATCTGTATGGCTGGTCTTCCCAATTTTGAGGACTGTGAGAAACGCAACAAATAGAAATTTGTTTCTTCTCCAGGGTCTAATAAAAGTTAGCACCTGTCCTCAGCAGGGTAATCTCAGCAGTCCTGGGAAAAAATCATTGAACTCTGGGAGACTTTTCTGCACTAGTTGGAAAGGTGTGTTAAATCAATCATGCGATATTTAAAATATCAGACAAATTAGAATAATATAGACTGTGAGAAGGGGTTAAAAAAAAAATTCAAAAAAGTAGAAGGCTGTTAATGCAGTCCTTAGTGGCCTGGGTCAGGATGCTATGGGTCGTTATTATTAGGTATTATTCACACTGATCCTGAAAAGGAAAATCATCTCTCAGTAATGAAGGCAGTATACACTGCATTTGAAGACAAACTACAATCTGACAGAAAACTCTTTGCTTCTCAGCTGTCTCCATAATATATTCTAGTTAAAAATAATGAGACTGTTGATAAATATTTTATGAATATTTACCTGCAAAAAATGACAAAAGAAATGAGAACAGAAAAAATAGAAAGAATAGAAAGAATAGAATGTGGCACTTTTGTTCTGTAGTTTATAAATTAGTAACATACATTTTGTTGTAGTTTTGTTCCCAAATTCTCTTTATTTCAGAAAATAGTCAAAATCAGCCACAAATGATTGTTCAGTCTTTTGTTGTGGTGATTACTTTTTTCTATGACTGGAATACACTTTAGGCCAGGTCTAGCTTTCAAATGAGTGACAGTGAGAAATGACATTTCCTTAGCCTCCAGTCAGCCCCCAGTGATTCACAGAATTGGTGCTTGAGCATTATACAAATTGGCAAAAATTGTCTGAAACCTGGAGAGATGCCACCACTGTGCAGCTGTGCTACAGACATGGACAGTACAATTCACAAGGCTACTTCACCTAGAATATTCCTGAACTGAACAAGCCCTCTTATTGTCTGTTAAGTAAAGTTCTACATAAAGACCATTTGGATGCATCCTCTGCCTCTTCAGGATTTTTCAGGAACACAGCTGTTTCACATCTGTTAAAGTCCTTTCAGAATCCAGCTGCTTACTTTGTACCTCACCTATTTGCAACTCCTGACAATTTTAATTACTTGTGCTTTTTTTTCAAGAGTCCAACAGATAACCTGTCACCTATACAGCACTCATGGCAGAGAGTAAGTAGCCCTGTGATCCCGTCTTGATAGATGTCACCAATCTTGACTGAAACTGTTTTATTAGAAGTAGAAAAAAATTACAATAATTCACAATGGAAATTTTCAGTCAGTACCAAGAAAATGCTCAGTGATGGAAAGTATAAATGAATAAAACCTATGCATAATGTCATATATTTAAGAATAGAGTCACATTTTCTTCTGAATTTTTTCTGCAATGTATCTGGCTGGTGAATAGATTTTAAGCATCTGGGAAAACAGACATGCAAAATATGGAACACATGTTTTGCAACAACAGAAAATCCAGGAGTGCAATCAAAGTAGAGCTCTCACCAAAAATAACTTTAAATTGGCTATGACTGACTGCATATCCTCCTTCACTTTGAAATCATGAGTTCTTCTTTAACTCACATGCTTAAATTTGTGGCTTTTGCTAGATACTTTGAGAATATGCTCACGTACCATAATCCCTTTAAACTTTCAAGTTTCTTCCTAGTTCTTTAAAGACGTCATGGAAAGGGTTGTTTAGCAAAGACAAAACTAAGATGTGGTTCTTTGCTGTTTACAGATTCCTAGAACTGATATCTGGCAACAGCTATGGAAATACGTGCAGGCTCTAAACACGGCCTCACTTTGAAGCTTACATCATTTTCCTGCTCATGGAAGCTGTCAGTGGTTTTCTGTCTGCTGTCTGCATTTTCCTTCCCACCAGGGCTTGTCTCTTTCCAGTTTGAGGTGTTTCCCTAGATTTTACAGCAGATGCATCCAGTGGGCCTTCTCTTCTGAGTGGAAGCTGTCATTCTCACTGCTGACACAAAGTACTTTGGGAGCATGTGAAAAATACCAGGTTTGCAGTTGCTTTATATACTTTACAGCAGAAATAGTGCTAAAAGCAACATTTACATGACTGTTTTAGGCACTTACTTTAGGATGTTAATCTCCTTAAACTTGTTACCTAGCTAGCAGTAGGAGAATGATTGCTTCACAGAATAATTCAGAGCAATTGGTCATGGAATTATAGAGTAATTTGGGTTAGAAGAGAGCTTGAAGTTCACCTAGTTCCAACTGGAACAGAAGAGTGAAATATAGACAGTGCTGGACTGGGAACTACATTTCTAGCAATCTTAACATTAGGCAATAAGAAATTAATAAGCCATCAAAGTACACAAATTTTTCCCTGTATAGAAACACTTTTTTTATAAATTATCCTAAGATATTCTTGGGCAATAGTAAAAGGAGGCAGCTACAAGTTTGGCAAGTATGTCAAACACAAATACAGATAATGGGAAGGACCAATGTTATCTGGAGTACCTATAGCCCTACTTTAGGTAGAGAGATAGTGCACATTCCACACAGTAAAATGCAGAGACAGTGTGAAGTGCAGACCTACAACTCCATCTGGAGATTTAGTAACCTAAGCCTCTATCCCAGAAAGGGAAAAAAGATAGATGTTTGGGAAACTCTAAGGGGGAGAAAGGATTGGATAAAACTCCCTTAGCATCTCCAAGCCCATTCACTACAAAAAATATAGGGGCACACTCTAGGGGCACGATCTTGAAATTCTCAGATTCCTACTGGCTCCTTTTAGCTCCTGCTACTGTCCCAAATTCAGTTGAATCACTGCAAGCAACAAAGAACAAATTTCTGTATCTGAATCCATGAGATCCATGCTCTGTAGTGGGGTAAGACCTGGAAAGGCAGGCAAAGGACAGCTGGGAGCATTCTGGGCATGCACAGATGTTGTGAGGATAACTGGGAAACCAGGACTTCTGATCACAATGCTGTCTGGGTGCAGCCTGTAAGAGTCTAACTGCACATATAACAGGAGAGCTACTGTGCTGGAGCCTTACCTATAACACCTGTGTGTTACCCATAATTCAGTCAGGTGCAGAACATGTAACCCATCTGGTTTCCTTTTCCCCTGTACAGCCCTATTTATAACAGTTTGTTGCATTTTCATCTTCTGACAACAATTTAAGCACTTGCTGTTATTTGGATCAATCCTGTTCCTTCATTCCCATTAAAAAAGAATGGTGCTAAAATTTGAATGTTTTTCTTTTCCTCAGCTATCCACTTTCCTCAACATCAACTATCCACTTTGTCTACACATATCAATATATTTTGTGATAATGTACATATTTCCCTAACTAGAAGTTTTAAAAATGACCTAATTATTCTGGAAGAAGGACATGTACATAAACACCCATAACTCAGATGCTACCTAAGAATCAAGGTGTTTCAAGAAATGTTAGGGTCATTATCACTGTTTATGTACCTCTGGGAAGCATTAGCAAATATACCAGAACAGGGAAAGGAGACAGTTGAAATAAGAAAGTACAAGAATTTCTGTGTATATTCTTCCTTTGTGTAGGGTTTTTTCTTTGCTTTGTTTTATTTTGTTTGTCAACTTCTTGAAACCATGAGAAGAATTGGAAAAGCAGTCAAAATTTTGATGCTTATTCTAGCTAAAAAAATACCTCCAAACCTTTTGAGGTTTAACCAAGACTAATTATTTCATATCTTGTTTTATAATCTCACAGACTCTTATGTAAACACATTACATCTACCATCATCCATTCCATAAACTGCCTCAGATTTAATCTGCAGTTTTCTTTTATGAAGATTTATTTGGCCTGTTGACTGACTTTTGATTACTTCCATGTTGTTTTGAATTGGCTTAATGTCCCAAAGACTTTTCTCACTCTGTGCATCAGTTTATCTTTGTTTCGTCTCCTGCTACTTGCATATAAAAACTGATGACATTTTCAATTGTGTTTAAATCCTACAGATAAATTGGAGTCCTCAAAATTGATTGCTTCCATTTTTTAATACTTAGCTTAGCTTTATAATTGCATATTCTCCATAGGAAATCTGTTTTGAATCAGCTCCTTATGATGAAAGCTAGGTAAAATATTCTGCAAAGAGTAGCAGACCCACAACATTAAGAAAACAATTTGTAGGCGAAAAAGAATTTTCTTCTCTCCTGACCTGGACAGAATTGCTTTTTTATTATGTAACACACTTCGCAACATAATAAGAAATTACACAATGAACTAAAATTTTGTTGGGTTTGTTTGTTCATATTGGGTTTTGTTTGGTGTTGTGGCTTCACCCCAGCCATCAGGCAAGCCCTGGGCAGCCACTCACTCATCCTCTCAACCTGTGGGATCAGAGACAGAATGGGAAGGGTAAAAGCTGGAAATCTCATGCATTGAGATAAAGACAGGTTGATAGGGAAAACAAAATCCATGCACACAAGAAAAGCAAAACAAGGAATTATTTCACTGCTTCCCATGGCAGGCAGGTGTTCAGCCACCTCCAGGGGAGCAGGGCCCCATCAAGTGTAGTGCTTGCTTGGATAGACAAACTCCATCACTCCAAATGTTCCCCTCTTTCTCTTTCTTCCCCCCCAGATTTATGTATTGGGCATGATGCCTTATGGTCTGGAATATCCCTTTGGTCACTTGGGGTCACCTGTCCCAGCTGTGTCTCCTCCCAACTCCCATGCACCCCAACTCCCTCACCAGTGTGGAAGTACAAACAGCAGAAAAGGCCTTGGCTCTGTGTAAGGTCTGCTCAGCAATAACAAAAATATCTCTGTGTTATCAACTCCGTGCTCAGCACAAATCCAATATATACATACTGGCCACTGTGAAGAAAATTAACCCTTCCACAGCCCAAACCAGCACATTTGGTTTCCCGCTTTGTTTGCTTCTTTGTTTGTGGGGAATTGTTTAAATTGTTATTGGCTCTTTTTTTTCTTTTTTTTTTTCTCTCTATTGGACCTGGGTTTTTTTTTTTGTGAGATGACAGGTGTGAGGGTGGATGGGACTTCCAGCAAGAGTTTTGGAAGATACATTTTTTCTTGTATGCACACTGGTGCTCAATTCTACTTTTGCATCACTCCTGCTAGAAAGAGCAGAAATACTACTCCCTTTCACTAGCTTACTGTTCCCTTTGCTCCTCTCTATGCTTATTTTCTTTGCACTTCATGAGTTCTGGTATTGCTCAATTTTTAAGGGACTGGTCAGTTTTAAGTCTATATTAGTGTTACAAAAATATTTGCCTTATGCTCCTCTGATTTACGGAGAGACAAAGAAGCTGAATATCTAGACAGGCAAGATGGGAGTTTTGAACAGTAAAAGAAGAGAAGGAAATTGGATATGAAAACAACAATAAATTAGCAAATGATGAGGTATGCTCATATAACACAGAAGTTTCAGGTTTTTTTCTGTTCAAATATATCTATACACTTTATCAATAACAGCAGTCTACACGGGGTTAGATCATTCTGTCCAAAATAAATCTCTATGTAAGAAAAACATTAGAAATAAGAAGTAAAAATTCAATGTCCCTGCCCCTTTCACTCCTTCCAAAAGAGAAAAGTTAAGAACTGGCTGAACTTTAAAACAATATCTTCTATGTCTTTTACTAAGTCTTCTAAATAGTAGGTAATTACTCAAATATTTATTGTTAAAAAAACCCTCACCCAACTCAATTCACTCAAGCATCATCTACCAAATTCCAAGTACATTGTTTAAGAGGTTGTCTAAGTGACATATATACTTGTCCTTGATGGCTAAGCCTCCTGGCTTTCACAATATTGTGCTTCTACTCTTTTAATAAAGCCCTGGTTCAGAAGCACCCAGGTATGTGTCCCCTAACCAAGCTCTGGAAAGAACAGGATTTTCTTTTCTTTATATATGATTGTCTTCACTTCTGTGGCCTGCAGGACACAATCCTTATCCTTTAAGTGTATCAGCCAATCAATAACTGTTTGGGAGAGTATAGCATTTGCCTCTGTCTTTTATTTGTAATCCTCTGAGCACACTGAAAAACTCTTGTTTTCTCCAGGGTATTCAACCACAGGATTTCTGGGAGCCTCATCTCTAGCAGAAATAAAGATTCTTCCTCTTCTTAGTTTCTGAGTAACCTGGCTCTTGGGTATGGGCCCAACTCCATGAGCAATGGGATTATTAAGTGGCGTGTATAGCTAAGTAACAGAGTGGTTCATTTCCTCCCACCCCTTATTTCGAGAGGCCAGCAACAGTTTCTTCCACGCTATACTACAACTGACTCCATGAATATGGCTTTGAAGAGGATCTTGGATTTCAGCTTCATAGGCCAGGTTTTTAGCTACCTTTAGTCAAAAATCTTCAGGTAGTACTGCCTGACCCAAACATTGTTTTATGCTTCAGTAAGACAATGGTATGAGCAAGAATTTTTATAATAAGGTGGAGTATAACAAACCTGAATTTGCATGCTCTATTTTATATAAAATTAAAATAGTTATCTTGAATATGAATAGAAAGTATTTCAGGATGCAATATCTGTAATTCCCATAGTAAGATAAGAATGGTCTTCTGCTAGGACCAGCTCAGGTTTATAATTTCTATACGTTGTCTGTGAAACATTTCTGCCAAGAGAAGTAAAATAAATAATAAGCAAAGATTTTAAAATCTGTGAAATACATGTGATGTTCATAAAAATGAAATGTTGGCACTATTTTGTTAAATGTTGTTTGGTCTTCTGCAATATGGAGTATGAAAGGACATCCTTACCATTTTTTTGCCATTTTGGAAGATTCATTTCCAAACCAGGGAAACCAATCCTAGTTCTCAGGAGACGCAGGGAAATGTTCTTTTCTTTCACCAGATTTCTTTCTCTGGTCACCACCAGTGAAATGCCAAAAACAGCTACCAAATTCCCAGGCACAATCACCAGCTCCTGGACCCCTAAGCACTTCAGTATGTAATGACTGTAAAGAAATGCCTCAAACTTGCTCAGTTTTGTACACTGGTCACTGAAATCAACAAATTCAACAAAAACTGCGAGCAAATCTGAAATCAGGTGGGTTTCATTTGGAATTTTGTTATTGCAGGTGTGGACATGTCTAATAGAAAGGCTGACATTAGTCTTCATTTCATATTGTGGTACTGTGCAAAATGAAAAAGAGAAACTATAAATCTTAAAAAACGAGGTTATTTTTGCACTTTAACGGAGGTAAGAGAATGCTGGAAAACCTAACATTTTCTGAGTTATCAAATATTTACTCAGTCCTACAACGTAAGTTGTGGGATAAAGAATATTTTTCCAGACTGGTTTCCATGACACCTATACTCATTATTTTTTTGAGATTTATTAGTGTGTCCTGTAAAGCTCTAGCAAGAAAGTATGCTAATTTACATCTGTAAGAGAACGAATATGATGTTAAATGGATCAATCAGTTAATCGTTCAAAGACAGAACTGAAATACTTAGGTATGGAAGAACCTGAAAGGATTTTCGCAGCACCCAAAAGTCATGTATTCCAAGCACAGAATAAGTATAGCTTATTTAGAGACACTGTGCCTTTGTATTTTCAACATGTTGCCTTATTAATGTAACCTTAGGACTTGAACTGTGTGAACTCTCTTAACTCAAACAGAAAACCACTCCAGGCGTAGTTGGGTTAGGATTTCTGCAAACTGAAACATTAAGGCATTCTGCAATTGTGAAGGCCTGGCCAACATTATTTCTCACACACACACTCTCCCCTTAAAATAAAGGTTTAAAACAAACTTTGAGCTGCTAAGTCATGGTTTCCTAAGTAGAAGCAACCTGGACATGATAAGAGATCTACACCACTACTGTTTAGCCGTGCTCAGGGCTGCCTACATGAGCAGGACAACAAAAGGCCAGCTAGAGACTGACCTGGTGACTGAACGGTGTGTCACTGTGAGACATATCCTGGAGAAGCCTTGCCCAAACCAACACAACAACAGATTGGATTGCATGGTGGGAACAATTTCTCACAAAAATATGGGAGAGGTTCCTTCTTCAATTTTCTTTGGAAGAAAACTCTGATCTTTCAATGCATTTGCCCAGAGGTCAGTGCTGCTTTTCTCTGCTTTTATATCAGGTTGTTATTTAGTGAGCAAAAAAGGAGTTGGAGGAGTTTATCACCCACAATGTCATCATGGCATAAAATATTCTCAGTCTGCCATGTACTCTACTGCCCCTCTTCCCTCTTGTACAGATTTTGCCATACAGCACTTCATTAAACTCAGCTCTCTTTTGAGAGAAAACTAAATAAGGATGTGTGTTTCATAAAAAAAGTAATTTTATGCCAGATTTTCAGAAGCGCATGATAGCTGGGTGGTCCCAGTATTTTCTGAAAGGAGGCTAGGTGGGGAGTTGAATATTAAAGTTCTTGTGAATGTTACAATCACTTTTACACAGTAACATTTTTATCCTACATGTTCAACTTTGGAAATTATAATGCCATAACACTTTCAGACGTATTACCTTCTAACAGTTAAACATGGATATGAATCATGCAAAGACAATCATTAGAGAAATTTTTAAAAGTGAAGTTTTCCTTTAAAACATACAGCATTCTGAAAGTTAGACCCTTCCCCTCCTCCCTTCCCCAGACCTTCAGAAAAACACTTAATATTAAAACTCGCAGACAAAGAACCTTTCAAATACACTTTAGTGAATCTACATGAATGCACAAAGATGGTGTGTATCTAAAAGCAGAACTGACTCCTGTAGTAAGTCTGCCAGCTTAAAATTTGGGAGCTATTTTAATGGAGACAAAATTACCACAAGCACACAGTAGCTAATTTCCTAAACACAATAATGTGGTTATTTGCCATAATGGCCACAGGCACTGCATCAGTCCACATTAAAGACTAAGAAGTTAATAATTTGGAGTTTAAAAGAAGAAAAAATCTGCCTGGCTCGCTTTTGAGTTACAGGACTGTAAAACACATTTGAAATCATCAATTCCTTTTTTTTGGTGGCTTTATGACTTTTAAACAAACACATTTATATTTATGTATTTATTTATTAAATCTTTTCCTGGTTGAGACCACATATGCTCGGTATGTGTAATTTTATAGGTCAGTTATGAACTTCCATAAAGAGGTGTGAAATGAAAATATTGACAGCTGAGTTTGCTGTCAAAACTATGAAATTCTTCAAAATACAGGTCAAAACTCTGAAAATCATGGATATTCCACAGCTCCAAAAATAAATAAAAACATCCAAACAAGTGTTAGAATTTTTTGAAGGTTTTACTATTTCTTTAGCTCAACCATTTTAAAATCATTCCATTTCCCTTGCCAGACAGGCAAATGGTCTAGTTTGCTTGTCTTTCTTTCCACTGCTTTTCAGAAGTATACAGAAAAGACAAAATCAGGAAACAAAAAAAAATATGGTGAAAGGAAAGCTGAAACACACAGATGTGTGATTTTAGGAAAGCAAAGGTCAGAGCCCAGCTGACAAGTTTTCTCCAAAACCAGCAGGGAAATTAGGACAACTGTGAGGTAAGTATGAGCTGTCTAAGAAAGAAATCAGAAGACTAAACAGAAAGGAGAAATAGCTATCCTTACCAGCACAGGGCCTACTGAAAAAATTGCAATAATGTAGGCTGGGTTAGTTCCTAACCTCTACAGCTCTCAGCGATGCCCTTTAGCTTTGTGACAACACTGATCACCAGAAAACAGCATGAGTGAAGGTAGAGTCTGTGTAAAAGAAGGAACAAGAAATTTTTTCCTGACATCACATTAGTACTGACACTTCAGCCTCAAAGCTTGCGGGGCTGTAGTGGGCCAAAACTTTTAATGTGCAAAAAACCCTCTTGTGGAAACTTGTAGAGCTGTTCTGCTGCTTCCCTAAAAAATGGATCAGCACTTTGAAGAGGTGTGTCTTTAAGAAGCAGGATGCCAGCTGGGATGTCATCAGGGTGTGCGGAGGGAAGGCATTGGTTGGAAGGGTTAATCAGAAACTTTCTGTGTATATTTATAGCTCTGTTGAACTATCACTTGAAATGAAGTCACAGCCCAACGAAGTCTTATGGGATGTTTGGCTTTCAAGGGTTGCAGGTCAACAGACCAAATAAACTTTAATGTGGACGAAGATCATTTCAAGAATGTTTTCCTGGAAAAATATGGGATGGGATTTATTGACCCAGGAAATTCCTTCCAGTTGCATGCTCAGTGTGGCCAGAATTTCATCCCTGGCTCCTGGCCATCCCCATGTCAACATTTGTATTTCTTTTTTTCTTAATTAAAATTGTTCAAGACACAGTCAGATGTGTTGTGGCTACAGCTTAAGTTGATTAAGAGGTCACTGTCCTCATCTGCTCACCCCCTCCTCTGTCTCATTCTGCTACCTCAGCTATGTAAGCACAACTGTATAAGCACTGACACCTTCACTGGTTTCTGGGTTAAAAAGTGTTGCAATAAAACAAAAAGACTAAAATGCATGCAGCTTAGTAAAGCTTATTCTCAGCAGTCACAAATGCAGTAAATCCAGAAAATCTGAACCAGATGAGAATGTGCAAATGCACTTGCTCATCTCCTAACCCAAAACAGTGCAACACACAACAGTATGTCTGGCCGTGGTCTTTCACCAAGGTCACCTGATTTTGGTAGGAACAGTGTTTTCAAGTGATATAGTGAAGTCAGAGATACCACGTGCTGATTCCAGCTTTGGTTTAGTGTAAGTCATTAGAGGACTGACATTTAAAGTGGTTTTCAATAGTGAAAGAGTGCCCAGTGCACACTGCTCTACCTTCAGTCTGCCAATGCTGTGAGGTGTGAGTGCATAACTCACATAGGAGGGCAGGGGGCACCTGTAGAAAACCAAACATGAGAGCATGCAGTGATTCAGGTGGTCATTTTTACCTCAGTTGCTGAAGTACATTAATAGGAGAAACATATCTCATGCAAGACTAAGATCCAAATCTAAAATGTATTCCAGGCCTTGATGACAGAAGACATAACAGAACATCAGCAAAGCCTTGAAATCTATCTTTTCTTAAATAAGTCTTAAAAGTAAATAAAAAATCAAATTGGTGTTTTCCTCTGCTGTTTTGTACTCTTACAGCAGAATTTCACACAGACATTAAAGTGTAGTAAAATTACTGGGTAAATCATCAAGCAGAGGCATTAGTCTGAGCTTGAGGAAATAAAAGCAGACAGTTTTTTTCGAATCAAACAGGCAACACTGAAGTTGAGAAATGCTTTTACAAACAATACAGCCCTAAGTGCTTTGATGAATATTTTCTGAGAATAGTCTAGAATCTACATATCAGCCAAATGGAAAAAAACCCTAAAAGCATTAATCAATCTAAAGACCAGATATGATCAATCTAAAGACCAGTTGTCTTGTATTAGGATAGCCTGTGTCTGTTTGCAAAATGGTTGAAGACAGTAATTATCAGGAAATTATCAGTGCCTGGGAAACGAAAACCATTATGTATCTCAATGTCTAAGGAACTATTCATCATTTAATGACTACCTGTGCCAATAGCCCAGACACTGCTGTAACATCTAGTATATCTTCTCTGGGTTTTGTCAGAAAAAATGACTACCTCTTGCTAAGCTGTCAAAAGGATCTCATGATCTTGCACGAAGTTACGGGAGCTGCCAAAAATTGCTGGAAAAGAAGGGAAAGATCTTAGTAGAAACCCTTATAGTATAGCTTAAAAATTAATTTTCAATAGTTAAGGAAAAATGCTTGTCTGACAGAACTGAAATCAAACCCTTTTGTTTAGGCATACAAAAAATAAAACATTACCAACTGTTACATAAAATGTACTCTGCCCATTCAGCACGTCTCTAGGACTTAAGGAACTGGACAGAACAACTGAAAATCCAAGAGAGTACCCCAGGAAGGACTTTGATTCCCAGAATGGCACTCAGCCTTGGTGTCAACTTGTCTTTACAAGCACTCACAGAAGAATGCCAAATGTCTGTGGGTTCTGATTTTGGAAGGGGACGGAGAACCGACACAGAAGCTACAGAGGGACAGCTGTTGTATGGAAATGACTTTTAGTTAATGGGCATAGTTGACAGACTGCAACAACTGCAAATTATTTCATAGGTCTGACTGAGAAGAGAATCTGAGGACAGTTGATGAATGACAAAAGAGAACAGCAGGTCAGTTTTCATTGAGATTAATCCTTTCATGAGGCGGAGCCTTAACTGCCCTTCAGTAACTCATTAAGGCACACACCACAAGCTGATCCCATTTGATTTCAATATCAGCTTTAAAAAATAATGAAAGTAGAGATGCTCTGAGGGAACACTGTAAATGGCCATAGAAGGATAATATCACCAACTCTGAAAGACAGCATTTTATACCTCCAAATGTTTGCAAAAACAAAATTCAGGATAGTTTTTCAAAGTTGGGCTTTCTGTGATGGGTAATAAAATTGAGGGGAAAAAAGCCTTCTCCTTTCCACATCCTGTGTTTTGTCCTGGTTTTCTGTTATTTCAACAGTATGCAGAAGTTACAGATTACCAAGTTACAGATCTCCAAGTTTTGTAACTCTCCCTTAAAGACTTTGCAATCTACACGACTCTGAGACTGGCCATAAATGAGAAAAATTGAAAACAGCATAGTGCATCTTCTTTGAAGGTCAAGACTCCATTGCATGGCTACTGATCCGAGGTGAGGAATTGCCTCTGGTAGCTGAGCCTGGGATTGGACTATACTAGAATCGAACTCTTAAAAAACAGACATTGATTCCCAAAACAATAGTCATGAGGCTTGTTAATGTGCTCAAAGATGTAACACTGAGAAGTAAAGGCAGGTGGAAGAAGTTAGGAGAAATAAACTTGAATGAAAGGTAAAAAACCTATCCTAAGTTTGTGTATGTCATTGTACTATACTCCATGAGGATGTGATAGTGAATATAAACCCCAGTAAATAAAATTCCTTACCTCCTCCCCTCTAAGTAAACCCTGCAACACAAAATGTAGTGTGGAAATTTCAGTCAGATTTATCAGCCTCAGTAAATGCCACCAAAACCTGGATGATATCTGGAGAGAGAAAGGAAACATCTAAGCTAAGTATCTACAGGAAACAGGGCAAATGAAAGGAAGTTGAATAAAAAATCATTTACCTGCACTGCCAAAAAGGAACAGATGGTGAGATCCAAGGGGAGATAAACATTAAAGACTGGAAACCAAGCAATTCATGCTGCCAACTTTCAAAGATCCAGTACAACTGAAAAATCTAAGTA
The DNA here is from genome assembly GCA_013399875.1 of Gymnorhina tibicen. NCBI lineage: Eukaryota > Metazoa > Chordata > Aves > Passeriformes > Artamidae > Gymnorhina > Gymnorhina tibicen. The sequence goes on along the minus strand of VXAZ01000404.1, from coordinate 160,564 downwards.
CCATATAATATCAATGTTAAACAACAACAAACAGGATTATAGGGCAGGTAAAGGGGAGTGAACATGCTGAGCGAAGGGAGTTCAATACTTCCCACAACAAGCCTATGAAGGGTTCTTGAAGTCAGATTGCAAGGAGACTCCAAGCAGGGAAAAATTAAGAGAAAGCATAAAGAGAAAAGACAAATTGTCTGGTAAAGTGTACGAAGCAAAAACAGTCTTATGTTGAGATATAAAGCCATCTCAGCAACCATGTCAGAGACCTTTAAAGAAGCTCAGAAAAGTAGAGTACTTTTGAATTTCAAGGCAGTGAATAGCACCAGAAGAACTCTAAATTTTTTATTAAAATAAGTTCTCTAATATAGACAATAAGACACAAAGAAAAACTCTTTGGATAATGCAGTACTTGGCTCCACATGACAATTTTCAGGCCCCTTTAGCATAAATGTTGGCTTCCTCCTACTAAATTCTTCTGGCCCATGGAGTACAAATGTCATTAAGAATAGGTCCAAATATTTCAAAGACCTCACACAGCTGCTATTTTGCTCAAAGTGCAAGGTTTCTGTATCAGCGTCCTCCCTCTAAAAGCTCATCAGATAATCTGAAAAGCTGCCCTGGAAAGATCCAAGTGTATTAAGAAGAGATTGCAAATACAGTTGGAAACTTGGCTTGTCACTGGCCAGCTGTATCTACTGTTTTTCCCCCTCCCTTTTTCATTGCATTGCAATGCAAAGCAGTTAAGACTCCAACCCAAGGGCAGAGTCCACTTGTGCCAAACAGGAGGGAGGTCTCAGATCCAGCCTGAAGGCCAGGGTCAGTTGCAGCCGTGACCAGTGCCACTCCAGATGGGAGTGCACACCAGCATTCCCTCTGTGAAGGTCAGCACTGGAACATATCTGCACGCACGACATGCAAAGTACAAACAGTTGAGGAGGAAAGCAGGAACACTTTCACAAGGCTGCCATATTAGATTTAACCTCAACACATAAATCTCATATTTGAACTACACCTTCTCTGAATTTCTTAGATTACTAGTATACTTTGGCCAACACTTGGCCAACCCATACATTTTATCTGAATTTGAAAGAGCCTTCTAACTCACCAAACTGGACTGAAATAGTTGAGATATTTAGAGGTTAAGAGAATAGATAAGAGTTAGATATAAATATAGTGTAGTTATCAGACAGTAGTCTGTAATCAGTAAGTCTTTCTGTTTCTTTGACAAATCAAGATAAACTGTTAATTCCTTGGCAAATCAACAGCTATAATTACAGACCTGCCGAAGGCTTCTAGTCCAGCTGCCAGAGTGAATACCAGCTACATCTTGGAAGTTTTAAATATTTCTATTTGGAAAAGAGATCTGTGAAAAACAATAAAGACAAAATAAAAATGTCCGAGATTCTCTCATTCCCAAATGAGATTTCCCTCTCCACCTTAAACAGATGGCCAAACTTCGGCCCAATATAACCTCCTGATTCTAGCACATGTCCCTTTATTCCAGGTTCCTGACCTTCTTTTTCAGACATCCAGCTGTTTTCAGGCATCAGGATGTTGTTGGGGGCAATCTAAGTGTCCTCTTAACACAGCTAAATTTTCTTTTTGACCAGTGAAATCCCCATTATAGATGGAAAAGACAGGATTTCAGATGTTTTCTGTACTATTGTGGTGCCATGGCAAACTGATCAAGAAGAGCACGAAGCAATTCTTGGTGGTCATTGCTGGGAAGGCCCTTTCTTTTGCTCTACAGCGCCTGGAAACCCCTCCTAATTTGATGTCCATTTGTTTCATGTTTTTCTCTCTTGCCTTATGGATGGTTACAAGGTCCCTCCTAATTTGATGTCCATTTCTTTCATGTTTTTCTCTCTTGCCTTATGGATGGTTACAAGGTCCCTCCTAATTTGATGTCCATTTCTTTCATGTTTTTCTCTCTTGCCTTATGGATGGTTACAAGGTGAGCTTTGACATTCTTGTCTGAGGAAAGAGATTTTGGCAGGAGTTAATACGCCTTGGGCAGAGAACAGATAAGCTCGTCTCCTCCCTGCACTGAAATAGATTGGCTGGGAATTTAACACTTCTCTGAAACAAGGACACCCCAGAGTCTACAGTAATATTAAACATTTATTTAAAAATACTCCCTAAAGTTTCTAATGGAAATAAACTTACTAAGCAATCAAAAATCAACACCAATCCTTGCCAAATTATAAGGAAAGAATATTTTTTCTGGAGTCCCTGAGAAAATGTTACAGATTTTTTTTTTCTAAACATCCCTGTCTCCTCAATTGACCTTTTGGCAATTTTCAGGAGACTATGCACTTGTCATTTAGTTATAGACACTCTAGATCAAAGCATAAGAACCCACAGGTGAAATGATACAACACAACTTGATTTCCTGCCTTTTGCCTTCTCCCACAGCATTAATTTTCCAGTGTGCTGAGGGCACAGCCCTAAAAGCCCTAAAAGGCTGACCTTTGGTAGAACAAAAAAGGGCAACCTTGAGACCTGAAGTCATATTTGCCATCAGGGATTCTAACTTCCCATTTACAAGAAGAGGCAAAAAGATCCTTAATATCTTAGTACAAAAACCCTGGAATATTGTCATCAAAACTGGTAGCGGGGGTCTGAGAAAATTGTTAAAGACAGAAATTCTCCAGAGCTTTTTTACTTTAATGTTTATGTCTTCTCTGCTACATTAAAAGCTCATCATAATCACATACACAGACTTCTCTTTCATTTTCACTGGAGACTTCTCTCCATTCTGTGAAGTGGAAGAGAACAATGCCACCTTTTCGGAAGCCCCCCTCCTGAAAGCTTTCTGGGAAGCTTGCAAAAAGTTTAATTATCAGCCTCCTTTTTGTAACACTTTCTTATTCTGGGTCCCTTTAGTCTTCTCTGTTCCATTTTTATACCTCTTTTATTGCAGACTGCTCAGTCCAAGGTGAGCAGAAATCTTCACTACTAAAGTAGAACAAAAGAAAATACAGATATTGATAAATTTGTTTAAATTATTATGAATAACCCCAAAAGGTAGAGGAAAGTGAAGATGGGGAATGTCCTTGTGGAATGGCAGATTTGAAATGGTATTTAGAGAACAGAGTTGTATATAAGCACTGAAGGGGCTTTTAAGAGTAGCAAGGCATCAGTGTTCAGATCACTGGTTACATTTTCTAACTCTCCCTTGAAATCTGCCTGTCTTCTTCTTTTCATTTCTAAATAACCTTAAAAGCTCACAGCTCCAGCTGCCCTGTTTAGACAGTATGAAGAACAGCATCAGTGTTGGTGGAAGTTGTTTGTTTGTTTTACTCTCTCTTTCTGTAGGGAAATTACCCTCACCAGAGCAACCATGGACAAACAAAGAAGGCAGTCACACAGCGGCCTCCTTGAAACGCAGCCCCGTGTGTGTGCGTACACTGTGTGCACACATTCACCCCACGGCTTTTTTACATAAGCCTGCTTGCATGAGAGAAAAGAGCAAGGAAGATATAAGCATCGGTTAAAGCAAGGTTTTTTGGTACACAAAGAAAAACCTTTGTGAAGGAAACACTCTGGGGTCACCTTCGCCGTTTCCTCCCTCCCTTTCCTTGTGTGTGTGTGTCGGTTCCTCAGCCTCTGCTTTAGATTACGTTAAAACTCCAGATCTGTAAATGGCCTGGGGGAGGAACGTGCTCCCATTTCCTTCTTCTTGAGATTCAGAATTACAAATTAATCTACAGGAAACAATTGCTTGAGCAATTTAGAAGTGGTGTGGGCAAGAGTCCACACATTTCCCTTCTGGTAGCAAGGAGGAAGAAGGGGAGGGGAAGAAAGCAAGAGAATAGTGGGCTGCTATTGTGCTCCTCCTGCCACACTGTATTGATAGTGTTCATTTTAGCTTCTTAGCAAGGTTAAGCATGATAATTGAAAATGTTCATAGCATTACAGTACTAATGCAACAGCATTGTAGTTCTACTCTTGGGTCCAACAAGATGAAATTATCAGCTATTTAACAGCCTTTTTATGCTCTTCTGACTGCAGTACTTTAATCCGTACCATAATGCAAATGCAATGCCTGTCACTTTTTTTCTGTAAAGAGATGGGTGGAATTTAATACTGGCTTCTACAAAAATTTTCGTATGGGACAAATACTTTTTCCTACTATTATGGGGTTACAGAGGTATCTAAAAAACCCCCAAACTTAATCTGTCACCTGTTGAAAATATTTGGCTCATAAACTTGTAACAAAAGACGTCAAATGAAACATAGACTTGCACTGGAAAGGAAACATTTTCCGTCAGCAGAACCTAAGCAAAAATACTCTTGATGTTTCCCACACCACAGCTTTGTGCAGGTTTTTATTTTGTGTTGTGTCCAGTGTGGGCAGCATAATTTGACATAGTGAGAAAACTAGCAATTTATGCTAAAGCAGATTTGTCAGAAAACTCCAGTCAGTTTAGAAAACTAATCTATTGCAGTAAAAGCCTTCAAAAGGAGATGTAGTAGCAGACAGAATGCATTACAGTTGCCACTTCACTCAATCAAAAATACAAATATTTGGGTAATATAATGACAATAATAAAAAAAATGAATTTAACAAGCCACTCCTCAGGACCCATCAGCCACCAGGGGCAGGTATTCAAAAAGAATTCAGAGGCTATTGGAAGCCTGTTTTCCATAGTGTTTTTGAGAGTTCTAAGTAAGAATTTGGGCTCTCACAGTTCTGGTGCCCAGAAATTCTTCTGGAAGTTTTAAGGGACTAAGTTTCAGCACTTTTCAAAGCTTTTATTCAGTTCCTGAAGAGTATACAGAAAAAACCTTTTTCTTTTTGAAAAGAATGCAGCAACAATATGAGCACCAAACTCACCCATTTCCTCTGAGACTCTGATCACAGTAAGAAGTAAAATTTAACCTTGCATTTAGTAAATCATTAGGTATCTCTTTGTTTAATATTCATAGGAAAAAGTTGTAAGAATTGCATGGCACTAAAAGCAATGTGTTTATTCATGGATTTATGTACAAGAAAATATGATTGAGAAAGGAAAAAGCAGAAGGATGAGGGCCTAACATCTAAGAAAATAACAATTAGGGTTTCTGGAGAAAATCTTTGGCTGCATTTGCAATACTATTTTAGTTCAAGGAACAGTGAGGTTTTAAAATTAATCCCTTGAGCTTCCCCACTTACCATGCTTAGCTCTGGTCCTCACAGTGGTTTTTGGTATACTTGAGCCTTCCTCAGGGAAAGCTGAGCCAGGAGTTCCAGTCCAGGTGGAAATCTAATGATGTTCAGCCTGTTACAGGGACACAGAAATCTGAGGCAAAGATTGATGCTTCGGACAGCTTTGAGCCACATGTGATGAGATCTTGGGTGTGAGAAAACAGACTGAATTTAGTCTGACTAAAAGCCACAAACCACTTAGGGAACAAATATTAGGAACTCAGCATCAACTACGTTAATCTATTGCTCCACTCCAGTTGCATCAAATTACTGTTCATGTAGATATAGCCTATTACCTTCAAAATATGCATCTTCCCATTTAGGTCTGTCACCTATGGCCAGAGTTAACCAAGAGGCTTCTGTGAGGACAGCTTTCTTCCAGTCTTATGTTGCAGTTTTCATTTATAATGTTGACCTTTTGCTTGGATGGACAGTTTTCCTTTTTATATCTGATGTGTACACCAGGGAATGCAATCAGGAGATTTCTATTGATTGCTCTCAAGCAATTTAGTTCTGGTCATGGTTGTACTGGATTTGCAATTATACTGAGGAGAGGTATTATTGACTCTGCCTAGTAATTACCAGACTGACATCAAATTCTTGTATAGCTGAAACTAACTTACATCTCTCTGACCAAGTTACCATAATGAGATGCTGTTATTTTTTTTCCCCCCTAAGCAAAAGCAAGCTTATCATTTCGTCTTCTAAGGGAAACCTTACACATTATTCCTTTAAAAAGAGTTATGTGTACTTAAGAACCAGAGAATGCATTTAGCCTTAATTAGAAAAGGTTTTGGGATCTGAGGTATCCTCTAGGTGCTAGTGCATTTCTAGAAAAGCACTGCCAGTACACACACAAGCTGAAGCAAGTCAGATTGACTGTTATTTGAAGAAATTTAATAACATTTGCTGGACTCCTCTGGAGACTTGTCCTACATCCTTGGAGCCACTGTTATCACTTAAAATGCTCTAAGAGTCATACTGTCATCTTTGCCTCCTGAGCCCAGTGATTAAAATGACAAAGAGTGGCAGATTGGAACTTCAGACATATAATTGGCCCCCATTCTTGCAGAAAACGCAGGAAAAACACATTCAGGGCTGGAAAAACTTCTTTTTATGGTCATACCAGAATTTTTAAATTCACACTGGTATTTGTAAAGCACATACACATTTTACCAAAAGTAAACTAGATACCAGTAAACCAGGTACAATTTGTATTCACTGTACTCCTCCACAGAAGTTACGAAAACCAGAAGCTGACACCCAGATGACATTTGTTTCTTATTACTGTTTGCTTTGCAGTTTCCAACAGTATACTTCCAAGTACATCTGAGGAACAGTAGCTGGTATATAAGTAATCTCTATTTCTAAGTCACAGCCCTCTTTGCGCACTGTGATGTAAAGCATCTGAAGGACTTATTTGCTACTTCAGTTGACCAACTTCTAGCCTAAAGCACAGGCAGACACAGGAGGAGAGTTTGGAGGTGGACAAAGACTGAGGGGAAAGGTGCCATGTGATTGAAAACAGCAGAGCTGATCCCTACACAAATCCCAGGCAGCAAAGACGACTGTGGAGATGACAAGGCCTGACAACTGCAAACTCAAATGCTCCTATCAGCTCCTCAAGTAAGCTCCATCTGCCTGAACCCCTCCCAGCCCCATTCTGTCAGCCACAGTGCATTAGTGTACAAACACCTCCTACCACTTTGTAAGCAAGGCAGCACCCATACCTTGCATTAAAGAGCCAAGCTATTTCATTTGTTCACTCTTGTGGTCAAGTTTAGGAAGTTCCTAAAGAAGGCAGAGATATTTGGTCTGTCAACTAGTAGAGCAGGTGGATCCTTCTGGTGCCAGCCCTGGATGCGGAATAGGTTTTGAATGCCTCTCTGCAGCACAGGAAAATAGTGACAGGGACAAAGGAGGTCCTGAAGAGAGCAGACCAAGAAGCAGCCAAGCTCCAAAGCAAAATTTGGCAGGCATATTTGTTGTTATTTAAGTTAACTACAAAAGAAACCCCAGGGACGGGGGAAATCTGGAGCAGTTCCAGCACGCACATGTGCTGTGCTAGGAGCAGTAAGAATGCCAGTTTCCAAAAACGTAATGTATAGGTATGTGCACCCAAGGCACACATGCACAGACATGCATAACTACCCACTGCAGCTTCCTAGAGCCAAAAGTAGCTTACGTCTTGATCCCATATTTGGTGCTGCTAGTGATTTATTGCTAATTTGGCTTACCACTCCTTGTAGTAATAATGTTTGTGTACTTTTCCTTCTGCACTGGAATGGGAATGGCCAGACTCAGAACTTCCCAGATGGCCCTGTTTTGAGTGTACACTCCCACAGTCACCCATGGTACAGAGAGAGCATACTGCTGTTTTGCAGCTAGTCCCTAGAAACGCCACAAAGTTAAGGCTGTGTGTAAACCTCAAACCACACATTCTCTTTCTTCCTCTTTGGTCACCTCAATGGTCACCTTTGTGAGTATGCACAGAAAAGCTGATAAGTCTGTCATCTCCTTGGGTAACATTTTCCACAGCCTTTAAAATAGCTTTTATAAATGTCTTGAACAAGAAGGAATAGAGGTCTCATCACAAGTCAGTGGCTGTGTTCATACTACCAATTTTCTTGCAGTAGCTGATCTGAAACAGTGAAGAAAGGAAATTGCAGCTGAGCTCTTTACATGTCTTTTATGATGAAGTGCAGTGGGGGGCAGGGGGGAGATAATTCAGATTTAAATACTTGTGTGAAATACTCAAGCCAGTTCTGCTTAAAGCTGCTAATACAGACATATACTTTGGGATCTTTATAATCTGCACACTTCAGTTGCACTAGAATCCAAGGTCAATTTACAAGCGCCTGTTTGCATTGTGAGAAAATAGATGAAGCGGCTGCTTCTTGTGTAATACACAACTGTCTGCTGCAGTAATCCTGGCAGACAGTCACCAGAGCAGGGCGTAAAAATTCTTAGTATTTTTAGTGAGCGGCATCAGGATATATGTACCTACTGTTTCAGGAAAGCAGTAACGCAGTAAAAGGTTACATCATTTAGTCTTGTGACCAGAGACGATCACCAGCTGAGTTGTTCTCATAATTGCAATGTAATTGTAATTGTAACTGTAATGAATAAGATTAACTTCTTATAATATATCTACACTATTGTTTCTCAAACAGCACAATATAATCTTTTTTGTTTGCAATTTTTTTTAAAACTCAAAATACATAGGTACCACATACTCTGCCTGAGAAAACATGAAATTCAACTATGTTAGTTCCAGAATTTAACATAATTGAAACTAATTTTACTATAATTGCTAAACGTACTGAGCTCACATGAAGAGTGGTTTTCCAAGGCTCATAACCTAGCTAAATCAAATCCCCTTTTTTCCTCTGGAGCACACAAAGCACATGTGGGCCCATTATGGCCTCTTTCACTGCCAGGTTTTAACTTTCAGCTTCCAGCTGCTTTGACTGGGGAGCTGCTTGACATAAAATAAATAAACAAATAAATGCAAGATTAAGATAATGAGTAAAGCGTACCCTTTCTGTTCTCTGGTTTTTAAACAGCTTTTCTATGTATTTACTCCTCAGGAAATATTGTTTCTACTGCAGAGAATAATACTGTGAAATGCATAGCACTCAGTGTCATACTTGAGCAATTAAAATTGTGTATGCTGGTTTTATTATAGTCTACATCAATGATAAGACAATGTCTTTATGTACTTTATTAAATACAGTTATTTTCATGATTTTACTCACTGTTGGTAAAGAATGTAAATAAAATATTCCCATCTTTTTTGCTGTAGTGTCCCAGGAAGTCAGCTATGTAACAGTTCAGCACAAATGCAAATCCATTTAATGAAGACAGCTATGAGTGGCACAGAGAATTGGTTTCCCAACAGCCACTTTCTCTTCCTTCCCAATGTAATGACAAAGTGAGGGTGGCGTACAAAAGTGGGACTAACTGGAAGATCTTAAAACCAGAGCTCAGAGGCTACTGTCACTGGCAGAACTCAAGGAAGAAGTGAACTCATAGTTGCAAGGGAAATTGATCCTAAACAAATTAGGAGCTAGCCGAATTGTAAAGTATAGCTGGAAGAGCTGTCCAGTTTCTATTAACTGCTTAAATGTCCTTAGCAGTTTTTCAGATGGCCCTTGTCTCTACAGGTGAGATTTTCAGTTAGAATTCTCAGACTTAAAATTCAGGCAATGCTTATAGGAATTCACACTGAAATTCCCTCTTGTCACATTAACAGCACAAGAAGCAGGATCTCAAACACTGAAGCCAGTAATCACTCTTTTTGCCTTCACTTATGTATGTATTTAATAGTAAAGGAGATCTCCATTATGTAACTAGGATTTTCTTTTAGAAGTTTGCATAATTTTTACTTGACCAGTAAATCAAAATCTCTTCTTAGCTGCACCAGTGTACCTCCATTACAAAGTTGTTATGTGCCTGGCAAGCTATGCAGGTTTACATAAAATTCAGATCAGAATTTGGAGGCAAGGATTTGGCCGCAGGAAAAAAACAAAAAGAAAATTACATCTGCTCCCTAAAGTAATTTAACTTGGTTATGCAGACATACTTAAATCTCCCTACAAAATTATTTCATGTACTCATTTAATTCGCTGTCTCGTAGTCACCTATCAGTCATGTTAATCTGATTTTCAAGCTTATCAAATGCTTAACCCTTTGAAAGAGTTTCTTGTTTAGTGACCTAAATTTATCCTTATTATTGGGACAAAATGCTTGAAACGACTCAACCAGACTCTGAAGTAGGGGGTTTCTGTTCTGGTAAATGAGGTTTTTTTTTTTAGATACAGTGTTTGCAAAAGAAGAATCCTGTCCCAACCCCTCTGATCATCTCCTAGGAAACAGTTTGCAAGAGTAAGCCAGACAAAAGGGAATCTGGAAGATGTCCAATTCATGTTCAGTTATAGGTGTGCATTCATATCCATTTATATAGATGTGTAGAGACAGATCTATGTACAAATGTGTGTACTTTAGAAAGAGACAGAAGGGATTTGTGGATTTTGTGACCATAAATGCCTCTAAAATCATCCACTGTGTTAAGTTGCACTGAGTTCTCACATAGGGAACTGGGAGGCCAGAGGTCGTCTGAACCAGAAATGTTGCTCTTGTCATAAAAGCTCAACTAAGCAGAAAGCTGGGAACATAGCTGTTGACAAAGATAGAGCCGAGAGCTCCACAGCTTATCCTTAATTAGGTGTTGGCACTGGCTCTTGTCAAACAAGGGGAAAGAGTGTATGCTGAAGCACACTGACACACACAGACAGCACCAGTCACAGTTGGAGAGAATACAAAGTGCATTCAAGCTGGCATTGAAAGGGATTTAGATAAGTACTTGAGGTAACAAAAATCGAAAAAAGAGGATGATAGCAATGGAAGCTTTAGATGAATTGCAACGGAGTGCACCTTTATTACAGCTTATCAGTCTCCAGACAGCAACAAACCAGCCTTCCTAGTGCATTTCTCTTCTTGGTCTTCTGGATTAAAGGTCAAAGTAACTCAAATTTATATGTTCTGTCTCTCTTGCTGCTTGCACACATTCAGCACACATCTTTGTGAATTGGTATACCAAGGATGAAAGCTTCAGCTCTTTGAGTATAACAAAGGCCTTTTCCTTTGTCAAAGTGGCTCTGTTTTCCCCCTCAAACAATTATTGTCTGGAAGAGGTTGCAAACAATATGATATTAAAAGGTCACAATAGTACTGCTGGAATAAATACACATCTGGCATTTTGCCAGGCCTAATCCTTCTTGTCTGGAATCACTGTTCTATTTTACAATCATTTGACATATTCAAATAGCTAATATGTGGGTTTATTAATAATACATATAGGCAGTATCCTAACATACACAAAAGCTGTGTGTTTTCAGAATGTGTATAAGCACTTCAAGCAATAAGCTGTGCACATTTAGCTACCAGATGGTAGTTCTTATCACAGATAAAAGCACATATATGTTACTATAACTACACCCTCAAAAAGGAAATGATAAGAAAAAATACTCTCCACATCACAGCTTACATTATCCCTCTACTTAGGCAGAAAACAGCATATGTTTTACTGCTAGGGAAATGCAGTACTTGAGAGAAAAATATGATTGCAGAAGGGAAAAAAAGGTAGAAATCCAGCGTGACATATTTAATAGGGATGTTCAATGAAAGGTTTGTTTGGTGTAATAGCAGTAGAGTGCAAGTGTTGTGATTAATGTATTTAAACTCTGACATACATACGATGGTCAGAAGAAGAGTTGTTCATCCTAATCCTCTAACCATTTCTATTTTTTAGTACCATGTGGGCTTCACAAGAGACATAAGAGTAAGTATTTTAGGGGAGTAATTTTCACTGGATATTAAAATATTTTAGATATTCCCCACCCAAAAAATACTAATAATATAACAAAGAGAAAACAAAGGAAAAGATTCACTAAAAGCAATAGGAACAATACACTGAATTGTCCTTATAACCCAATCTACATCCATTAAGAAGGTTATTAGGAGTTCACAACTTCATTTTCCATGTTTTATACTTTTACCTCACAATTTCCATTTAAAAAGATGCAGAAGCTCCCACCAAAATACAAACCCCTAGACCAGAGTGGCTACCATTTGCACAGAAAGGCTCATGTTCCTCATAGAGCGCTGCATGTGCAGATGAGCAATCTTAAACATATTTCGATCCAAAGCAAATTTAAGTGATGCTTCCACTTGCCCCCCACCCAGCACTGCAAGGGCAGAGAGTGGCTCCATCACCGCGCTGCGCCCGCGCTCCCCCCGCTCCCGCTCCCGCTCCCTTTCCCGGCGGAGGGGCTCTGGCAGCCGCCGCCAGCACCGCGCTTTTGGCAGGCGGCCAAGCAATCTCCGCTTCCCGATGAAGCCCTGATTCCATCTGCTCCAGCAGTGCAATATATTCCACTTCAGGTCAAAAGCAGGGAGCCAGCAGTATTAACATTACACTAATCTGTAAAGACATTTTCACTAGGCTAGATAGGCTAATGTTACACAGAGCTTTTAAAGGCTGCGGGGATAAGGAACAGCAGTAATTGTCAGGGGAAGAGACAGTATGCAGAACACAGTCAGAGATGACAATAGATAAAGCATTGTCAGGACTGAATAAAACAATTACTTGCTGGGGAGATTAGAATTTGAATATGGATACAAGCTCACAACCAATTTAATCTTTCAGGCACTTAAAAATAATTGCAAAAATATTTTCCCTTAATTGAAAGGAGAATCCTTCAATGTCACGTTTGGAAAAAAAATGGAATATGGAAATAGGTCAATCTCACCACTACCTTCTGTAAGAGATAAACTTCAAGTATTTCAAAGGAACTAGGTTTGTTCCTTGAAAAGGAAACAGACACGTCTTTTGTTTCTGGAAATCAATATACACTACACATTTTGCAGATAGGGTGGAATTGTTATCAAGCACTTTTGAAGTATACATTGTTATATTTCCATTATTACAAGTGCTCAAGAACACACTACAGCAATACAATAAAAGTAGGTTAACACACAAAATTGAAATTCACTATTTGTTTCAGGACAAAAAAAAGCAAAAAACAAATGAAAAAACACAAAAAACCCTCCAAAAAACTAAACCACAACACATTTTTCAGTTTTTCCCTAACACATTTCTAAGAAAGTAGTTCAAGATTCATGCCTTTAGGCACATCAGAAACCATTAAGAAGTACATTTCTGGAAATCATAATGTATAAAAATTCAATTTAGGCTGCTAGACATTTTCTTCTGAGATCTAAGGAAAAAAATATTTCGCTGGAAATGAACCATCTGCAAATCCACACAAATAAGTATATGACTATGTTTTAATAGACTTCAAACCATGTGGCACTGACATGAAAGATAACTTAAATAATAGAACAATAGATATTCAGTATATGGAAGTACATTGTTCTTTAATTAAAAAAAAAAAAGCTAAAAATCCATCACAGTAGCGTAACATTTCACACATGAAATTACAGGCTTCATCTGTATTTTGCTAGTTATTAATTTCTACCCATATTACTCCTTCAGCTGCATCTTTATGAGTAGACGCTAAACAGTTACTTCTTTATCAGACCTGATTATTGTCTCAGAAGTTCACCAATTGTTACTATTTTGCAAATGGGATTTTGTTCTTTTTTGTGATATAGAACTCTGCATTTCCTGTAATCTTATTTTTAGTTATGTATATATAGCACACGCAGCACTGATGCTCGCGTACAGGTCGTCACCCAAATTTGCGATGCAGCCAAAGGAACGGTGGTCATGAAGGGTTTTGTCTGGTGGGAGAGTCTGCAGCGAAGTCAGATGAAGTGTGCTGACTTCCACCCTCTCACCTCGGCCTTGTCGTGCATTTTGCATGCCGATCACTGCGCCCAGCATCTGCCCTGGCGAGGTGGCCTGCACAGTGTGGCACACAACACGTGTGGCCGGTGGTGGCTGGGCTGGCCCTGCCACATGCTCCAGCAGCCACCGCGCCCCGCTCCTCCAGTGGAACAGGCAGCCAGGGAGAGTTTACAGGGCTGTAATTGCCTCCGTTATGAAACATCTTCACCTGTTATCCAAAGCTGAGCTGAATCACATCAGAAATTATTAACAGTGGCTGTTTTCATGCCAGCTTAATTTGAGCTGATGCTGCTGTTCACTTAGCACAGATGAATAGGTGTGTAGGACGAGACTTTAAACAGAGATGACACCCCAATGAATATTTGCTAGCAACTGTACTGTGGGGAGCTGTGCTGAAGAACAACACACAATTCTTAGAAGCAAGTGGATGGGGGTGAAAGGAGGAGAAAGAAGACACTGCCATCAGTATCTGCTGACAATAATTTTCCAGCCCGATGTCAGCCTTTAACAGCTAAATCATTTTTTTCAATTAGTTTCCACAAACGTTGGCAAACACAAGCTGACTTTTTGTGCATACACAATGGTGTGAGAAAATGATGCTGCATCAAACGTGGCCAGAAATATGCTACTCCACCAAACAGGCATTAAATTTTAATAGTCTGCTTTCATTTTCACTGCAGTGTGCTTCAAGACAATTATAAATTACAGCATTCTTCTTACTTTTGACTAAATAAGGCATGTTTTAGCATTTGATTTAGAAGTAATGTGTGCCTGACATACGAAACAAATCTTGCAGATATAGTTTATTGCATGGTGCTCTATGTTTCAACAGAAATTGCTGCACTACCCAGTCACTTCTTTGATGAGTGGTTATGACTTAGATGTGGCATTTAGATAAACGCATTATTTGAGTCAGAATAAGGACTGGATTTACCTGCGACCTTCAAAACCAAGGGGGCATTCCGCGTGTTTCACTTCCAGAACCATTAATCAAATACCCCATCAAGGCTTGGAGGGATGGGGGCCCTAAGTACAGAGCCTTTGTAAATTAACTTTACTGAGGAACCCCTGCAGGTTGCAGGTGAACAATCCTTGACCTTCCTGCTTTGCGCTCCCACCTCTGCACATGTGCTTCACAGACCCACAATTAGCCCAAATGTAGAGGGGAAGAGCTGTGGAGACTGCTGAACATGCTGGCTGCAAACCCCAGAGCAGATCCAAATACAAAGAAAGCTCCTGCCAGCACGGTCAGAAACAAGGGGTCCAAGCACAGTTACTAATTTTGGCACTAGAAACATGCTCGATTTTGTACAAGGTTCAGCTAGTGCCTGGATTATTTACAATTAAATGAATCATTTTGGCTCCTAACCATTACTAGCAACCCATTGTATCCTGTCTGCAGGAGGAGAAAATTACAGTGTAATAGCAGAAGCATTACTGAGGATTTTAGATTTGTCTTTCTTATCAGTGAGACATTAGAGATAGCAAGTCCAGGCTAGTAGCCAATGTCAAGACATTTAGGTGATTTTCTGATATGTCTGAGGACTGCTTGCCTAATGAAATGGGTCAAGGTGCCTCTTATGATCAGTCCTCATGAACATTCACAAGAACAGGAGGAATAAAACAGTCTGTTCATGGATGTAGGGATGCATAGTAGATCCACAGATGTGCAAAATCTTTTGAAAGGCTAAAATTCTGGTAGCTGTAGCTTTATTATTCTTGTGAGGAGCCATCTTTCATTCTGAACACTTTCCCTGTCAAGTATGTACCTTTTCTGAGCACTTAACTCTACCAGTTTTGTAATTTTTAAGGAATACAGACTTATTTGATATCCTAAAATGTGATGCTGTATTTACATTTAAACTGCTAAACAGTTGCATTGACATGATCTAACTTACTAGGGACATAGCTGCAAGGCTTAACTAGTTGGTAAAGCTTTTGAAACCTTTGGAAGAAAATACTTTGGAAACGTTAAGCGAGTCATGTTTGTCTTGTACCAGCCACGAAAGAACACACAGAGGTTCCTCCTATGTATTCTGCCAAGCAACAGCAGCTACAAACAGGTTTCATTTTTAATGGCCTTAATTAAAAGGATGTGCTGTTTTAGAAAATTGGATATATCCATCTGTTGCACACAAATGAAATCTGAGCAAAACTGTGAGACCTGCTTTTTCCAAGTTATTTCAGAAAGAAAGGGATGACAACTCTTCATAAAATATTGAGAGGTATGTGTGTGTGTGCGTGTTAGCACTAAAAAATGCAGCACAGCTTTTACAAAAGACAAATGGAAACAATACAGTGCTTCAGGTCAAAATCTTCCCCTCTAAGATAAAGGTAAATGGATCCTTCTGTGGAAGGAGGAAAGGTTCAGATGGAACCATCATGAGGGTTTTTCTTTTTTTATTCCTACAAGTTCTCCAACTTTTAGGAAGAGAGCAGTGCAATGCATTGTCCACTTTGTACCTAACAACTGTGACCAAGGCCGGTAGGAAAGCAGGATTAGGAAAGGGAAGCTACAAGCCTTTTGTGGTCTGACCTTTCTGAGAGCTCCTATAGGTTCCCCTTCCCCTTATTACCTACTGTTCAAGACCCTGCTTTTGGCCACTGGAGACGCAGAGGGAAGTGGACAGGCAGAATTCATTTCCCTTTCAGGGCAGAGAGAATACATTTCCTCCACTCTATCTTTATCCCAACAGTTTTCCCTGTTTATTCTGCTATCTAAGTAGAGCTTGCCTCAACCTGACCATTCAGAAAATCCCACCCAAGAAACTCTGGACATTTCAGCAGGCTCTAGCATGTGGACGGAAAGCCACAAAAGGAAGAAAAGTGACCTTGGAAGTAGTCAGCAGCACAGGAGGTGAAGGTACTCTTCTCAGTTTCTTAACTTTGCCCAATAGAAACATACAGCCAGTGCTGGAAGGTCATGTATAAGCAATAAAGGATACCAAGAAGAGTGAAACAATTTTGAGTGTGGGCCTTGTGTTATCATTTTTTTGTACATCAACATACATTAGAGGGTTGTTCTTCCAGCAGACAGCTGTGGCAGTGATCAGGGAATATTTTGAAGTGTATAAATTTCTCTTAAGTTTCTGACTTTCTTCTAGAAAGAGAAACAAGCAGAAGAGATTAAAACCTTTATTTGAAATGTAGTTTTGTCAATGGAAGAATGTCTCAAGGAGTGGGACTGAAGAGGAAGAAGTTTGCATGAACCATAGATCGGGTTTTAGAAGGACTCACAAGTAGGCACTTCAAAAAATCTCTGAGTTGCATACTGTGTTTTAATGCAGATCAGGAAAACGATCAGGAAGCAATTAAAAGTAATTGAAATTATAGAACAGATAGTTGAGCAAGATATTTTACAGGAAATAATCTTCTAGAAAGAAAAATCCATCCCTCTCAGCTAACAGATTTCTTTGAGTATATCAATAATGTTGTTGCTAAAGATATGATTTACTTGGGCTTTGAAAAAGCCTTTGACAAAATGCCTTACAAGAGACTTGAGAAATTGAAATGGTGAGGACTGAAGGGTTAAAATACTGCCAGGAATTAGAAATAAGTTAACGGGGAAGGAAGGAAGGAAGGAAGGAAGGAAGGAAGGAAGGAAGGAAGGAAGGAAGGAAGGAAGGAAGGAAGTGTAATGGTCAGTTTTCATCATGACAGGATTACAGTGGGATTCTTCATGTTTCTGCACTTGGATGAGACTCGGTTTTCGTTGTTAATGTTCTAGAGAAAAGGGTGGGAAAAAATTACAGAGAGCACAATTATTTAGATTAGTCATCACTAGAGAAGGTTAAGAATGTCCAAAGGGACCTTAGAAAACTAAACTGAATAGGCAGCAGGCCTACTTACATCTGAAGTTGACAAATGCAAGATAATGCAGATAGGAAGGAGTAATTAGAAGTAATCAGACTAAATTAATTATAAACATCTGTGCACCTCAGCAAACCTCACAATGCAGAGCTCCACACAATAGAGCCATTGAGATAGCCAGCAACATTTAATGCCTCTAAGGGCTTTTCCTAGGCACGTAGATGGTCAGGGGCAAATTAACAAATTGTCAGCTCATCCTGCCCACAAAGTCTGATCAGATTTCATAGCTTAAGGGTGGGAGAAGGCTTTCTTTCTTCCCCCTCCTCTCCAAACACCTCCCAAGTCTTCACTCACTAGGGGAAGCTATATCCAGAATCTAAACAAATATATTTTGTAATTTAACACCCAAAAAAAGGCCTTAGGAACCACACAGGATTCCAACAAGTGTAATTAATGTCAAGTTGAGTACAAAGTGGTGTTGCCCTCCTGCTGCCCTCTCCACCTGCTGCCCGTCTGGTGTTGCCCCCCTGCTGCTACATCCACCTGCCGGCTGTCTGGGATTGCTCTCCAGCTGCTGTGCCCACCTGCTCACTGGCCTCCTTGGAGTCATTTGGGGCCTGCCACACTCCCTCAGTGCCCCAAACAGCCTGGGATGGAGCTGACACCACAGCACAACTGTGTGGAGGAGCATGGGAGAGCTCTCAGGGGCTAAAAGGAGGCTGAGGGTTGCAGGTGGTGGAGGGAGACTGCATCCATTTGGCAACACCAGCAAGGTCACTCCAGCCATGGGAGGTCCGAGGCAGCTGCAAAGTTGCTTCTTCATCCCCAATGCTGAAGGCTGTTTCAGCCCTTGTTCAGTCAAATTTCTTCTTCCCAGTCCTTGCACTTTGCTGGAAGGGAAAAGAAAGGCCACATAGGCAGATGCGCTGATGAGGATTTAAGATATCTAGCCATCTACACTATATCTAGTTTCCAGTAAAGTTAAAAAACCCACAGCATACTTAAAAATTAATATTATCCCTTCAGTAGATTACATTGTAATGGTCTGCTTCCACTATGGATCAAAGCAATCTGCTACACTATGCTGTTCATTTCTCTGTCAAGAGAAAAAAAAGATATATTTTACTTGCACAGTTCAAGTTCTGCATTATATAAGTGAAGGAGAGTAGAGTATCAAGTCACAGAATTCCCTTACCACACACAAAGAAGTCATGTCTATAGCAATGGTTAAGGGATTTCTGCTAAGCCCTCCATATATTTATATCCATCTACACATAAGTTGTATTTTACTATAATGGGACTTACTATTTTTATTTAAAATCAGATGTTCTTTGAAGTTAACCATTTGATTTAACTTCTTTGATCAGAATATCAGCATGCTGGAGTTCCTTGGAATAACGATGGATAACCATGGTTTGTACCCTAATATAAACACAGCATGAAAGAGTCAGTGTGTATAAAAGTAAAATACAAATCTTTTCCTTTCGACTGATATATGTCCTTGGGAGAAGGAAGGCCTCCTGATTGTTGCTGCTCTTAAAGGAAGTAAATATAACCACACCGTCCCTTTCTATGTGCTATATGCTCTCACATACGTTTTCTGTCACTCCATAACCCCAGTACACAGTATTTTCAGCATACCAGTAGTATTCCCGCTCATTTGACCTGAAGCTCAGCAGGGAATAAATCCCTCAGTTAAAAAAAACCCAACAAAACAGGATGGAAATGAAAACCACTTTCTGTCAGTCACCATGAGCAACTGGATTTAGAAGACTGTTTAGCTGCATCCCCAGATATTTTAAACAATTGGAATCACAGCAGCTAAGAGTAAATGGTACAAAAATCTCAGATGGTGATCTCCTGAATCAGGGACCTTGGTCATCTTCAGGATACTCTGTCTATCCTAGGCTTAAAGCTACTGAAAAACTGGAATATACCATGCAATCTCAATTGATTTAGCCATGTTTCTCGATCTGTACCTCGTATTCTGTGCTAATTTTTGGTTTGCTTCCAGGTGACACCTACAAAAAGCTATCTGATTACATCTGATTTAGGAAGAGAAAAGAGAGACAAATGTCAGTTTGTTAGTTTGTCATCCAGACTGGTTCTTTTAAACCATTCTTGCCTATTACATATTCTGTCTTTGTTGTTCATCTGCTTTAATTGGAAAGAATGTGTGGGAAAAACACTTGGAACTCTTGTTTGAAAATAACACCTGAAAAAAAAAACATTTAAAAAAAAGCAGAACAGAAATAGAGAGTGGTTCAGGGTTGAAGATGGGTGATTATCCATTCTATTTACTGTAGGGAAACTGGAAGCTGAGTCAATGATGGAGTGGTAACTGTCAATGGCATTTTAGTATTGTGTCAAATTAGTATTTATAAAAGTTCCAGCTTTCCTAGAGATAACCAGTTTTGAGGTCTTTTTTGTTTGCTTGTATTCTTAGAGTTGATAAATGCTAAAAAGCTGTTGCAAGCCTCCTGTTCTGTCCTCACGTTTAGCATTATGTGGGTTACTCAAACTATTAGACCTCACATTTACATATGGGAGGGTTACCGATGATCTTTATCCTCGTTACAGAAAGCCCAAATTTATTTACCCTGGGCCCATACCACAAAATTTAAACATCAGTTCAAGCATTTTCTGATGAAAATGCAGTTTTCTTCTGTGCGATAAGAATAGGAATTCATTTAACTGACTTGTCTCCTAGAGCATTATTAAACATTCTTAGAAAAAGTTTTTAAATAAGAGAGTATCAGTATTTTATAAATGAAATATAACTTAAATTTTATAGTCTTGCAGCACAGAACATTTCACAGAACCACAGAATATTCTGAGTTGGAAGGAGCTCACAAGGATGATTCAAGCGAGTGGTCTGTACAGGGATCAAACCCACAACCTTGGTGTTATCAGCACCTTGTTCTAACCAGCTGAGTACCATGTAGCCAATACATATCTGTTCAGCCAAACCCCATTCCAGGCAGTATAAATATAATATTTCATCCAGTGAAACATTTTGTTCTCAGACATAGGTATTAAACGCAGTCATAAGCTAACAAGGAGGAAACGCTTTGGGAAATACTTTTATTTTTCTTTCCTGAATGAATGGTACATGTTGAAACACAGGTCAAAATTTTTCTTGAGTTCTAATGGCAAACCAGGCCAGTAGATATTAACAGACAAATATTACAGTTGAAGTGTTAGAGTCTGAGGAATCTTCTGTAGTGCTAAGGGATGAACTACATTTTCTACCATATTAACTACCTTTAAAGAAAGGCTAGAAAGAGGTATATTTGTTTTGGGAAAAGCAGCTATCCCTCTAGTTAACAGTCTTTTTCCTCCTTTAGTGCTTGTGTGGGAGAAACCTCCTGGAGCTGGGCACTGCCAGTTTACTTTCCCTGTAGTACCCAGCAGCACTGGGAGAAAGTCCCTGGGCAGGAAAACATCCTCCCACACACTCTTCTCAAAGCATTCCTTCATCTTCCTGGCTGCCACAACTTTCTGTTCAGCTGCTGCCCTCCAAATGTGTCATCTTCCTATTCAGTGTCAAGGAGGTTCCAAGGCATACCCAGCCAGGCCAGGGATGTATTCACCATATTTATCACACTTCTTGCTCCACAGTGGCTCCATGAGCCATGCTGGCACTCCTATTCATCTGTGCAGTAGATTACCTGGTTAGCACTAAGACAGGGGAAGGTCATGCACCCTGCTGCTGTCAGGTTAGTGGTTCCAAAATGGCAGCACTTTTTAAAAATATGTCAAACTATACCCCTTTTTTTCTGAATAGGGAAAATGCAGAAATTATGTTTCTGGCATAAATGCTTGGAATGCACAGTCTGAAGCAAACAACACAGTTTCTACAGCTTTTTACCATCCTACTTTACTCAGTGACCTAGCGAACTGAAGGGAGCTTTTTCCTAATCCACCAGTAGCAGCTGTCTTTTTCCCCGCCTCTAACTGTTCTGTCATTTTACTGACTTGAAGTTATGGGAGGAAAATGAAATGCGAATAAATGAAGGTCTTGGCATTCATTCTGCATGTTATTTTCTAGCAGCAGTAAAAGGAAAAAAAAATGGAACTAGGCTAGGCAGTCTAAAGGGAAAATGTGGAAATGACTTGTAAGTAAGAGGATGTGACCCTCTGCATAATTCATAATCATTAGTCTAAGTGACACTTCCACAGTGTGTGCAGTAGTGCTCTCCACTACGACAGGTCTGAGCCCAAATGGCCCATTCAGCAGCAGTCTGTTTGTGATCAGATTTCCCCGAAAGACAACTCTCAAAGCTTTATTTGCTCTGTGTACATGTATATGCGTGTTTGGTTTTTTTTTTTTTAAAGTAAAGATGCTGTCTCAGCTTCACCATGTGTGCAATTTAAGGGTTGCTCAAGTGATTCTTTAAAACTGCATAAAGGCAATTCTGCTGTGCCTTGGAGACAGCATTGCTGTAATGTTCTGTGCATACATCTGCATGATTTCTCAAAGCTAATTCAAATTTAATGCATTGGTAATTCCTTTTCTGCAGAAGTCACCCAGCAGTAATCTGAAGGTTACAGAATTATCTTCCAGATCAAATAACACTTCTAAAATAGTATAAACCAGGAGGCAAGATTATAATGGGTAGAATTAGACTTTCAATGAGTCACTCCATCCTCTTTACAATCCTAAACATAGCAACCTGGTGTCAAAAGTACTTTTTTAAAAGTGCAGCCAAAAGAAAGGTATAGTTTTAAAATCAGCTACAAGACAATTTACAGCACTGTATTGTCAGAAGGACATTATAGCAGGGGTTTGAATCAGTGGGAACTTTAAGAAGCAGGAGTATTTATGTGTTTTGGTGTTCACAAAATAAAGGAATTTTTTTATTTATATAATTTAAACAAAATATGAACACTATCAAAACTGTTTATGGAAAATGTATATTATTCACAGTTAAATTCAGGTGTAAATTGAGCCTAACCAAATGATAAAAAAAATTACTCTCCTCTTGGGGTTTAGACTCACAGTACTAATGGATCATTAGTTTCTATTTCATCCATCAGGCACTTATTGTAAAATGTTACCATGTCGGACCACACTGAAGTAGCAAGTTAAATGGGTTTACTTGACAATGACCAGTTCTAAAGCAAACAAATCTTCTTTGGTTTTGGACACTCACATTACAATTCAGTCACTGAATCCCAGAATATGATGAGTTGAAAGATCATTGAGTCCTGGCCCTCCACCAGCACCACATCATGTGCCTGAGAGCATTGTCCAAACTCCTCTGACCTCTGTCAGACCGGTGCTGTGATCACTTCCCTGGGGAGTCTGGTTCAGTGCCCAGCCACCCTCTGGGTGAAGAATTTTCCTGATATCCAACCTAAACCTCCCCTGACACAACTTCAGGCCATTCCCTTGGGTCCTGTCACTGTCACCACGGAGAACAGATCAGTGCCTGTCCCTCCTCTTCCCCTCACAAGGAAGTTGTAACTGCAGTGAGGTCTCCCCTCAGTCTCCTCCAGGCTGAACAGACCAAGTGACCTCAGCCACTCCTCACACGCTTCCCCTCAAGGCCCTGCACCATCCCCGTGCCCTCCTTTGGACACTCTCTAACAGCTCAGTGTCTTTTTTGTATTGTGGCACCCAGACCTGCCCCCAGCACTCGAGGTGAGGCTGCCCCAGCGCAGAGCAGAGTGGGACAATCCCTTCCCTTGCCCGGCTGGCGATGCTGGGCCTGATGCCCCCCAGGATATGGGTGGCCCTCCTGGCTGCCAGGGCACTGCTGGCTCGTGTTCAACTTGCCATTTACCAGCACCCCCACATCCCTTTCTGCGGTGTTACCCTCAAATATTCTCATTCCCTGTTCTGTCTGTACATCCAGGGCTGCCCCATCCCAGGTGCAGAATCTGGGACTTTCCCTTGCTGAATTTCATATGGTTGGTGCCTGCCCAGTCCTCTCTTTTGTCAAGGTCTCTCTGCAGGGACACTGTGCCCTCGAGGAAGCCAACAGCTCCTCCCAGTTTTGCATCATCTGTAAACTTGCTTAACACTCCTTCCAGTCCTTCATCCAAGCCATTTATGAAGACATTGAAGACCACATGGCCGAGGATGGAGCCCCTGTGGAACCCCACTAGTGACAGGTCCCCAGTCTGATGTCACCCCATTCACTACAACCCTTTGTGCTTGACCCCTGAGCCATTTGCTCACCCATCACATGATGTGTTTATCCACCTAATCATACATAGGCTCATATTTGACCACAACAAGAAGAAAGTATAAGGACATAATTACATTGCCAGGACTTCTTCCTGTGCTGTAACTGGATTAGCACAAGCATGTTACACCGAGCTCCTGTGGTTTAGTTATGAGATACATGTCAAGCTGGAAATAAAACCAAAAACCGAGTAGTCATGAGAAGCACATACTTGAAGACACAAAAAGTAGTTGTTTCTGATTTGGGCTGTATTCTCTTCTCTGATTTATTTTAAGTAATATTTATTTGCAGCCAAGCCTAGAAGATATTCCACAATGCCTTCCTCAAACCTTGCTCCATATTCTAAAGATCAGTGTAGTTATTCTTCACTTTCCCCCATGTATTTCCACAAGAGAGATGTCGCATCTTTCCAGTGTCTCTGCCATTTGCTTATTGCCACTCACGCAAGAGGACTGTGGAGTACGTAGACAAGAGACTTCGGTTGCCTTGAACTACTGTGAAGAATATTTAGGGGGTCAGTATCTGTCATCGAAAAAAATTTTCTGAAATCTATTCTAAAAGGACATGACTTCTCAAGGGAGACTCATTTCAGCTGTCTGCTCCTAGATTAAACTGTTTTTGGAAACAGGATAGCAGAACAGTCAGGGCTGGAAAAGACTCTGTTCAAGATCCTTCAGTCGGGCCATCAATCCAGCATCGCAATAAAGGGCCAGCATGGCATGAAGCCGTATCCTCCAGGGCCACATCCAGACATCTTTTGAGCACTTCCAGATATGGTGACTCTACCACCTCCATGGGCAATTTATTCCACTGCCTAATCATTGTTTCAGTGATTTTTTTTCTAATATCTAATCTGAATTCCCTTGCTGCAAGTTAAGGCCATTGTCTCTCATCCTTTTCCTTGAGACATGGGAGAAGAGACCAACTCCACCTGGCTACAACCTCCTTTCAGGTAGCTGCAGAGAGTGATAAGACGTCCCCTGAGCCTCCTTTCGTCCAAGCTAAAGAACTACAGCTCCCTCAGCCACTCCTCATGAGACATAATTTCTAGAGGGAAAGAACTCCTTCAGCTGAAACAATTAAAGAAAGCCAAGAACCAACATTGTCATGGGGTGTCTTTAAAGCTTCTGAAAAGCATATTTAATTCTAGGATTTATCTCCACACTTCAGAATAAACACATATACAGATGTGTTTAAAACCTCTCAGACTAATTGAGAATAACATGACTAAAAATCCCTCCTATTCATTCTCTGAAAGAACTAGTTTGTCCAGGACTTTGCTTTCTTTAGACAACATCGATAATTACTTCCAGAAATAAAATCCAGAACATTAGTTACCATACTAAAATAACAACAACAATAACAATGTTTCCAGCAAATTGTGATTACTACTGGTTAGAAAAGAAAAGAACCTTGTCCCTGATTTTTAGATAGACTATAAAAATTAAAGAGGAATATGAAGGTATGAAGCTAGCATTCCTTCCTGCCCCTTGTAAGTCACTTTTAAAAACTGGCATAATTTCTATGACACACTTTAGATATTATTTGCCAAGATCCATAACGTCGGGTTTTCTTTCAAAAGATATATAATTGTATGAATTGTGAATGTCAACAAAGACTTATTACTTTGAACATGTTTAAAAGGAGGTGTAATGCAATTCCATGTAGCAAAACCGCTATGACAGCTGCTCCATAAAGTCAATTATACTGCTGTGCACTCTCAAGTAGACTTATTTTTTATAGTCAGAGTGAATGAGAAACAAGGTGAACAAACATCTCTGTAGCAACTGAGGACTGATTTTCTTTGGCTTGCAGCACTTGGAATAAAAGAATTTTGCCTAATGAACCGAAACCATTTATCACCGAACAATGCAGGGAAAGCATTACTGCGCTATCATCCTTAAGAATAATTAACAAAGAAAACATGACCTGTAGTGTCCACCAAGAGTTTTTGGACTTCTTCAAAACAATGACAAAAAAAATCTACTCTAAAATATGAACAGTTTCACTTTATTCTGGCTCCTGATCTGTACCATTTCAATGGACCCCAAGTTCAAAAGGAAGGTTCAAAATTACAGTTATTGCAACCAGTTTTCTAAGCAGAGCTCTGTAATGTCTGAACTCAGTAGGTGCAAAAGAACTGTGAGTTCTTTCTGTAAATATATAAACAAAAAATCAACAGCTTCTGCACTGACAGAGATCTAGAGAAATAACTGTCTATCCTCAAAGGAATTTTTAACACTGTGAACTACAGTTTCTGTATTTGTGACTGTTTATCAAATTGAGGAATCATGGTATTGTAGATCAGGCAAAACCCAGTATTTGGAAAAATATTTTCAGATAGTCCCTGGAGACGCAAGGCAGTTTGTGAAAAAGGACCCAAGAATATTAAAGAAACATCGCTTCCCTGATATTTGTTTTTGATCTTTGCAAATTTTTATACTAAATGTGATGGCTTGCATTAAAAATAGTAACTGCTTAGGTGTACTGGATTTCCCTTGCCAGGGTTTCCTAGTCTGATCCATTCTGTGCTGGTCAGATATACTAACACATGGTTAGTGTCCTGGTTATTCACTTAATTCATTAAAAATGTTTATATATTTAAGATCATCAAAGCTACTAAGAGCTAGCTGTGTTTGTAGAATTCTAAAACTTGTTAATCAAACTATATTTTGACTAATTTATTCTTTGGATGGTCACTGTCTGTTTAGATTTGTCAAAAAGAACAGAATTTAGTAATTTCATTTAGGCAGAAACAGAAGGAAGAAAAGAATTTAAACAATGTGGGTTTTTTAATGCATGTGGAAAATTATTACAAAATAAGGTGCATGCAAGTTTAAATACATATTTACTTTAGTCTGTTTAGAGAGGATAGATGGTAGCATGGTGTGAATGTTTATAGAATTGGGACAGTGACACTGTGAGACAAGCCAGGAATTTCTTGTACAATTTATCACAAATAAAATAGCCATTATATTTTCTATCACTCTGTACCATTGTAAACACTCAATGCAATTGCAAAAACAGAGTTTAGGAAACATATAATGAAATTAGTAAAATTACTCTGGTATAGGTTTTCCATTCTCAGCTTTAGAGTCAGGATCAGTCAGCATCATGATGTCTCCCTGTGAAACAAATAGAGAATTAAAATAGCTGTAATAAACACAGAACGAAAATAGCTGTAATAAATGCCTTTCCAAATACACCAATATCAAGTTGCAAGACTTTAACACTTTTAAACAGTGTATTAAAAATGGTTCTGAACAATGCAATAATTACAAAGATGACAGCCTGGCTTGTTAATGACAAGAAACACCTGCTTTTATCTTTGACCAATCATTTGATGTCAGACTAGCTCTTCTCTGGTCCCGGTCTGAATTTTATACCATATGTGTATTTTCTTTGGAAAATTCTATATTTGCATACAGTAAAGGAGAGATGTGCTTTTCCGTGAAAGGTAATTAATCATGAGTGTTAGATGGTGCAGCCAGGGGTTAAGGGCTAAGCTGGTGTACATCTGTGAGGGAACTCCTTCCCAGATGATGAATGGAGAGTGTTGACAAATCTTCCACAACTGAGCAAGCCTTTCTTTCCTTGGTCCAACTTGACTCAGCACTTACTGCTGCTGCAGAGTAACACTGGCTTGCTGAAATGGGGCCGGTCTGGGGTGCCTAATCTGATTTTCCTGTATCTGGCACTCAAAAAATCCTGAATTTAAATCAGGTTGAAAATTGTTTTCCCTCAGATGGATACCCCATAAATATTAGTGAGTAAGACATTTGGAACTGGTTTTTGGACTGGAATTTGCACAGTACTTATTTTAATCACACTCTTCATTACGTTTCCATTATGTAACCACATCATGGGCTCACTGCTTTATTTCTGTATTACTCGGGCCAAGTTACTTCAAAAAGATACCATTGCACTGAAAATTCCCACTGTTCCCCAATTGTATCACAATCTGTTTAGAGAACATGAGCCTCATCTCACAAATTTGTAAAACTGATTTAGTAACAATGACTTCGAATGGCAAATAATTGGGCACTGAAAGCTTATAGAAGTCATCAGAAGAAAAAAAAGAAGCATGTATTTACAAACACTTTTCTCACTGATAGAAAGAAAAAGTATCTATGTAAGTAAAAGTATAAATGTAAGTAAAAAACATTTTAAAATTTTTGTGAGATTAACATTCCAATTTTACACCCTGCAGAAAAACATATCAAGAAATACCTAATAAAAGCCTTCTGTAATATATTTTTGAAAGCCTTTACATTCATCTATGATATGCGATACTGCAGAGATCATGCACAATGCTGTAAATAAATAGATCCCCTTAACTGTCTAACCATTAAGCAGACACCAAAAAATGTAAACTGGAACAAGATGATAAATACAATAAGTTCCTCTGATTAAGAAATGCAGGAATATTTTTTTTTGCTACCAAGAGAGAAAATATTAACCTCCCTTCATGTGCCCCAGCAACTTAGTTGCCTCTGTTTGGTGAAACAAATTAATGACTGCTCTGGATTTTGTGAACATCTAAAAGCTAATAAGAAAATTCATTAACAGCAGCAGTGTGGGCATGTGCATGTGCGCACACATGCTGCTTGATGCTCTTTCCACTAGCCAGCAAAGGCTCAGGAACTGAGTGCACCAAATGGATAATATTACTGAGAGCAGCAAGAGCAGAGCTGTGGGAGAAGTAATCTGGCATATTGTGTGAGAAAATCACATTATTATCCAAAAGTAAATTGCTTTACTTGCCCAGTACTCACAAACCCTATCCCTGGATAATCATCTTTACACTCAGCTGCACTTCATAGCTTGTTTACCATGTTACGCTGATGTTTACTCCCTAAGTTTATTTGATGTTGGCCATTTGAAAACATTATGATTTAAATTAGTCCCTGTAACTAATGAGCATATGTTTCATGTGTGTTCCATAAGAACAAGGAAATAAAAATATTTTGGGTTAACATCGTCTTTTTGGATCAAATTTAAGCATCTTGAAAAATAGAAAACAGAGTACAAAGACTTAATCCGATATAGCGTAATATAGCAAGAGTTCAAAGGAATTAACATTACATTATAAAGATTTTAAAGACTGTTCAGACATCCTAAGTTCATGACTATTCCAGCAGAGCTAAACCTGATATGTATGAGGATTCTAAGAAAAACTAATTGTTAAATAGGTAGTGCGGCAGAAGAAACTGTGTGGCAGCTCACTTGTCAACTCATAGTCCGTGTTATCGTGTCTGCGATATAAGCGTCAAAGTACTGAAGCACCAAAGAAAAAGGTTGTGTAATAAAACAAGAAAAAAGGATAACAAAAATCCAACAGCACTACATTTCAAATGTTGGGCAGTTGGCACTCTCCAAAACTTCAACTGTTCTTCCTCTGAAGGCTCAGGAAAGGGGTCTCAGTTTTTCAAAAGGTGTGTCACTCCGTTCTAAAATTTTATTTTCCCTGAGTAAGGGAAACTTATACTGAGCTTAGTATGACAGTAGAGAAGAACACTGGTTGTGAAAAGTACTGAAGCAGAAAAAAAAGCATATCAAAATACTGCTCCAAGTGGCAAAGAAGATGTCATACTACAAAGGAAAGACCTGTAAGTGGGGAGAAAAAAATGGTAGAGACTTAAACATGCTATTTGACCCTCTTGACCTTTCTAGTCAGCCCTCTGTGTTTATAACATTGGAGCAATTTGGAAATGCCTGCATTTTGTCCAAAGTTTCAGCTGTGATGCATTTGCTTATTTAAACACTAGGCATCTAAAAATATGATCAGCATTTTTCAATTTGTGATGTGCTGATATTTTAGATACCAGAGTTTGTCTTAAGAAATATGTCTTTTAGGCAGTGTGAGCATACACATGGCAGGCTGCAGAATGCTTTGCATAGATACTGTTTGGAACAGACTGGGAGGAAGCCCTCAGGCTCTGCATCTGCCTGTGGCCTCATCTTGTCTAAAGATGAGGAGTAGACTACAGTTTGGTAGAATCATACTATTCATAAATCTTCGTGATATCTAACTTGAAATACTAGCATCTTCCAGCTTCACAAGTGTTATAAAAGTTAATGGAAGCAATTTCTAATTAGTGACTTCCATCAATACTCTGGCATACGAGCTTTCCACTCACACCCTATGTCTCCAATTCTACATGAAGAAGACTTGAGAATGTACCATTAGGGTCGTTAAATCCTCTCTTGTTTTAAGAAGATCTTTGTGATCTTGATAGATGTCAGTCACTTAGTTTTCAACATTTCTCAGTGGCAAAATCTCATGGTCATTCCCCCTACTTTTATATATAGACAATAAACATGAAAACTCTCTTTTTAATCAACCAAATATTCAAAATGTAGAAAGTTAAATTCTCCTAATTCTGTACTTGAATAAAAAAACTCACAACAGCTCTTTAGTATACAAAAGCCCTTGATTACAATTTCAGAGTCTGCCATCTGCTTTTATTTCTTTAATTCTGGTTAGCTTTTTATTTTTTTTTAAATAAATGGCCTGGTTAGAGATTTTTTTAATCTTGGCCACTTGTATTTCATCATACTTTTGAAGCACATTAATGATAAATGACCATTCTAAAGTGTTTCACAAACTGTTTACATCTTACTGATTAAAAACTTCAATTGGTTCCTAATACAAAATTTCTGGTGTCAAAACTAAAAGCTTGGCTATGATAAGTAAGGTGTGTAGATTTAAACAAAATGGTAAACCGTAGTTTTAATAACTGAGCCTAGTAATTTGGCTCCCATAAGTGGTCTCACAACTTGGGACCAGCATGAAAATAGTAGCTAGCATGGAACAATTTCCTTCTCTGATCTGAAGCTTGACTGCAGTCATATTTTTGCAGATAACTAATATAGGCAAGTACCCATTGTCTAGGTGCTTGGAAGATCATTTTGGACAGAGAAATTTTATGGGAGAAGAAAGATAAGCAGACTTTTCTGCAAGAGCCAGCATTAACCTCATTGTGAGTTACTGGAGAAAAAAGAAGGGATAACTTCACAGTTATGTTGGGAAGGAAATCTATAGTTTGGGTTTTCCTCTTTTGTGGCAGAGCTCTGTTTCTAAGTGAAATGTCACCTACAGTACTTCCTGAAGCTCACAAAAATATTCTGTCTTCCTCTTTCTATGGTGTGATTTTTCTTAATGTCAATAATGTGTTCATTTATTCAAAAATAAAACCCATCAAATATTTCTCTTGAGGTCTTTCTGTCATTTTGTTTGTATTATTGTGCTTTCAAAAGAGGTAAAATTGCAGCTACTCTTTCAGTCTGAAATAACTCTTTGCCTCTTTGCCTCTTTGCTGAGATGTAAGGAAGCTGTGAAAGCAGAAAACTAGGGAAAGCCCCTGAAAAAGGACAACTCGCTGACCCTGCCCGGTGGACAGCCAGGAATTCCTGCCCAATTTCCACCTCCGGTTCACTGCCATGCTGCTACATACCAAGCAGTTGCCAGGTGGAAAGATTAAGCACAGGTCAATGGATCCCTGTAAGCAAATGAGATCCAGGAAAACTGTGCCCTGACACGCACTAGTGCAAGTGAAAAAAGACGTGAAAAATCCAGCAGCACTATTCTCCACGAATAAAAATTGTTATACAAAATGTTTAATTTGGCTGAGTGTATCTTAATCCATTTCTAATACCACAAATAACACTCTCATAGTCGAATATGGGGACAAACAGTTCTTTAATCAATTTAATAAACATAATCTTATTAAAGCAACTCTTGAGTCAACTGTAGACCATGTCCTCAATTAACCTGAGTTCTGAAATAACCAGCTAAATGATCAGACATCAAAGAGGCTTCTGAATTCAAACATAAGCCTCAGTGTTTGGATGGTGAGAGAAAGGAGACAAAAAGGATTTTCTGGCAGATGCAGTTTAGCTGGTTTAGGTTGGTTTTGAATACAAATAAGCAACGTTAGCCACAGCTACCTGCAGGAATAAAATGTATCCTTAAAAAAAAGGAAAAAAACAACACCAGAACACATGAATTTGAATTACTACAGAGCCACCCATGTCTCAGTATCCTCTCCCCTCTATCCCTAAAGCAAGAAGTTTAGTTACTTTACCCACAGATTTCTCAAGACACAGATTTTCTCTCAGTGATCCTTTTGCAAAGGACTTTATATCTTTGAACAACAGAACTACTGGTCCTGTTTATTCTCCATTAAAGCCCTGCCCAAGGGGACAGGTTTACAGACAGGATAACACAGGACAGAAAATAATGTCTTATTATGTTAAATAATTAATCCACAGTGACTTCTTTTGAAGTCTTCCAAAGAAGTTTTCATTTTATTATGATTGCTTTGCAACATCAGAGGCTTCCTCTGGGCTTTAGAGAGGGAATAATGCAAAACTTGTGAACATCTACACATCTCCTCCCTGCTGCCCACCTGGCTAATGGCACAGGAAACTGCATCCAAAAGGATTAGTACAGAGTCTCCCACAGCATTGCAATACCCTCTTTCCTTCCTAAAATTGCTTAAAATGAAAGGAGATAAGAATTCCAGTGGAGAAAAAGAATGTGGATTGTGATATTGGTTCTAACTGTCCCCCAGTACCTGAGCTGACAACAGCTCCATAAGGAGAACAGAGATGGCCCAAGTCATCTGTGTTCAAGAACTGCTGGGCATTCTATCAACAAAAGCAATTAAAAGCTTCTTAACAAGCTATTTCCACATTTCCCCCTCTTTTTCCAAAGCCTAATCTGAACCACAAATTTATGTATTTTTAAAAAAAATTGTGATTAATGTTTTATCAACTCAATTTTTTAATGTATTAAAAATGCCTTTAGCTGTAAAAAACCTAATGTTCAAACTGTAGTCACAAAAAACCAGCTTAAAGATCTGTTCATACACATTTTAGTTTGCAGTTATAAAAGAAGTCAGGGTGTGCACTGCTAAGGGGGAAGACATGTAGGCAGTTGCAGCTTCCTGGTCAACCCATGCTTTATTAGACCCTTATAAATACATAAGGATTTTGCTCTTATTAGATCCACAAAGAGGGTTAGATTTGGAGACAGAAAATCAAACATAAGTTTAATATTTTTTTATTTCTGCAAGCCACTTTTACTAAATGCTTTAAAAAAAAAAAAAAGACTATTACAATTATGGTATCATGAAGGGAAACAATAAACATTTTAAACTATGAAGGCATGATCATTACCAAGGTTTAAAGAGGAGATCAGGGTCTAAGTCAGGCATTTCTAACAAGAACATCAGCAAGGTTCATTAACTACCCTTACAGCTTTCTGAATATGGTAATTCACATAAAAATGGATTTAGTGACATGAATTGCTCATTACTGTCGGTTTGTGTTTAGGTCCATAAAATATCAGTGTAAATAAACACGCTATCAATAAATTTTCAAAGTAATATTCTAAGGGGTAAGACGGATAAAGATTCACACTGTTAAATACTATGTATTTATAGCTATGCATAGACACTGCTAAAACAATGCCCCAAGACAGGTGTTCTGCATTCATTAATCTTCATGTGGGTTGTGCTCTCTCTTAGATCACCTCATCTTCTTTTGTGCCAGAAATTTTAGCCTCTGTTATTCTTTCCTGCACAGCTATTAAGGTTTTTTTATTTACCTTCTCCTTATTACCTCTTTCTAGGCGTTCCTACACTCTCCAGAGTGTGTATAGTTTAACTTAATATTTTAACTCACTTTAACTTTTTATCTTAATACATTTAAAAATAATGTTTTAACTTAATAACATTAATATAATTTTAAACCAATGCCAAGTAGACCATGAAATCTATGTAGAGATTCTAATTCAACTTTTGAAGCAGGCGTAGGCCACATTCAGACTGTTTCCACAAGTCACTAACAAAAAGGTAGAAGTGTTCCCAAAAAATACACAAAGTGCTGTAGATCAGCAAAGCAAGTGCCTTGGCCTGCTTCACTCCTTCAGGAGAAGAAATTTGTCAAAAGGAACCAATAGAGCTCTTGGGCCTCTGATCCCAAGCTGGATACAGGCCAAATATTCAACAGCAAAATAATGCTTTAATAAATTAACTGATGAGGCAGAGGGAAGGTTATTGGACAAACAAAGTCCTTAGATCTGAAAAGAAGTCAATCTATCCTTCAGTGTATTAAGAGACTGGAAAGAGTGATTAATATTATTAATTTAAATGCAGAACAATTAATATGTTTGAAAGAGCTAACTGTGGGAAGGTTATTAGTCCCTTTGGGACTAAGAAAAATGTATTTTGTCATTGCCTCTAGAAAGACGAAAAGTTAAATTCAAGTTGTTATAGGGCAAACTAATGTGCAATCAAACAAATATTTCCACTGTTACTATCAGTAATATCTTTAAAACTGAATTTAGAGATGCAATTAACAATTTTATTAGCTATCTTAAAAGTCCTCTTTGCAGGATTGGTGTAAATTAAAGACAAGAGTATTTTCTATAGAAAATATGCTCTCTTTTTCAGAAGAAAGTGTCACTTCTTTCTGTTTTTGGTGTTAGTTTTCTCCAGTGTGCAATACCTATCTGGTTTCACACAAATACTTCCTACAAGTGTATTTTGTTTTGCTGAATAAAGGACTAATACAGTCTAGACATGCATATAGGAACTATGATTTTTTTTTTTTCTGGTTCTTCCATGTTATATAAACATTTTAGTTTGACTGCAATTTTTGTTTTGGTTTTGTAATATTGCCATACTCACAACGGACAAATCATTACAGAAAATACATTTCTACGTGAACTAACTTCCCTTGCTCTTGTCCCCCTCTCAAGCAAAAACATTTAAGTGTCTCACTTCATCTTCTCATTCCCTCTGCTACTTTCTCTCTTGCTGTCTTCTGTTTGATGTGGTCTTTCTCAAATTGCCATCTTTTTCTCTATTCCTTCATTGAAGGAATTCTACCATTCATTCTACCATCCTCTATTCAAATACTCATATTTCCTTCCTTTCAGATCTCAGTTTCTGACTCAGATATTATTCTGTTTTGTCCTTCAACTTTGGTCCTAACTCAGTTCTGTAAATAATAATACCAACACTGGTTTCACTAAAAATAATTAAAATATCTAGACAAGATAAACAGAGCTGTGTCTCCTGATCATTAGACAAGGTTTTGGTTCCCACAACCACAAAGTTCAAGGTGAAACTTAGTTAGGTAGGCAATTTTCAAAACAGCAATACCCAGCTCTCACAAATCTGTGTGGCTGGAGTAATGTGGGTTATCCCAGACACGAATCACTAAAGGGGATTAAGTTAGACACCTCCCAGAAGCAGTCAAGAATAAAACATTTCCAGAGGAAGACATCTCTCTTCTTCCTATATTTGAAATATTTAATCAGAAGAATCACTTCTTATTTTTTCCACAGCCATTTACATGAATTCATGGTCTACAAGTGCTTACTGAAAGGAAAAGCTGTAAGAAAAATCAAGGTCATAATTTTGTCATTTATACAAAAGTTGCTTAGTTTTAACCATAGATAGAGTTGCCACAGGGCTGAGATTATGTTCTTCTTAAAAAAAAACTTACCCTTTTAGCAACATAATACCATACGACGTAGAAAAAATATAATCTCTTTTTGCCTGAAAAAGTCTCAGAAAAAGCAAAAGTTGAATTAAAATTTAAAATGTTATGTATAAAATTAATGTAAACAGTTGCCTGTTTGCACAATCTATTTCACCTATACAAGGTTGAAAGTAACATTTATTACAATACAGTTTCATGTAGCTATTTTCAGTGACACCCATTTGGGCTAGTGATGTGCAAACAGACAGACTATCCTCACTTCAAAGAGCTGATGTTTAACCCTGTTTAAACAGAGGTATGCTGCTGTAAAAAATAAAAATACTGAACCATTTGATCTTGCAAACATAAAGCAAGAAGCTAAAGCAAGTAACAGTCATTAGAGACAGATGTCATTGTATGAGGAAAAGCTTTTCTTCCCCATTGAGTTCCAGCAATTCAAGTGTTATGGCTAAAGACAAATACCAAAACAAACACCAACCTCAAAGGCTGAGAAAACCTTCAAGCCCCTACACCAAATGAGATACTTAAAACACACTTCTGTGCTAGTGATTCTAATAGACATACTTAGAGGGGAAGGTGAGGAAGACTTTTCAGACATGAGCATATTATGTGAAAAGCTGAGTACTGTGTGAATTAAAGAGGGTTAAGAAGACAGAGACAGCACTTTATGGTATCTTAATCTATTTCCAAAAATACGCTGCAGACAAAGTTCTGTCATAGACAAGGGGATCAAGTGCACTCTCAGCAAATTTGCAGATGACACCAAGCTGAGTGGTGCTGTTGACACTCCTGAAGGAAGGGTTGCCATGCAGAGGGATCTGGACAAGCTCGAGTAGTGGGCCCATGGGAATCTCATGCAGTTTAACAAGGTCAAGTGCAAGGTGCTGCACCTGGGTTCAGACAATCCCTGGTATCAATCCAAGCTGAGAGATGAAGGGAATGAGAGTGCCGTGCTGAGAATGACTAGAGGGTGCTGGTGGGTGAGAGACTGGACACGACCCAGCACTGGGCACTCACAGCCCAGAAAGCCAAACGTGTCCTGGGCTGCATCCAAAGCAGCGTGGGCAGCAGGGGAGGGACGGGATTCTGCCCCTCTGCTCCGCTCTGGTGAGACCCCACTGCACTGTCCAGCTCTGGGGTGCCAGTACAAGAAAGACATGGATCTGGTGGAGCAAGTCCAGAAAAGGACCGCCAAGATGATAAGAGGGTTGGAGTACCTCTCCTCTGAGGAAAGCCTGGGAGTTTTAGGTTTGTTAATTTGGAGCAGAGAAGGATTCAAGGTGACCTAATTGTGGCCTTTCAATACCTAAAGGGAAGTTACAGGAATGCTGGGGAGGAGTATTTACAAGAGCATGTAATGAAAGTATAATGGACAACGAGTTCAAATTGAAAGAGTAGTTTTAGATTAGATATTAGAAAAACTTCTTTACAGTGAGAGTAGTGAGGCACTGGCACAAGTTGCCCAGAGAAGTTGTGGATGCCCCTCCCTGGGAGTGTTCAAGGACAGGCAGGATGGGGCTCTGAGCAACCTGGTCTAGTGGGAAGTGTCCCTGCCCATGGCAGAGAGGTGGAAACTAGATGATCTTCAAGGTCCCCTTCCAAAGCAAACCTATGGTTCTATGACTCTATGATAATATTGTTAAAAGAAAAAGAAGAAAATTACACATGCCATTTTGCAATCAGAACACAAATAACTGTATTTTTTCCCCATTCCAAGTGGTTAGGCAGTACTAGTAAAAGCATTTCATTTGCAAATATTACTGTAAACACACATGGTCAATTTCATATTCCTTCCAAACTGTATACTTAAAATATGTTAATGGCAGTGCAACAGAAATCCTTTAGTAGATGCTTTATGGCTAAATAATGAAACAGTATTTATTACACTGTTTGCTTATGAAAGCATTACATGTTTTCCTTCCAAAGCTCCCACAATCAATTTGGACCTGCTAAATATTCCGTATTTCTGAAAAGCAGTTCACCACCTAGGGTCCCAATAAAAGGCAGTCTAAACTGACACTTAAATTCAGAATAAATTCCCACTGTACCCAGCATGCCAATACCTATTTCTTTTTGCTACATTTTTCTAAAAACTGCTAAGCTATTTTTGGTCATTTGTGTTGAGAATAGAGCATTTATGAAAGTTTTCAATTCTGTTTGGATTTAAGCTACTGGTCTCAGCTTACATCATCCAGTGAAACCTTTGTACATTAAAAACCCTTTGTAGATCAGAACCTAAATTTACCATAAGGCCTCTCTTAAAAAGAAATCGTTTGACTATATGCCTATAGTAGCACGCCAAAAACGGAGCACAACTCTACATATTCTTTTTTGCTCTCAAGACAACCGGAATACAGTCATTGACTTCACCAGATCAAACACAGATGTCCAGACATAAAAGTCACTCAGTCATGTGATGCTCTGCCTTTTAAATAAGACATAAATGAAAGTACAAGTTAAACAAGTTAGGTCATGCATGAATTAAGTGGGAAAATTCACTGTGAAAAATGGGTCCCCAGATCAGAGTTCCTAACATCTAATCTCTTAGAAGTGAATTCTGAATAAGAATCATAATTTAGCCACTTAGACAAGAAGCTATCAGTAAGTATTTATAACAATGACAGGCTTGTTTTTTATTTAGTACCTATTAGAGGTGCATTTTAAGTTTTATTAGAAAAAAGAATTTAGATAATTTAGATTTTCTCTCTGCCTACACAGAAAAGGAAACTTTTTGATACATTTTAGTATGATAAAATTTCAAAATCTGTCCCAAGAAGCTTTTTTCACAGTCTTGTATTTTGCACAAAGACTGAACATGGGCATTTTTGATAAGCACACACATTAGAGTACTACAGTTCCTGTGATAAGAATTACATTGAGAAACCAATTGAGGTAATGGAGATGACTCCACCCACTGCACTGAGCAACTCCAGAGGACAGGTAAAAGCCATCCATCCTTTGCATCAGTTCTGCACACTGGCCTTGGACTTCAGCACTTTCTTAGCAGATGTCAAACTCTTTCCTTCAAACAAGCATCCAGATAAGGCAAGTTTTTAGAGCTAGAAGCTGAACCTTAGATGTTCAGCTACTTTAAGGGTAACAAATTTTTTCCTAACTTTAAATTACACCAAGAAAGAGTGTTGTTGCAAGTGACAGAAAGCAGCTAAACTTAAGAGCAAACCCCGCATCTCACAGCTCTGTCCAGCTTCCACTTATCAGCTTAATCACATTTACTTTGTGCAAGCTCACTGTCACGGAAATAGCAGCATACCTGCACTGCAGATTAGCAACACAGAGATCACCTTCAGTGGTGGCTGCAGCTAAAGAGTTAATTGTGTGTGGATGTCAATCATCATCAGTCAGTCAATCATGCAACTAATTCCTTCAGGGGTCACAGTTGCAACAAGGACAGCAGTTGACAGGAGAGCTGACAGACTGAGAATCCTACCACCCAGGTAACAGTTTATGCATACCAAGTCACTCATTACACAAACAGATGGCATAGTCCATTCAGCACAGGGTAAGCCCTTGGGCATTTTTGACATTTTAACCAAAACAACACTTTGAAGAACTGGGTGAAAAAAATGTCTCCATTTTTGTACTGCCATTGCATTCAATTTACCACAGCAAACTGCTTTTGTCTTCCTACCTCTCTTCCCTGCCTCCACCACGACTGTCTTCTGCCAGCAAGAAATGAGAATAAAATGAATGCAATTGAGAATTTTTAAATTGTTATTTAATTGACGTATGAATTTATGCAAAGATACATACAAATGGCCTGCATTCTGTCACTTCTTTAGAAGAAATAAATATCTTTGCACAGCTATAACATACTTGTTAATGTTTTGAAGACAATTCCTAAATAAACAGACTACCACCTGCTTTCATAAGAACGATAATTTTTACTTGACTATGTTTTATTATAAAATGAGCCTGAAACTGATAGTAGAACCAGATAGCTCCAAATATTTTTGTTTATTTTCCAAGAGAAAAAAAAACAGCAAAGTGAGAAATCATTGGAAAGGGGTATTAACTAGAGACACATTGAAAACTATGTAGCAACAAACCTTTTGAACACCATAGTGCAAAAGCAAGAAGTCCATACGATGGTGAAAAATAAATGCCCTTGTGTATATTTAGGAACTCATTGGCAGAAGGCTGATAGCTATTACCTGGATCACTGAATTCAATTCTTTCCTTCCCTGCTAACTCAAAGCCACCAGAATACAAGGTAGGGGAAATAAACATTTAAAGTACAATACCACAAGACAGTTTCCAGCAGCCCAGTAATTCTCTTCCAGAACTGGCATAATATCCAAACCAGCAAACTAAAGCAGTACAAGTAAGGGGAAGGACACCACTGTTCTAAGCC
The DNA here is from genome assembly GCA_013399875.1 of Gymnorhina tibicen. Lineage (NCBI taxonomy): Eukaryota > Metazoa > Chordata > Aves > Passeriformes > Artamidae > Gymnorhina > Gymnorhina tibicen. The sequence goes on along the minus strand of VXAZ01000404.1, from coordinate 121,112 downwards.
TTGCAGTACCTTGCAGTTCTCCTAGGAAATGGAGCACATGATTCACAAACCAGCCAGAGGTAATTCCTGAATATCCAGTAGTCCCTAGAAATTTCAGGCAGCCTTGAATCTATCCATTTTTCTAAATTTGAGTATGGAAGGAAGACAGATTGGTTAGTTGGTTGGTTTTGGGTTTCTTTCTGTTAAGTGGAAGCTGCTGTTCAATGAAAACTTTGGCCTATCTCAGATAATTCAGAGAAAAGAGTAAACATCTGCAGGAGTCAATGTCTTTAGAGAAGAAGATCTACACTACTTCTGTAGTTGACCTTAGAATCTCCAAAACAAGAAAATAGCATAAAGATGGTGCCAAAAATGCAATCAACAAGAATAGATTAAGTTCTCTTTTTTTTTCACCATTAGCTTGATATCAGGACTTTTTCAAAGCACTTTTGTTGGCTGCAGAGACGGTGATTTCAGAAATAGCTCAAATCATTCATTAGCTTCATATTGTGCCACTACTGAAGAAAAATACTTCAAATTGACTTGGATTGCTTCTCATATTTTCAGCACATCCATCAGATTAATTATAGCTATGTTATTTTTCTTCATGTTCTTTTTTTCCTGCAATACCAGCTAGAGATAAAAGGCCATGTTGCATTCATGGACTTTCTGCCTTCAGAGAGCTGTATACAAATACCAGTTCCAGCTAACAGGACTGCAGTGTAATGTGAGCTAAAGGCAGTTGCATGATTCAGTTATTTGCTTATTTTTCTCTGATATTATAATCCTGTAACCTTAAAATGAGGCTTTTTTAACAGCCTGCAAGTCAAGGATTGACCTTCAAACTGTTACAATTTCTATAAAGGTTATATAGATATGATTCAGATAAAGAGTTAATAAATATCTAATCAAGTTGTACAAGCAGGTGGCAGACATACCTGAGATAAGCATAATATCCTGTTAAAAGTTGGCTAATAGCATAATATCAGCAGTGATTCATACCTGGAACAGTGATATCGAAGGTTTATGTTCAGAAAGATTTAAAGGCTTTACTTTTAATTGTTTGAACTTAAATGTTCCAAAGAGTGAAAATAAACTCTAAAGAAAACAGACAAAAAAAAAATCTAGTGAAATTCCAAAATGAAATATTATATCCCAGATTAAATGCAAATTATGAGCCACAGTTGCTACCAAAATTAAAAAAGACAACACATTGAACCATGGTATCATTTTTCATCAGCCAGCTTTTATGTACACTAAATAATATGCAGAGCATGGAAATATTTTTCTAGAAATTCTAGACAAGACAATCCTCTGCAGAAAGAACATTTTTGATTGTTAGAAATTATTTTTTCCCTCTTGTGAAATTTTGGTCTGATTTGGATCCAAAACAGATATTTAAAAAAAAATTTCTGATGAACCAGAAACTCTCGGAACTCTTCAGCTGTAAAGTCAAATTGATGATCCCATCAGATCCCCTACCTGTACCCACAAAATATTGAAGAAAAGTTTGAGTTTACAGATCATCTGCTGAAGGGTCCCATGGACAGTTTCATGAGCAGATTGCCTCAGACAAGGAACACAATATTTGTCAGTTTTGTTGCCACAGGGTGGACCCTCCAGGTCATTCCCCCAGACCCAGTGATATGACAGTTAACAGCAGCACCCCTTCAGATACTCAAAACAAAAACAACAAGAAAAAGTCTTCCAAGATTTCAGCACTCAAAGTAGAGAAATAAAATTGAGAAAATGGTTATCTATTTCAAGAGAAAGATCAAATCTCCAAATAAAGATGCTCTTCATTAGTTTCAGTCCTGCCTCCTTGAGGCATAATTGGCCAATCTCATTTCCAAAACAGCACAAACGGCTTCTGATGGATCTATGCGCAATACTGTTCTGCCTTTCCAAAAATATTTCAAAGAGAATCCCCCCTCTAAAGAAATGTTCTGAGAAATTATTTAAGCATGTCCCTAATTTAAGACACATCCTCACTGATTTTTCCAAGTGTAGTTCTTACTCAGCTCACACCTGCAGTGGTGTTGCATCCACATTTAAAAAAGAGAAAAAGTGGTTTTTTGTTGATATACCATACCTTAAATAAACTATAAAAAGTATGTTGGTTTTTTTTCCTATCCAGACTGTCACATGCATTTTTGAATCCCTTTCTACCACCTTCCCCATTACTTGCTTCTAGTGCAGCTTTTTCCTGCTGGTGCACCCAGGGTACAGTCTCCTGGTGGGAGGCACAAGGAGTTGTACGTGGGGGGTGCATATGTTTGCTTACTTCATGCTTACCTTTGCCAAGGCACATTAGTGTGAGGATAGATGTGGCTCTAGATGCACCTTGATATGCTTGCTGTATATTTTGTGTGCCATGATTACAAAACAGGAATGCTCAAATATCCATCAACAACAACTGTAGCAATTGTCAGGTAGGTAAACGAAGTGTCTTGGCAGAAAACATCAGCTAGCAGTAAATCAAAAGAGCTGTGCAATCACTGATTTTTCTATTTGTTTTTCTATTTGTTTGATTTGTTTTAAAATAAGAATCAATTCCTCCATAAGAGGTAAAAGTCACTAGTACAGAAGTTCCCTGAGAAAATATTTGAGAAAAGGCTTCTCCCCTTACCTAGCTTGTAGTAAATACTCTCCAGTCTTTGGAAGCCTGGTCAAGATGGGAGGCTAAACTAAGGTATATTCTAAGGTTCTGCCTCTAAGGAGTTGCTTTTGTTCAAAATTGCAGGTATATGAGAAGTGACAACCTTGTAAAAAAGAAAAAAGTTTTGCTTTAAACCTTTCAATATGTAACATTTCTTCACATGAAATGTTTAATTAAACAGCAGCTTGCTTTCTTTGAAGTTTGCAAAATGATTTCAAGTTTACAAATTTTAGAATTCAGGAAGGGAGAGGAGGAAGGAAAAGAAAAAGCTACGCAGTGATATCTGTAGTAAATTCCCACCCAACACTAAACATAAAAAGGGAAAGCAGTTTAACTAGTACAAAAAGAAGTGCAGTTGGAACCTAAAAAAAGCTTTCATAATTACAACAATGATATTTACTTTTCAGAATGGGGTAAGAAATCAAGCAAAAAAAAAAAAAGAAAATAAAAAAGAGAATAGAAAAAACAAGTTCTGCTGGATTCATTTTGATATACTAACCTTGCCAATAAAAATGTTTAAACCTCAGTTACAACTCCCTGGGGAATGGCAGCTATTATCCCCTATTGAGTTGGTGCTTACCATACAGAGTCTGAACAATTCATACAGAAAAATAAACCATAACGTTCCTGTTTATTATTACTTTAGCTGAGAGGTGCTGACATTAAACAGTTCTGCACTGCTGCTATAAATCAGCATGCTGTGGATGTTCTCAGCATGAGACTAGGGCTCCCTGGTAACAGCTCTCATCAAGGCAACCAGCTGTCAGAATTCTTCAAATTAAACTGTTATTACTGTAGTATTCATTAGTCAGTTACTGACTATTAAGATATTTTTATATCTGAGCCATTGACATTGGATATTGCTTTTTAATATGCAAGTTATATATAAACATGATTAAGTGGTTCATGTGGGGTTGACAGTTTCTATTATAGCTTGATCTCCCCTTTGTAGGGACTATGGTGTTGGAGATAACATCCTGGTCTGTACTTAAATTAATTTTCTATTTAAAAGTCTTGTATTTCTGCTGTGATTGATAAGCTGTTTCACTAAGCACCAGCATTCATGTTGCAGAGGTATAACACAATACAAAAAGGATGTGCAATATATTGCTTTGATCATAACATAAAGAGACAAAGATTGGTAATTTTAATTACATTTCTGTCCATAGTAGCTTCTGGTCATTTTGCTTAGGTAAGACTCATGTAACTGTGGTTGCAAGAAAGATGAGATACCAATTTTTTAATATATGCTTTAGTTGTTTCATTATTTTGTATAACAATATAACTCATTTAAATAGGAGCATTCTTAACATCTCAACAAGTTTGGGGGTTTTTTCCTAAAACATTGATTAAAAGATACCTTAAAGCCTTTGATATCAGTTTTGTCTTTTGCTTCCAAATAAAGATGTGGAATTTTAAGTTTTCTCACCTTTCTTTGTATTTGCATGTTTGGGAAGTACTTTCTATGCTGGTAATTGTGTTTGCATCTCAGACATATCTCCTTTGTTTTTGGATATGTTTTTGCATAAGTCTGCACTTTTAGCTAAAATATTGGTTTGATCCTGTTTCAAACTGTGTTCCCTTTTTCATGCTATGTGGACATTTGTGAAGCACTGCAGAATTTACACATCCGTACTTTAGAGCTTTGTTTCCTTGGCAGAGCTTTAAGCTTTAAGCCAGGAAAAGTCAGTTTTGCTAGGAAGTGTTGACAAGCACAGGAGAGGACTACTCTTACAAGTCTGAATGTCTCTAAACAAAGCTTTCCCCACTAATTCATCTCCAGAAACTGTTTCAGGGCAAGCAGTAACTAAGGCATCACAGCATGTGTATTTCACTGCATCATGTGAAACACCTCAAAGCTGTTCCTAACAAGGACCATATCATAAACTTACATAGCAACACTCTGATAAAAGATATACTATTGGTACAGCTAGAAATATGGGGAAAAGTCTCCTGCTACAAGTTTCACAGCAGTGAAAAAAAGAGCAGAATATTGCTCCAGCATCTTATCTTCTGGGTATGCATAACCCTTAGATCCATGAACTTATTCACATGCACCTAGAAAAATAAATGCTTTCTGTGGTTGATTCAGGGCAGCCCAGAAGCCTCTTTCTTCTTCTCCCCACTTAGCTCCCAAACAGACACCAAAGCTTCAGAAGAAACAAGATATCCTAGGAGATCTTGTGGTCATATTTTCCCTAGTGGAAATCTAACTTTACTGAAATTAATAGAATTACTAACATCAAAACCTAAACAGCAGTCCTAAGAATTCTTGTAATAGATGCAACTCAGAGAAAATACCTTTCCAGAATGTTTTATGGAGGAGTGTTTACATAAAGTTCTTGAGTTACTTGAAAGAACTAATACGCCTCTGTGGTCTTGAAAGTCCTTCAGTACATGAACACGTGTACTTTAATCATGCTTTCATAGAAGGTTAACCATAGAGCCAATCAAGGAGATCAGATTCTTATTTTATCCCTCCCCCATTCCCCAAGTTTTGACAGTTAAACCCTGGAAGCAGTAAAAAAGAGAGGATTGGAAAAATTATCCCAGGAAATAAAAAGTCAAGATATGTTTTACACATCAAAACTTCCACATGAGTTATGACACTTAAGATTTGTTTAAAGGAGTTTCCTACTCCATAAGAAGTTTAGCTTTCTGAACATCTCTGAAAATGGGTTGAGAGAAACGATGTTTAATCACTCTTGGGGCGGAGACATGGAGACTTTCTCTTGCAGTTATGCTGGTGTATGCCAGTCCAGATTGGGATGCTTCCATCGCCTCTTAAATTACTCAGGCTATCTGCTCAGTTATCTTGAACTAGTGCAGATTTCCTTTAGTAGAAGCTTCACGTGAAACCAGGACCACTTAATTATGTCTAACTCCATGGTTTACATAGCTACTGGAAATTAAAATAAAAATAATTGAAAACTGCTCCTTTAACTTTCACAGAGACCATACAAACTTGTCAGTTTCCAGTTGTTTCTAGACATTGTCAAAATTCCCTCTGACTACAGGCAGTGAAAACTATGATTATAACACTGAAGTTTCAGCAGCACACTAAGTAGGAAATAAAAATGCCTTTTACACAGCTTAAAAGAGATGGAGACCTGAAGCCTCAGACTGGAAGAAAAAATGTCTAACATACAAGGTAAAAAGCTGTATCCAAGTAGTTTGGATTCAGAATAGAAGTTTACCCCACTGGGAGCAAGTGTGCTGCCAGCAAGCCACACATGCATGATGAATGAGACAGTAAAAATGTGCTTATGGAAGTGTGATGACAGTTCTGTGTCCATAAGACATACATCTCCAAGGTACACTTGTGCATCTGTTATATATTTTGGTATTGTTTCTTCTTCAGCTTCAAGTCATTTGAGAAGGTGAGAATATATGCCCAAAAGGCCATAAAGAGAGAAAAGTTAGCAGAGGCCATAAGGCGACAACATGAGTGGCTAGAAAGATTTATCATCAGGAAGAGCAGAAAATACTGTAAATACCCTAGAAGACTCTGCAGCGGAGGAAGGCAGCTCTGCTGCTCACTCTCCCATTACATCAAGGGTGAGTTATGTTTTCCTTCTTATTGTGCATCCCCTACTACTCAATAGTAGTAGTACAACAGAGCCTGGTGATCTTTTTGACATGTACCAGCCTCCTCTCCAATGATGACTTTTCTTTCTTTTTTCTCACTATTATCAGGACTGGCAAAAAGTAAACATAAGTCAGTATTTCCTCAGCTAGAACAGGCAGGTGCAAATAGGAGTAGAAGGGCAGGAACACATGCAGCACACCCCACCCCTCCCAACAACCGAATGAAATTGTTTCAGTACTCTACACATTATTATGCAGCATTTTATGATGGTTATACAAACTCTTAAATTTTACTAACAAAGCTTGCACCTTAAATTTTACTAACAAAGCTTGCACCTGGCTTACAGCATTCAATATTTTGCTACTCTTCGGCCTGCATGACCTCTTCTTTGCATACAAATGAGTGAGTCTTTAGTGCCTGAGTTAGTTGTTTACTGCTTTCTGCTTTGAAGACAGCAAATATACAAAGAGCAACAGTACCATGCTGTAAAGTTCATCTGAAGCAACTGGAAAGAAGATCTTGGTCTCCAGAGCTTAAGCAGAAACTGCTACAAGAAATGAAAATTTAGATCAAATGATACAGATGAAAGTGGTTCAAAAAGAAAGAGAACATGACAACAACAAAAACTCCCAGCAAAATGACACTCTGGATGCATGGAATGTTTTACGATTGCATGGAAAGTTCAGCAAACACTGCTAGCCAAGAGACATGCTTTGAAGCTGTGTCACATGCTATAACAGTGCTAAAGAGCCATATTCCTCCATGAGGAAAATTAGCCTGTAGGGCACTTCAGAAGCACATACAGGACCTCAAAATGCTTGGCATATCATTACATCAAACTAGGTGCTAGTTAAAGGTAAAATTGAACTTGTGTACACAATAGGTAGTTGCCCTAGGACAAAGAATTGATCTAGCCACAGGTGACTATGACACCTTTTTTCCCACCTTAATAATTTTTCCTTGCCTTAGCAGTAAGTGCAGCAAAGTTTCTCTGGCTCCAACAGATCATGCTTATACTGAAAAAGTTTCATCAGCTTGAGCAGGACAGTGACAAATGCTGTCAGTGCTGTACAAAATAACTGTACTGTGCTAAAGAGTCAGATCCATTAAGTCAGTATATAAAGGAGTCAGCTGTTATTCAGTCTTCTTCATGCTAAATAAATGCAGCATGTCAAAATAAGCTCCCTCACTGCCTAGACAGAGAAACAATTTAGGAACAATATTCAAACATTTAATTTTATGGGAGATTAAACCAGAAAAAAATAGATGTATTTTGGCAACTTTCAGGCTAGATTTGCGTTCCAAAGTGTTCACAAAAAGCCAATGCTACTTTAGGACAGCTTACATACTCTAGCTGCCAAAAGGAAACCCCAAAACTTTTCTACAAATTTTATTTGCAGATATGGGAATTTAAAATCAAGCACAGGTTAAGAACATCCACCATTTTTACCACAGCTGCTTCGATGTCTTAATGCATACCACATGGCCAGTAAATCTGAAAAGAAATTGGCAACCCTTACGCTGCATTCACTTTCCCCTTCTTATGTTTGGCAGAGCTTCTCTCCTGGAAAGTGAGCCATAATACTCTATTGTTTTGAAGAAGCTGAAAATATAAACATCAGCTTTCTCCTTCATCAGTTAAGACAAGGCAGCAGAAAACACTCAGTACTGCTAATTGGGAGATGCAAAGCAGAGAATAACTCAACCAGCAAAATGACTGGATTCATTTCATTCATGTAAACATGTGATGTTTATAGGAACAATGAGAGGAAGAATTTTCTTCTAAATTTTTAAAAAACTCTTCTCGACACATGCTTTGTAGTGATTCTTTTACTGATGCAAAATAATCTTCAGAACTGGACAGACTGTAGCCCACTGCAGATTTCAGGTATTTTCAGGGAAACTATATACTCAGTGAACACAACTGTGAAACTATTGCTGTCTTTGTACAAAATACTAGCAGGTAGTGCAGTGACAATTCCGTGTGTACTCACAAATTGGATTTAAAATGTTCCAATTACAGACATTAATTTTGAAAAAAAATATGGCCTAAATATTATACTAAGGCCTTCAAGACCGTCTTTCTACTTCTATAAGCTATGAAACACACAGATGGCAATAGTCTTCAGGAAACTGAACAACAGTTTTGCCATAATGAAGTGTTAGAGGAGGTCATGTTGAGAAAAAACACTTCAGATAAGCCAACACCAGTTCCTCTGGTCACTGTGGGAACCTGGAAGCCAGATGTGTGAATTTACAGAGCCTCAGAGGGCTAGTTGGTTTGGGAAGAAAGAACGGGATTAATACAAGAATTGACCACGTGGTCTTTGTAGAATAAAAAATAATTTTGTCTTTCAAAAAAAGAATAAAAAAGAAGAAAAAGCATATCACATCACAGGCTTTCCCTGATATACAAAGTACTGAGAAAGGAAAATTCCCGACCTCTTTTAAGCCTATGTGAGATATACTGGAGGGCAGTGAAAGACGGCTGTGGTTTATTGTCAACAAGAAACAACAAGAAGTTACATTCTTTCCAAAGTAGGGAGGAAATAATCTCAGTCTTGGCTACCAAAAAGATTGATGAAAAGGTATTTATGGTGTATCTCGGGTTTCAGAATTCTAGCATAGCATGTGTCTACTTCATCTTGTGTATGCATCCAAGAAAACTTAAAAATATTTTGCCTAAGCTGAACAAGGCAGGGCTGTGAAGTTTTACCATGTCAGCAAATTGTCTCTCTCAAGAACTGTAAAAGATTTCCTCCTTGTTCATAGACTGGACTAGGAGGTAAGGTTCCCTCCATCCCTTGTAGTTCCTTCTAGAGCCACTCAGCAAGTTAGCATTAAAGTCATAATAAAAACAAAAATTGTTTGACAAAAAATACAGAGCATTGACACATACCCATTGTGCAGTCATGTTAAGAAAAGTGATCACCAACGAAACTCTGCATTGCAAACTTTTAACTTGTGCCTCTGTGGAGATTTCATGGATTCCAGTAACATATCGACTACTATTTTGAATTAAAAGTGACTCTTTGTGATGGAGCAGTTTACTGGGAAAAGGTGGCTTGTGCTGGAGAAGCTATGGACCAAGAATTCTCAAAGCAGCTTACATGACGAAGTAGCTGCCATGTCTGCATCTCATGGTGCCACGCCTTTTTCATGGTATGTTCAGCTAAAACAGCATGGATTTTCTAAATTTAAGCTTTATAATAGTGGTCAGTGTTCTGGGTGAACCAGATTTCTGAGGACCAAAACCACTGAAGTTTCATAGAAAAAGTGAAGTATTTGACAAGGAAGTGCAAAGCAAAATGATTATTTTGTTTCAAGGGACTGGGTTGTTCATCCCCTCACTACTTAAATTTCCTTAGTTATAGGTACTCTTCCTTCTTACTCTGCTAAATAAAGCACAAAAAGCATGTCTGCAGTATATATTTTGACATGATACTATTTACTGCCTAGGAAATTTCTATTTTAATTTGAAAAAGTAAGCTAGAAAGTAATTTATGACAATGTTTGATTCAGTTAATAACTAAATGGAGAAGAAACAGTGTGACTTATTCAGAGCTATTTTAAACAGCATTGACAACATGCTGATCTCATTGACATCAAAGCATATTTCCTAGGGAATGTTCCAAAGTTAGGATTTCATCTAGACTTCTAATCCTTCACAAGGTTAGGAACCTGTTCCTTACTCTTCATCACTTGGGATGTGTGACTACTCATTTTCAAAGAGACAGTTTGTCTTCTTGCGGACATCTATATATGCTTCTTGTCTGTTTGGTTGTTTAAATGTAGCCATTCTCGGATGGCGGCTTAGGACTCTCCACTGGGCTCAGAGTAAGTGAAATCTAATTGAAGCCAAATGATTGGCAATTGAATTTGTTTAACCCAAAGCCATTTGTTCAGATCCGGCTGACACGAGGTAACAGCCTTTCTTCCTCGTGTAACAGTGGAGCAAAGAGGGTGGGAGCAAGAGATAGAGAAGTACGAAGTCACAACTGCCTGAGCTTTCTCCAAGTGTGCAAATACTATCTTCATCAAACACCGTATATTTGAAGCATAAGGCAGTAACCAAAGGGAAAAAGAACCCTCTGTATAATCTCTGTGCTGCTTCCATGAAGACTGACTGTGACTTAAAATAGCTGGAGGTTATTAACCCTGTAAATCTTTCTGAAAGAGATTTCAGTTGCATTCAGAAAAATCAGCATATCATATATCTGACATAAATTACAGACTTTCAGGCTATGTTTGAATAATTAAATCATTTATTATAGCCCAAATGATAAATCTGACCTCACAACCCACAAGTCCCCCTCCCTGCCCATCACAAGAAAATATCTAACCATTTGAACCAGTCCCTCTAGTCCCCCAGTCTGACAAACTGATTTTTCTCTTGGAATATTTTAAAGTTAATTGAACATTTTTAATCCATTTGTAAGAGTGAATCATTTCAGTGTGGAGAATTTTATGGATGAATAAAAATTCATCTGCACTATTTGTAATAATTGGAAAAACTTTATGAATTTTCACTATAAAAGTACTCCTAATTTTTGCCAAGGCCTTAACCTGATGATACTTAAATATGAAATTAACTTTGCACCTGTAGGTTCATTGTCTACATGGTTACTCTCATATGAGAAATAAGGTCCTCAGAGCACTCATGGTTAGAGGTGTGAATTAAACCCAAATGTTTTAATGAATATCACAAAGTTGAATATAATAATAATGTACAACTGAAGGAAGGCTAGAAACTTTGTATCTAAATAATTCCTCTTGAGTGGAGGTCACAATAAGCACTGTTACTTTAGTGCAAAAATAACTAGATGGTGTCCCGGAACCTGTGAGATTAGAAGGGTATAAAAATTCCTCCAGACATGAGATCCTAGGACTCTCCCATTTACATTTTCCACCCATGCCATGTTCACCCATGGCATTTTGCATGTCTCCCCTGGAAAAAGTTGGAGGGAAAAAATAAAGAGACATCTGAAGGTGTTATGATGAGCATAAGAGATGTTGATAGAAAAATTAAGGTCTAATTCACTGCAGGTTCTCTCTCTCTATTGTTTCAGATTCAACTAGACTAACTGAAACATACAGTGTCTAACTACACTTTAAACCCCAGAAAAGTAATTTTCAAACACTTTTTTGTACTGTAAAAGTTATGTAACTCATATGAAGAAGGATTTTAGAGTAATGACTCAGAGTCTCATGAAATAATCAAAACTGTAGTGGTACTGAAACATCAATTGGACTAATAAAATCAAGATGCTTACACATTCCATTTTATTTACTAATAAATAATAGATGGAACATACCTTGGAGCTGCCCTTACAGAAATTTCTAAACTTTTAATGCAAAGCTGATTTTGTAGAAATTTGACATGTAACTTAATTATTGAGATGGTGCAAAACTTGCCATAAGTGTCTCCAAGTAACAAAGTAAAACATATTTGAAAAATCTTGAACTCATTACATTTTATTGCACTCTTCAGAACTTACTTTTTGATACATGCAGATCCTTATTTCCTATTTCAAAGTTTTTTCAAAGAAGACAAACTTGGAATGAAATCAGGATAGAGAAATGCATGTAAGGAGAGATCATGCTCAGTGAATTTATATGCAGAAAATTGTTCACAAGAAAGGAGGCTGCCAAAATTCAAAGTATTAACAGCAAATATAAAACACCACTTCCTAATTGCATGTGAGGCTTCACACCACTGAGCAGGTAAAAAATTACAACAATTACAGATAAGACTGAATTTTACACACTTCCATGCAATATAAATATGGAATTTTTAAACATGTGACCTGTCTTTACAAGCTGAATACTGAGGGCTCATCAGCTGTGTAAACACTAGCTTTAGCCTCTTGCTTGGACCCCCAAACTTCTCGTTTATTGTCTTTTAATTAAAATCATAGAGAAGTCTTTAATGTCTGGAAGAGGTTTTTTTGGATTTTTAAATACTAAGCAAATATAACATCTGAGCTACAGGTCTTGTATTAAATAATTAATACTAGTGTTTTGGGCTTCTGCAAAACTCAGCTCTCTTAACTGCATGCAGATTTATTTCATTTTCCACCATGCTACAGTTATCTGTGAAATCTATCACACAGCAAAAATGTGGAAAATGTAGATGAAAAACAATGAAGGACTTGATGTGTACCAGAAGTAATCACTGTGAATTATCAGAGTGGATAACGCTTCAAAAATCAGTAAAGGAAAAATGTTACTCTTTTTAAGTGTCATATTACAACAATGTTTTGCTGAAAACTGTTGTCTGCATCCAATTTAGGAAGGCATCTGCTCATGTTTGCTTAAAACAAAAGGGTGGTTGACTTAATGAATTATTTACAGGCATGCAATATGGCAACAGTATCATTATGAACCCTCTCCTAAGATCTCCTCTGGCTACTCCTGGCAGGGTGTCAATTTGCTTGTTTTTATGGTAGGTGCAAGAAATTATGGAGCTATTCTCTGAAATGAGATTCTGCTATTCTACTCGCTAAATGTTAACAAAGTCAGTGAACAAACCGCATCATCACTACATTGCTTGGGAAAGGTTTATTCTTAATAAAACAACAGTGTTCACAAACACAGTTTTAAACCAAAATTTTTGAAGTAGGTGTGCAGAGATTTACACAAACAGGTAGTTTCCTAAAACTATCAAGTTTTAGAAAGTATTTTTGATAGTAACAAGAAATTATGAGTATCTTTTAAGAGTAATCCTTTAAACACGAGGATAATTTTTCATGTACTTTCCTTATTCTGCATCAGCATAGCAAGGGCCTACCTGGCAGTCACACCAGCATTACCTAATCACAGAAAACAGAGGAACAAAACTCTGGCAGCAAGAATTCAGAAGTATGAGGATTTCTTCTGAGAGTTGTATACAACTTTGGCAACTGAAACATCAAACCCCCTTTCAGAGACGCCACACTACCGCTTAATTTCAAAGAAGAAGTTAGGGAAAAAAAGAGCGTAACGTAAGTATCCCACACTTGCATGAACCCACCAAAGAGTTACTAACAGAGCACTGTAAAAACAGAAAAGAAGAATCAAGTGGGGATTCCCCAAAGCTTCGCTCCCAATCTCATACTATTTCAGTCACTAATGACCTAGATAATGGAGTAGAGTATAATTAGTACATTTGAAGATGACACCAGACTAAAAGCAGTGGCAAGTGCTGGAGGGCAACTTTAAAATACAAAATGATTCTGACAAACTGGATAAATAGCCAGGGGAAAAAAAAAGCAGAAAGAAAAAAAAGAGATGGATTACAGAATATTGTTCTTGGTAAGAACAGTCACTCAAATGTGGGACAGGGATCAACTGCTCAGTGGCAGTACTGCACAGATAGGTGGGTTCTGCTTAATCGTAGCAGAACATGAATCCACAGTGTTCTGTAATTGCAAGGAAAACCCTTACATTACCAGGATGCACAAACTATACGGATGACTAAGAGAAGAGATATAACACCACTGCTTAGCTCTGTTTACCTCACTCCAAGGAGAGGCTTCTTTCCAATCTGTCTCCAACTGGTCTGCAAAAGAAGCTTAAAAACATGGCTCACAAAGACTAAACTAATTGTACTGCTTTGTCTTGAGGAGCAAAAGAAAGGGAGCTGGAAAAGGGAAGGAGAGCCCAAACCTTCAAGCCTTTGCCTACTGAAGTAGTTTTCATGTACATAAATAATCTAGTTTAAAATTAATATTCCATTTATTCAAGTAATTTCAACAATTTCTATGATAATACTTGATTTATAATTTATCAGATAAGAAACAAGCAAACTTTATAACATAAACGAGTTTCTTAGGCAGTCATTTGAGGAGAAAACAGGCCAGAGGCTGTGAGAACCGAATGCATATGTTGTACATAGTACATTGAATGTAGGAATAAACACTGACCAACAAAAAGTTATTTTGTTTATTTGATGGCAATGCTGTTTGCTCGGAACTCTTAATAAAGTGGTGTGACCCAGGAGAAACTGCATCATCTTTCCTTAATAGTTGCTTTCCCCTACCTCATAGGAGAAAAGAAAAATAAAGAAAAAGAAAAGGAAAAGGAAAAACTAAGGGAGAAGGGAGATTAAACAAAGTTAAGAAGTTTCATCTCTTTCATAAGCCTGCAGATCATAGAAGCCATATTATTTTCAAGTGCACCTGTTTGTACTTGGTTTAATGAACATTGTGGTTTTACAAATTACCTTTGTGTGTTCAGGTGGCATGATAAACGGACGTTCCATATTAACACAGATCTCATTCATCTCATTTGTGCTCAATGTCGCTTGCTTTCTGACCCAAGCAGAGTGTTTGTTTCTCTTTGTTTTAAGTCTTTGGGAACCATAGCATTTCCGAAACAGGCCTAAAGTCACTTAGAAAAGATTTCAGGGATGCTATCAACTTGTGTAATTGGTTAATCCGGACAGGTTCTGGGTGACATTGTGTTTTCTGTGCTGAGGTTTTTTGTCTGAAGGGAGACAAGGACAGGAAAGTTGATACTTGTGTGTGTCTGGCATCCAGAATGAACCACTTTCCTCTGCATTTATTACACCCCATCTATGTACTAGGAGAGAAACTGCAACTGTGCTTTTCCTTTGGGGGACAAAAACCTGTCAACTTGACAAGTCTATGGTCAGTTTGAATAACACATGAGTAAATGGGTATTTTCCAGAGCTATGAGAGGGCTTTAACTCTTTTAAGGGAAGCAAAGACAAGAAACTGCAGTGTAATATCCCAAAACACAGGAAGAGGCACCTGATTAGCCTTTATTATATTCTTCAAGGGTTGCTCTTTAATGTTTATGTGCAGTCCTAATGATAGGAAGTTTCTAATTCTGTTATTTTGAAAAAAAATTTCCTCTGAAATTCCCTTAGAGAAATTTTCCCTTGATTGTTTCAAAAGGCAGACATTCCACCCCTAATATCTGCAACTTAAAAATAGCTAAATACAGGTTTTAATTGTGCTATGTAGTATGTTTACCACTGCAGTTTTTCCATTATATTAAAAAACCCTATTTGAACATAAACAGGCCAGAAGCTTTTTAGCTTCAGAGACTAGGGAAGAGACCAGCTCTGTGTTTAGG
The DNA here is from genome assembly GCA_013399875.1 of Gymnorhina tibicen. Classification (NCBI taxonomy): domain Eukaryota; kingdom Metazoa; phylum Chordata; class Aves; order Passeriformes; family Artamidae; genus Gymnorhina; species Gymnorhina tibicen. The sequence continues at coordinate 105,804 of VXAZ01000404.1, read as the reverse complement.
AGTATTTCAGCACAAAGCTGGAAGGACACCACGACTTTTATAAACTAGCATGTAACTTATTTCCCTGCCTTATAAAGATGCGTTTCTATTTAGCATGGCTGATAGTGTGTTTGTGGCAATGGTAGGATGGGCTCAATTTATTAAGTATGAGTTTAGCTCTTGCAGCCTTCAGCAATTCTAGACTTTCTGCTTAGCTATAGCCAGTGTAATCAGTCTTCCCCTTACAACAGTGCTAAGCTTGGTGTTTGAAAAATACACTGTATTTATGAAGGGAGAGGAAGAAGGACTAAAGAGAACCGTTTGAGAATAAAAAATTAAATTGTCTTTAGAGTTCGACTGCAGTCCTGCACATCCTGTGCTGTTGTTGTCTAAAAGACAATACTTGATCTGTCTTCAGCAAGGGATTTCTTGATCTGTCTCCTGACAGTGTGCACACCTACACCACCGGGGTCCCAGGCTGACCATCATGCACGGGCAATATAAAAGTCTGGGAATATCTGACAGGGGTAAGCAGAGGTATGTGACAGGACATTAACTACTTAGTGGGTTGATTTCATTGCTTTCACAGGGTTCAGCGAGGCTTTGCAGTCCGAGGATGCCACAGCTGTCCTATAAAGCCAGCTGTATTCCCTCTGCACACTTGGCAGTCGTACTTCAGTGAAGTTTCTACCCAAAGCTTCTGCAGCCCTTATTTATCTGCTCACATATATGACACTCTATTAGAGAACAAGATTTGAACACTCCCAGACACTTTGCCCAAGACAGTGCTGTTCGTTAATGAATAAGTTTTCACAACTTTGTATTTTTAAATCGACAAAACGAATACATCCAATTTTCATGTGAGGTTGGATATAATGTATCCTGTGGCTCTGGACCATCTCCTGCATGTTGTCATGTTACAGTACAACATCTGTCTTTAGGCTGCTTTTTTCTCCCCTCCTCCACCCAGCCCCTACTTTGAAATTTCCACTGGAAAAAAAGACATTTGAAGCTTGAAGAAGCCAAAAGGCCTGAAGGTTATGGAAGAAGAAAACATTAAAGTAAACTTCAATCTTGCATGCTGCTGTCTCAGGCACTTATTCCCATGACATGTGAGCCGTGGCACCAGAGCAGTGCAGAGGGCCCAGGAGTTTTGGGAGAGAAGGTGGAGGCAGTGCTGGAAGCGCGCTGTGTGCTGCTGCCTGGCTGCTGGTGGGACCTGCCTGCACCTGGCAGATGCCTCCATTGCCACTCCTCTCAGCTCTGGTGCAAGTGGCATTTTGAATCAGGCAACCTCTCCTAGCCTACTGTCTAACTTCTGGCCAGGTTCAGGTCAAACTGAGGGAAAAACTGGTGTAAGTATCGACACACACATACATGAACACAAACACAAACAGTTGTGCACCTGTCCTCCCCTATCCCCATGCTCACGTCTCCCTGTTTTCACAGGTTACAGGGTCCTTCCTGGCCACAGTCCTTCAGGGATGTTCTTGGCCTGGTACAAGTTCCCCATGGCCATGGTCCCTTGGGGGTGGCCCTCTCCTGGCATGTGTGTCCCACGACTGCCATCTGTCAGGGGCTCCTGTCTCCCTTTGGCACACTATGTCCTCCCCAGAGTGCATCTTCAGCCCTGGCAGCTGGGGCCTTTCTTAAATACAGCCTTTTGGGATCTGCCTGTGTTTCTCCAGCTGACAGACATGGATCAGGGTGGGTGTTCCTTCCTGTGCTGTTTCTGTCAGTGTGGTGGCTCCACATACTTGCCATGGGTCCCCAGTCTTCTCCCACATCCTGCACAGCTATAGTCCCCACCACTTAAACCTTGTCTCTCCAAGAAGTACAAGCCTTGAGGGAGCCCATTCCGACCCACATCAGGAAAACTATCCCTCAACAGAGCTGTGTTCTCTGCTTCCAAGTATCTTCTGTTTCCTGGGTGATCTTGTAACAGTGGCTGAGGGCCTTCCCAGATGAGGTCCCTACACACAACACAACTTTCAAGGAAAGTAAATAAAACCTTGTGTTTCCTCATTTGACATAGATATTTAGAAGTAAGTACACCCAGGGGGAACCCTGACATAAGATCAGGTCAGTACCGGGAGTGTAGCTGTTGATCTCCATGGGAGAAGGCAGGGATGCCCCTCATTTGCAAAATTAAACCAGCCCCAACAAATGCTATCAAGTTTCTATCTGCCATTAATCATGTCTCTCACTGTTTCTTGGAAGTCTTGAGGAAAGTGCTCTGGAGAGGCTACCATAGCCCCAAGCTCTCTTTTGTCAGGATATCTGTCTTTACATCTTTATTTTGCCATGATGTGTATAAAGTTGCTAACAGTAGCTAATGGTTTGAACATCGTTTTAATATTTATTGACTTTGTTATCTCATAAGCTGCAGATACAGCTAGGTTCCAAAGATGTAGAAATAGACGAGAAACTATCATCAACCAAAAGAAAAAAAGGAATAATGACATCATGAATATGAAGAAAGGAAGTCATTAAATAAAGCACAAGAAAATTGTAGTTTTTGCATGTTCTACATATATTTCTGTACAGAACTACATGATAATTTTAAAAAATAGCTAAATTGTCCATCACTAGACGCTAATGTCCCGTAGCTGACCTGATAATTGCTTGTAGATGTCATTTAAGGAGTGGGTGTTGTGAAGTCAATTAAAAAGCAAGAGAAGTTCAGAGCACTTGTGTGACACAGAGACGAAGCTGAAGGAAACATGGAGCTGGCTGTGGCATGTGACGGAGAATGAAGGTTTGTACGGAAGGGGTGCAGTAAAACAGAGGTGGTGGGAAATAGTGGAGGACAAGTATTGCAGAGGAAATTGTAGAAATTAAAGAGTGCAAGTACAAGAAGTTGTAACAATTAGTGTGGAAGAACATCTGGCACCACTTAGGAAATTTCTGTGAAGAAAGCATTACATGCCAGATATATTGTCAGCCAAATGTCACAAAAATTTGTAAAAAGTCCTTTACCTCCTGAATTAATCACAAGTCAGTTATTTATGAGTGTTTGATCTCAGTTTCTAAATGTGTGAGAATGATGTAATTAAGATTGATCTCAGGAATAGTATGATATTATTTATATTTTTTGTTGGATATTTGTGAGAAAATATCTTGTGAAATGTATGCATAATATAATCATTCTCACAAAGATTTCCAGACTGAAATTAGCTTTCTACAAATATTTTACCAGGAAAGTCTACTACATAAGTATATGCACAGTCTATTGCAAAGGAGGTCAGGTCTGTGTCATGTCTTTTTGAAATGCAGATACAAGGACACTCAAATAAGTCAGTTCTTGTAATTCTGAAAGTCTGAAACAGTCACAGAAATAATGAATCATTTTAGCATAAAAGTCCCATGGATGCCTTCTCTGCCATTGTTTTAATGTGAACTATTATTTCCTATATATTCTGTGACTCCAGACTATGATAAAAGCAAAAAGGAAATGAAAGATGAGTCTGATAGATGAGGCCACTGATTTAAAAAACTGTTTTTTAAGAAAGAAGGAAGTTTAATTTATGGGAAGAAATGTTTTGGCACCATAGTTATTTTACAATCAGTGCTGCATTCCTGAATTTTCTTTTAATCTCTTTTGTTACCTTAAGTCATTATATGATAATATATATAATATATGTAACATATAATTTAGAAAAGAAACTATGAAATAAATGAGAATGAAATATAAACTGTCCTATATTGATGACTGGAGACAAATAAGGGAGAGAGGAAATGGCCTCAAGAAAAGGATTCCTGGTAATGGCAAAATCTTCCATATTATTATTCCCAGCCATCACAGAACATAAACACATCTACAAGTTAAAATGCAGCATTGGATCTTTTAAATAATAAAAACTGTCCAGACATTAGTGCAGCAGATATTACAGAGTTTCTTCTGATCTTACTATTTTCCTAAGTAACATTATAACAATAATAATGTTGTCAGATTCCAGGATCTTATTTCATATATTTATTCTCCAGCCATGCCTTTTAATAAGGCTACTGACAGAATCAGATCGTCTTCACACAGTACGTTGGATTCAGCTCCCTGTACTAAAGCAAATATGCCACATGACTACTCTTAGTCCAGAGCAACCATAGAAGTCTATTGCAGAACAATAGGTACAATGGACGTTGTACCCTTTCTGCTCCTACTGAGATGAAGACCATCATCAAGAGAGAGAAAAAGTGCTCAGACATTCTGTGGAGTTGACAAATTATAAAAAAATCCTCAAATTGTTAAAGTGAACCTAATCTGTGACAATATTCAAAGCACAGACAATTCTGCCACTGAGCAAATACAGTGGATATGCTAAACCAGTGTCAAGGATTGAAACTGCACTGCCTGGAGTCCTGCTATGAATGCGTTACATTAATCAGCCCTGTAGCCAAAATACTGTGCAGTGCTGTTGCAAGTTAGTCTCAGGATAAATAGAAACGTGGTCTGTGTAAATGGCCCTGCTTAAAGAAGGGCTCTTGCCATATTGAATATATTGCTTTTCAGGGAAATAGAGTGGTCAGATGTGACATCAGGCTTATTTGCCCCTCTCAGGAACAGCTAAGTTAATATTGAGGAGAACTCTTTGCAATGATATAGTGTAAACATTATTCCCCATGGCTTGCAGCCAGACTGCTCATGTAAAGTATATTTTGAATAAAGAAAAGGGTAGAAAGTTTATTCCTAATACTAAAATGTTAATATTAATGGGACATTTCATTTAAATGTCAAAATAATTAATAACATGTTGAAATTTTCTATGGAGGCAAAGATAGCAATTGACTTATATACGTGTTTTCTGTCCTGGTACAAAATGCTGATATTCTCATAGGAATCATCGTAGCAAATGGTGTAAGGAAAATCAATATGTCCAAACCAGAGACACGGTTGGTACCCAGAAAATGATGAATTATCTTTATATCAATAACTTCTCAGAACAGCTTCCAATAAGTACAGAATTATTCTGATGAATTCATCAGGTAATATGAAGACTTTATCTCAGCTTCAATGGTTAAGAACAGGAGAGACAACAGTTTATCATCATAAAGATTATAGTCTACACCCTGTTCAGAAAAGGTCTGCACCAGCCTACAGGTATTAGCAGAACTAAACAGAAGAGCATAACCTTGAAGCTGTGATTGTAGAGGAAGGGAGAGAGAGCAATGAAAAGAATACTTGTCTTTCTCTTGAGATGTAAAAATATGAGGTTTTGACATCCTGATCCATCTTTCGTGAAAATGTGGAATAGCAAAACATGCCCCTATTTCTTACAGAAATAAAATGTGTGTTCTTTCAATATTTCTACTTGCAGTTCAAAAAAATTCCCAGTGGGCCAGACTTTGTGACAAAGAAACCAGTCATGTCAGACTTTGGTCAGGTTTCATTAGAACATGCTCTGTTGCACTTCTCTGTTCTGGAGGATCAAAAGACAGCAATGGTCAAATTTTCAGGATTCTGCTCAGGAAGGATTCTCCTACAGTCTATTTTGTATGGTCCTGCTCACATAACTTAAAGCTGAGGTCAGTTACTTCATTGACAATTTCTTCATGTTCTGAAGATCAAAAAAGTCAATTGGGTAACTCAGTCTGAGTCTGCCAGCAAAAACAGCTAGGAACTTTTTGATTTTTCTACAAGCTGGTGAAGGATTTTTATCTTGACAATTTTGTGGTGAAATAGCAGTAACTTACAGGGCTACAAAAAAAGAAACATATATTATCTCTTAGAAAGATTTAAATATGCTAGAATTGTCAGACACCTTTGCTCCTTCAGGATTTCCAAGCCAGTTTTCCAGACTCAAGACTTAATTTAAGTACTTCAAGAAAAATATTATTAAATTTATTTTAACTAGACAATCTCAGCTGCCACTAAGTGAGTTCTGATTCTCTCTCAAAAGAATCAAAGTCATTGTTACCATAGTTTTGCTTATTTTTTGAACTGCAGAATTATCACTCTTTGTTTTACCAGAGAGGTTACGTTTTCCAATATTTCCTGCCCCTCAAAAAACCCTCACAAACGTGCTGTAAGAAGGAAGAGTGAAACAACAGGTTTGGTGGTTTTTTTGTGGGGGGGTTTTGTTTGGTTTTGTTTTGGTTTTTTTCTTTGTTTTGTTTCATTTGTTTGTTTTGTTTTGTTTTTTTCTTTTTGGTGTTTCTCCATCTTACCATTTATTTGGAGATATTCAAAATTTGTCTGAGCCTGGTCCTGGTCCAGGTGACTGTCTGAGCAGGGGGGTTGAACCAAATAACCTTGACAGTCCCTTCCAACTTCAGCTATTTTGCAATTCTGTAACTTCAGAGTGTGTAACCCTCAATGGATAACCTACGTGATAAAGACCATGGAACTACTGCATATACAAGAGCCCATGTGGAGAAGATATCTCAGCAAAATGATGTTACTTTCGTCAGGGCAGTGACAGTCAGGATCAGCAAGTTGTGACCATCTGTCTGATAACACAACAATTTAAACATGGGTGGAACAGGACTGCTATAGACAGTTGTGAGGTACCTAGCAGCCAAAGTTGGGGCTTTTTGCTAGTTTGTTATTAAAAGATATTTCAGGTGTTTTATCCGTTCCATTCTGTGCTACAAAGCCTGCAACATTATTACAAACTGATGTTATGGGTGATAGGAAAATGCATAACCTGTAAGAGAGGTGTGGGAGTGGGGACAAGATTTTTCAGTGATGGTGAGTTCCATAATGTTGCAGCTTTTATCTGCCCTCTTCAACTTCCTAATTTCTTCTAAAGAGGTTACATATATAAGCCTTCTCTTTATGATTTTGTTTATACATTTGTTTATGTGGAATTAGACAAAGCACTGTGACGATTGTGACTATTAAAACAAAACAAACAATAAAAATTGGCCTTGATAGATCAGTATCTTTTTCTTAAGAATTAAGCCTTTTTCAGTTCACTGTATCATAATGAATGTCATACCTTGATACAGCAGTGTGTAATGAAAAAGAAAAATCCTGATCATTTTTCATTTCTGCAGTTTTTCATGTCACTGGCATGCCTCACTAAAAACAGGAATTTGGGATGGAAGATCTATTTTGTACCCTGTTCCTTTCAGAATTAAAAATGCTACAGTATTAATAAATGTATTTGTGCTTCAATTTCTTCTCTTCGTGAAACTGAGAATTTTGAACATCAAAAAAATAATTGTGTTGTTCCCTCAGATTAGCTCTCTGTCTGAAATATACTGTGTTAGAATGTTAATTGAGTTTGACATAGGCACGGATATAAAATGCATCATGCCACTCAACTTACCAGCAGTGAAACTGATTACCAATTATAATCATTCTCTGCATGGTGACAGCATACCAAGATGGAGATGTTGAATATTTCAGTTTGCAATATTATCTGGGTTGTTTAAAGTACTGACTACGTGTCCTGAAACCAATAGAGGTAATTGGTATGCATGTAAGAGCTGGCAGGCTGAGCACATCACTTATTTATAGAGTCTTTTGATGTAACTCTGTGGAAAAAAAATGTTAATAAAACATGGTTCAAAGGAAAATTTACACTCACCATTATAATATGACATAAAGTACAAATTATCGTACCTGAATAACTGTTTTCTAGTGAATAGTGTTCCTTTTTCCTTTTATTGAAATAGTCCACTGAAACCTAACAGAAGGGGGAAGGGGAACACAAAGAACAAGAAGGCTATTAACTCTTTTCATTTTGTGATGCAGCTATCTGGAAATTAAGATGCATACACAAGATAGAGAGCGGAAAATCACTGGGTATGTCATCGCTTTCATAACCTTCTAATTTGCTCCACAAATTGGTTTATGGTCCTCTTAGGGCATGTTCATCAACAAACTCCATGTCAACAACTGATGTGAGGCTTGAAATTAACCAGAAAACAGGATACAGGAAGTAATATGGTGACCTCAGTTGAAAGGCAATGAGCCAGTTAAATTAGCCTTCATGTAAGTCCATCTACTGCAAGGACACCAGCAATCCTTACTTCTTTTCAAACAATAGAATATTGAGATAATGTTTACAGAATGGGGTTTTTTTTGGTCAGAACTAGTTGTAAACCTGATTGAATCTATGCAGAATGCAAACTTTGTATCAGAGGCAAAAACACCCTAGAGCTTCTAGTCAACAGATAAGAAAAGAGACACAGCATTTGCAAATGCTGGTAAAAAGCAGTTTTATTAGACTCAGAAATTATTTTCTGTGGAGTGAGGGAAATCCTTAATACTGGCAACAAAAGGAGAAAAAGGATGCTAGGGTGTCCAGGGGGACATCTATTAACCTCATGGGGGTTAAATACTAGGATACTGTAAAATACTCACGAGAAATTGCATTTAATCTTGTCATTAATCACTGAATTGTTATGTTTATGCCCAGTGGTGACAAATTAAAGTTGACCAAGCACTGACCACTGTCATTTCCATAAAGCTGACCATCTGCATTTCCTGCTGTTAAATGCTTCACTGTGCAAACTCTGTGCTCTGGGCATGTATTTTTTAGGGACCGTTAGCATTTAATGTAAGCTGAATAGCACATTAGTGATGCCTTCTGGTCTTTAATTTTTGCCCTGTGATGCCTGTCCATTGTGGCAATGTAAACTCTGCACAGGTACAGCTATTAATGTCTCCCAAAAATGCCTTAGGACTTCAATGATTTTGCCTGAAAGATGTTGGTGAAAACAATCAGAATCTACAGTGAATGAATTACTGTATAGTGAGTTCCACACTCAGGTAGTCTCACTAATGTAATTTAAAGCCCTCAGTTTTATGTAGCATTGAAGGCTACATCTGCCCATCAAATAAACCTATTGATCTAGTGGCTCGTCTGCAGACCTGCCATCATGGAGATCTTCCTGATTTCATTTTGGCTTTATGAAATACCTGGGATCACTTTTCAGCTCCACTTTAAAAGTTAAGCACATCCTCTTGAGATCATAATTTTGCCTGAAGCAATATTTATTTACTTAGAGCATATTTGCATGATTAGAGCATGAGGAGAAATATGGCTGTGAAATGTGAGTAAGGCCAAATTCTCTGTAAGTTGACTGCTATCAGGACTGTAAATCCTGGAGAAAATACCATGGATTTGAGGTGGGTAAGGAAAAATAAATTCTCCTAAACAGTAAGTTTCTTCTGGGCTAACCAAATTCATGTTTTATTCATAAAACACATAATATAATGCTTGAATGTAGAACATTATTTCCCTGGAGCCAAAGTTCTCAATAGATGTCAAGACACAGGAGGAGGGAAGAACACAGAATTGCACATACTCCATTACCCCCCTCCCCGTCCTTCCCCTCTCCTGAGTGCTTTTTGGAACTGTACTTTGGGATCAAGTGAAGCCCAAGCACATTGTCAATACAGAAATTCTCACATGGGGAATTGTCCTTCAGACAAGCAAATAATCAGCCTGTTTGCACCCAAACTACATCTGTGTAGCCTGCCTGGGCAGGAAAAGCTCTAGTCAGCCAGCTTACAGATCAGCTCTTTCCAAGGTCCCTTGCAAAATGTGTCTCTACAGGAGGTGGGTACTGATCAATCAGCAGGACATAGAAGTGTACACCAGGAGCTACTGGAGGGGTTAGTTGTAGAGAGGAGACTTAATCCAGTGGTGGAGTTAGGCCAAATTAGGCCACTATTTACTTCTGCACCTGTAACTGAGGCACTCAACATTTACGAGTTACAACACTGTTTTGTTACTAACTGAAGTGAAATAATCAAAGTTGTTTTCTAATATTATTTGATCAACATGAAGACTTACTTTTCAAGGCATCAGTGGGGGTAAGATCATGTCCCATTTGCTCCTACTGATTTCACTAAGCCATTTTCCCCTCATCTGGCTGGCTGTTTGTCACTGAGACCCTAAGCCAATCCTCCACGGTGGTTTCGCCAGTGCCTGCTCAAAGCAGAACCTTAAAATAAGCAGAGTTTGCTGCCAGGTACCCAGTACTCCAAGCCACCTACAGGTGTGTGAGGTTTGGTGTAAAACGCAGGGTTTTTTTCTGGGAAAGCATCAAGGTCTCAACAGCCTAACATTAGGTGTGGCACAGGGCCTGCAGATTTTGCGTGACCCAGAACTGCAGCCCACTGCAGATCGCTCTGAGTGTAGAGGCAGAGCACTCAACCTCTGCCTGGTATCTAGAACCAGCCGAGTCCAGTGCAGCCTCTTCACCGCCAGGTTTCAAGTCTGGAACTATTTCTTGAGTACCATCAAGGATGCAGCTGTCAGGAGGAGAAAATGAGGTTGATTTACCCTCAGAGAATGCTACACTAATTCAGGAAATGCACACAAAGGACATGAGAAACAAACATCAATTAGAAGAAGAAACATGAAAACATCTTTCAGCCTCTGCCCTGCCCTTTATTATTATTCCAAGTGCATTCAACCAATCATTCCTTCAGTCTGCTTCATTATTAGCAAATTTTAAAATAAATAGTGAATATTTTTATCTTCCCATTAGCAATGCTGAATCTCATTTCCTTGTCCGGAAGACTTCCATGACTGCCACAAAGGGAAATGTCCTGTGGTGGCCACCTCATTCAAAAATATGTCTTTGAAAGAACATAAGGCTCAATTTAATCCTTCTAATTTTTAGAAAAATAAGAAAGATGTTAACAAAATGACAGCAGCACTTTTATTAGGGTATTACGTTTTGAGATGAGTGTTGAAAAGGCGCAACAAACCATTTAATGAAACACCATAGGAGTAAAGAAAGAAGGAAGAAAATACAGGCAGTAAGAGCTTCTTTTGTTTGTGGTTTGAAGCATGCTGACAACAGTTATTAAGGTATTAATATTGAATAACATTATGCTTTCAGAGGCTGCATATTATGTGGGAAAGAAACAGGCGTCTCAGTGTCTATTTTTACCCCATTTCTAGGTGATACAGAATACACATATTCAGGACATCAGAGATTCTATCTACAAAGCTCCTGAAGAGAGGAGGAGCTGTGAGCACGTCGTGACCTTGATCTTGCAGTGGGCCCTGCAAGCAGCTGCTGTGCAGCCTGCACGAGGAGGGTCTGTGCTAAACCAACATTTGCAGGTTTGGTACCACTGTGTGCAGGAAATTAATTTTCTTCCCTTTGATGTGAACTTCTAGTGGAAAACACAATGCAGACGAAGTGGGAAAGCTGAAGAAAATTTTTTCTGTATAAGTGTATCTAATTAGTAGTCAGCAGCCACTCTCCACCCCATATCCACCAGGGTCCTTTGTCTACTTCAAGTGTCTTTTTTTTTCATAGGGGATTAAGGAAGGAGAGTCCTTGTGCCAGAAAAAGAGGGAAGCAAACACAAAAGGGAATTATGGCACAGTTTTCAGAACTTAATTCAACTTTTGAATGATCATGCTCAGACTAACATCTTGCTCCTGTTGAATGACAGCTCCCTGTACAGACTGCTTACCTCTTACGTCCTAACAGACAAAAAACTTCCTAAGGAAAACCTTCTGGTAGCCATCCTGCTCTGACAGATCAGCTCATTTTTACTGGTACTGTTTAGATTGTATTTACCTTTGGGACCAGCATAAATAGATTTCTGAGCATGTATTTAGGTTTAGGTGTTGGTATTGTAATGTCTTCTCTGCTGGCTATACAGATCAGTGTTTGCTCGCACAAGGGTTGTTTTGCCACTGAAATGTTATAACAAAACAGACAACCTGCAGCCCTGAGTAAGCAATTTAACAGATAAGAAAAAGATGGATTCTAGTATATTTCATTTCATACACTGAAAATAAAAATAATAATGAAGTGGTCTGTAATAAAAAAAGAGATAAATTACAAATATTACACTATTGATTTGAAGGACTGTAATTTTAGAGAGCTGCTTTCAATTCTGTCAGCATTATAGATCCTGAAAATGAATGGATTCTTTCAGCAGTATTGTCTTCCAAAAAACCACCTCTCATTACTTGCAATATTTTGAATAAAACTAAGGTAGCACAAAACTTTAAGCAGATGGCTCAATGACTTTTCTCTTTACCAATCGTTGTTATGGAGGCATCCACTTCATATTTTATTGCATTTTCAATGGGTATAGAAAATTTCAGTCTGATAATGACCTTTGTACATCACGCTGCAAATTGATTTTGATGACCTTTCACTCTCATATAATTAGGCTTCATGGACATTCATCTTGTTCACATTGCACTGAGACTGCCTACTGCACTGGACTCTGTAAATTTCCCCCTTTCCAGCATGTTGCCTCTCATTTTTCATCACTGGTTTGTTGCTGTTGGAGAACTTAGTATTTTTTTCTGTAAAAATTACATTTTCAATTTAGCTTGCCCTTACATCATAGAATCATAGCATCATTAGGGCTGGAAAAACCTCCAAACCTCATCGAGTCCAACCTCTGACCAAACACCACCAGGTCAACTAAACCATAGCAGAGTGTGTCACGTCCAGTTTTTCTGGAACACTTCCAGGGATGGTGATTCCACCACTTTCCTGGGCAGCCTGTTCCAATGTTTGACAAATCTTTCAGTGACCAAATTCTTCCTGATGTCCAACCTGAACCTCTACTGATACAGCCTGAGACTGCAATGTTAAGAGTTGTGCTATTGAGATTTGGTGTGAAAAGGGTGAAAACAGTTTTCTCTCTATTCATAAAAGAAAATTAAAAAAAATAATTTCTCAGTCTTCTACTCATTGCTCTGCCTCCATCAGGTATAATTCCTCCTCTAAACTAAGTCTTATCTGGATGGTTCAGTGATTAAGCTTAAAATATCATTCAGTCCTCCATAAACTCCATATATACTACATCATAATCACTGTAGAGGACACTGTGATATCCTAGAAAAGGCTGATTTCCAGAAGGGAAAAAGCCCCCCTGGACAGAAACATAACATAGAGACATAACACATGAATGCAGATGTCGGTAGTGGAATATTTTTCCTTAGGCATCAGCTTCTCTAAAAATAAATGTTTTCTAGGAAAGTGCACCTGTTAACGCCAGGATATACTCAAGTACATGTTCAAGATGCTCTGTGAATGATTAGAAAATTTCTGAATGTGAACTGGAAAAAATCATATCACTAAAAAGCAGACATACTAGAAAGTAAAATATATTAAGTCTCTGAGTTGAAAACTATAAAGGAATTAAAATCCTTCCATTAGACTGCAGGCAATTACTTAATCCTAAACACATTATTCTAATCAGGGCTTTTTTCATCTTCTGACAACAAAAATTGGTCATATGTTCCACGTCCAACAACTTAATAGTGGTAACAGATATAAGAGGATAGGAGTTGTATGTAGATTAATAAATATCAACAAGTCAGTCCTGCATCAGGAAGGAACTGTATGGACAAATTAGCCAATGAATCAATGTGGTTTCTTTGTGTGCTTGCCTTACAGACCTGAATAGAGGACATGGGTCTGTGGTGCCAGAGTTCTGCAGCCAAAGCTAAACGCAAAGACTTTTAATCCAATCTGTCATAAGCAAATTGATATGCAGGTGCAAAAGAAGATGAAAAGAAAAAGAAAGAAAAGAGAGAAAAAAGTAAGCAAACCATACTGTTTGTTTTGCAAAACGTTAGCAAGTTTCAGCTCCCTGTAAAGAAAGACAGAATTGTTTCTGCTGACATGCTCTGATATCAGTACCAGTAAATTCTATTAACTTCAGTCCAACAAGAACATTTGTGTATTTCTCCAAGGAAGAGAAAACCAGAGCAGGAGATGAAGATCTCAAGAGGGTAAGAGCCTTAAAGCCAGTCAAACTTCACAGTACATTCATACTGAGATATTTTTACTATTAATTTTATTGCTGTGTTTGTCAGCAAAGGAAAGCTCCAAGAGAGGAAGAATTCTGGAACACAGCCAGAATATGTTTACTATCTTATGAGCAGGATGGAAAAGAGCTTCCTATGTTTCTTGCAGCCTAAGATCCACAAGGGCAGGGACTTTGTGTTCTCCTTTATTCTGTACAGCTATCAGCACAGTGTCAGTTCTTAATAAATAATAAATAAAATAATGACTTGAAGAACATATAAAAAGATGAGTGGGGAGGACATACTAAATTATTCATAAATGTTCCCAACAATGTCACTTTCCAATTAAACTGTCATCCTTTCGTCTGTGTGGGTGAGACAACAACCTTCATCTCACACAAATGCGACAGCACTAAGAGCAGAAGGATTTTGTCATATATTAGTACCTAGGGTGTGATAAAACATTTAGAGAAGTTTTCAGGACTGGAGCTTTTCTATAATTGTCTTGCCTACACCACTGAAGTTCCAGCCATTTTTCTCATATGAAATATATGGACTACAATTTGTCAAACAATTTATGTAACGATTTGGATAAAAGCTCATAATCTACTTAGTAGTTCTCTTTTTTTAGCAAGTCACACTAATCAGAAATAATGTTAAATTTATTAATGGCTACCTCGCTATCAGTTTCTCTCTACTATGAATCTACCAAATTAGGTTCTAAGGGACTGCTTCTGTCCTGCCTTGGTTAACCAGGAGCAGCATGAAGGTCATGTCAGCAGTGCAGTCTAGTTTATGCCCCTGTTGTTCAAGGCCAGCTTATTCACGCAGTATATTAGATGAAGTGAAGCATGAGTTATCCCACCAGCCTTTGTACTGTACAGTGCAGACCTCCCTACAGCCACCGTCATGACTTCCCTGCCTCTGCCATGACCACTAAGACCAGCATAACCCATGCAGAGAAGGGGGTACTCTGCATCTCTCCCTCTGGTCAGAGGTTTCCTCAGTTCCTACAAAGACAGGGGGCAATAGGGTGAGAAGGCAGGAAAAGCAGGTGAAACATATCTGTTACTCCAACCCTACAGAAAATGTTCAGAGCGGGATGTTGCTGCTCTTCTCCAGTGGTTCTATTCTGAGTCATACACAGTTAGTGTGGTTCTCATAGTTACAGCACCAGGAGCCGTGAAACAGTATTACAATAAACACGAGATTCATTGCAATAAATAGAAAGTTTCTAGCTATCAGAGACACAAAATTTGGAACACTAAACTCTGAAAAATGCAAACACAGAAAACAAAACAGAACAGTTTGAAATGCATGTTGTTCAGTCTCATGATTCCTAAGCACATCTTACCTGTACAAAGACAGGGTGCAACTTGGGCTGCCAGTGCTTAGGAAAGATTTCTGGTGCTCGATGACTGTAGGCCAAACTACCTTTCTTTTCTTCTCCCATTTGTTCAGAGATTTGGACTGAGATACAAAATTTCCTAACAGCACTGCTGTGCTCATTTCAGTGTATGCTCCCTCATTACAGGTATATCATCCATGTGAAACTGATTAATTCGTTATATAGGCAAGCAAATACAGGTCTGCATATCATATCCAGGTTAAGAAATATCACTAATAACAGTTTGATTTAATTGGTAATAAGTGTGAAATGAACTGTTGACAAATTTCCAGGCCCAGATTTTTTATTTATTTTACAGCTGAAAATAATGATGAGATTTAAGCATGTGACAAATCTGTATAAAATGCTATGGATAGCTCCAGTATGCAGAATATTTCCCAGATCCTCTCGTTTATTTATAGCTGAGATGATGGACAAAGCCTTTAAGCTGGCTTCTTAAAGCATACGGCACAATCATTTCATTCACTTTCATGTCAACAAGCTTTGACTTGATAAATTTCAACAGAAAAATGCTGGGTAAAGCACTGCCGACCTGCACGATTCATTTTGCAGCAATTTTCTTGAGGCTGCCTCAAGATTGACCTGCTATCTTCCTTGCCTTCTTATCATTTTCCCATCTGGAAAAGTCTGAGTCATGTGGTACACTGGGGAGTAAGTGATCTGAGACTGCTGGTGAATTCAAAGGTCATTAACAGTCATAACTCTTAAAATCACCACCCTCCTACAGACAAGGTTAATATAGTCACTAGAATTGGTAGAGAGGTCAGTAGTTAACTTTAACTAGTATAAATATCTAGTGAATTTTTTATTTTCTTTGTTACCTCAGACATAAACTAAGAATTGAATGTTTTAGAGGCTGCTGCTGAAGATTATGTTGAAAACACAGAAATTAAAGCTTTTAGACCTTAACGGCCAGTGAAAGACATCATTCTCTACATATCTTTTAGATTAATTTACTAATTTTCTTCCTCTAAAACTGAAATACATCTGTATTTTCACAGTGCCTGGCAAGTTTGATTAAATGGCAATTATCTTAGCAGTCTAGCCCAAGGATTTTTAATCCAAAAATTTGAAGACTTCATTTTCAATAGAAAGGAAAATTCTACAAATCTGAGAAAGACACTAATTGGTAGAAAAATCCCCTCCACATAAGTCAGTTCAGTGCTGTAAATTAAAAACAAGCAAAAAAACCCCAACACCCCCAACCCCTACCTTCCAAAATCAATGCAAGAATTAAAAATAGTATCAGACTTCAAGGTCTAAACTTCTTAATAAGTCTTTGCTCCCTCAATAAAATTCAGAAAAGCTTTTTGAAGAGAATAGGAAATTCTGGGGTTAGATACAATGAAGTAAAAAAATATCCCCTTGCTGTCACTTTAGACAAATGCTAACAATGGATAATTTTAAAAAGTAAGAAACAAACAAAAAGCCTAATTTCTATGAAAGAGATACAAAAATGAGCATCTAAGAGGGAATAGATAATAATTATAGTCAGTCAGTAAAACAAGGAATAAATAGTTCATCATAATGGTAGAAACATACACTAAGTATAACTGAGTGATAATAACTGCTGTTATTATTCCCAAGATAGGTAAAGTCCCTGATAATTGTATTTCCAGTGTACAGCAGTTATATCCATATGCGTGCACGTGTGCATGTATACACATACGCACACGTATGAGGCATGTATATGAATGACAAATATCAGTGCTAAAATGAAAGTAGTCCACACATTATCGTGAACTAATTATGCAGTTATGTTTGGAAAATTAATCTTTTGTTGACATGAAAAGTTTAGGATTTCAATATTTAAAATCCTTCAAGTGGGTGACACTTCTTTTATTAAAAAATACTTTGCCTCATGAAATATAGAATTAAAAAATTATTTTGCCACAATCTATAGCTATTTGTAATATTCATATTTTTAACTGCATTCTACTCTTTTGTAGATCTGCTCTTCTATAGATCTCACTTATCAAATCTGGAGCAGTGTACTTTACAGGTGTATGAGAGAATAAAGCTTAATATACCCCTGGTAAGTCCTTTGTAAATTTTAGGCACTTTTTTGAGACTCCTTTTACCCCTGCACTCTCCCTGAAGTCCCGAATGACTTGGTGAATTGCTGAGTTTGTGGAGCCTTTCACTCTGGGTCACTGATGAGATTCAAGTTGAAGTTAGCAGTGGACCAAGAATCACCACCATCTGAGGATGAGCTCCTCTAAAATGAATTGGTAACTTGAACCAGTTTTCTTTGAGGGAAGGGTGACAAGCACCATCTCAGCTGACCATCAGATCTCAGCTGACAATCTTTTGGTTCAGTCTCAGCTGAAAAGACTGAATATCTGATCCACAGACCAATCACTCCAAGTCAGAGGGGAACACTCAAGCTCCATTAAAAGTGCCAACCAACTATTTCTCTTGTGTAGAAAAGATTAATTTGTTTTCCAAAGCTTTTCATCTATACTATATTCATGAAGACTACACATGAAAAAGAGAATAAAGGATTTATGTGACTGTATAGTCAAGCTGTCATTAAGGAAACTTTCCAAGAAAGGAGGGATGTTATCTTGTCTTCTTGTTCTGATTGTCTGGAAATTAATACCTCCTGATTTGGGAAAAAAAAACCCAAAAAGAAGTTATTTAATCTTTAGAAATTGATGTGACTGTGAAGGAGACACTGGTTTGGCTATGTCCTGTAGCGCTGTCTCTCCTTTGAATATGAAATCTGTAATTCTTTAAATTGAATGACCTTTTCCAATAGTATTCCTCACTACAAGCGTAGTACTACAATTCCTGCATTATTTACAAGCAGCTTTAAACAGTCTGTGCTCATGTTGACAGTGACCTCTGTGAAGTGATGGGCAATTTCTGATTTGGTTTAATTTCTTTTCAGGTGATAATGGAACTGTACCTGTATACAAAAATACATGCATTAAGGGGTTGCTTTTCTATTAGAGATCCTTCTCAAATAAGGCTTTTCTCTATATTTATATAATCCCCATCTTCATGGTGTCAGATTATCTGGGTGATTTCTAGTCCTGATCCCCTTTTCTGCTAATCAACACTATTTGCCCATTGCCCATTACAGCTATATACCTAAAAATGCTGTCTACCTCAGTTTAATCCCATTTCAGCAGGCTTTAACAGGTAAAGCCTTCTAATTTACTAAATAAGGGAATCTCGGATCTATGAAATAAAGCCACATTCCTATGAATTAGTCCTCTTCACCTGACCTGGGTGGAACTTATTCACACTTCTTTAAAACAGCATCACTGGTGGTTCACTAGTTTGTTTCTCCAAATTCCTAATCTACTTTATTTTTTTTGGTCAGTACACATGCAAAATAAACCATGCATGCAAAGCATATTTTTTCACATGTAGGATTCTGTATAGTGCAACATCAACTACTGTTGTTCATTAGTTGCCAGTCTTGACTTAAGAGTACTTAATGCTTAAGCTGACTGACTGGTGTTTCAGGGTTTCAGCTCACTGGCTGAAATACAAAACTATTGATTGTTGCAGCACAGGCTCAATCTGAAACCTATTAATCTGCAAAACACTCACACATGTAAGTACATTTACATGTGTGGATAACTATAACGTGCAGAATATCCTCTCAACACCAAGTCTGAGTCTGATATTTAAAAGATTTGTTTAACCTTGATAAAAAAGAAGTTAATTTTTTATCTCTGGTCACTTAGTTGTTGTCATGGTTTGACACCGGCCCAATGCCAGGCACGCACAAAAGTCGCTTGTTTACCCTCCCTTGCCACAGCTGGGCAGAGGAGACGAAAAGAAAAAAAACTAACAAAGGGTTCCTGAGTTGAGAAGGACAGTGAGAAGCAAAATAAGCCCTTAAAACACCTTTTCTCCACCCAGCCCCTCCCTCCTTCCCACCAACAGCACAGGGAGGCAGGGCAGGGGGGTTTGGTCAGTTCATCCCCGAGATTTCCTTCCGCTGCTCCGGGAGAAGAGTCCTTCCCTGTGAGGCCGTGGGGTCCCTCCCACGGGAGACAGTTCTCCGTGAACTTCCCGGCGTGGGTCCACTCTCACGAGCAGCAGCCAAACTGCACCTGCTGCAGCGTGAGTCCCTCCCACGGGCAGACAGTCCTCCCAAAACTGCTGCGGCATGGGTCTCTTCCCACGGGGTGCAGTCCTCCAAGGACAGGCTGTTCCAGCCTGGAAGCAAGGGCCCTCTCTCTCCACCGGGTCTTCCACTGGATCACAGCCTCCTCCAGGCATCCAACCCGCTCCGGCGTGGGCACCTCCCCCCACGAGCTGCGGGTGGATCTCTGCATTCCCCATGGACCCAGGGGCTGCAGGGGGACAACCTGCTTCACCATGGTCTCTTCATGGCCTGCAGAGGAATCTTGGCTCCAGCGCCTGGAGCGCCTCCTCCCCCCCTTTCTCCACTGACCTTGGTGTCGCCATGTTGTTCTCTGCTCACAGTTCTCACCTCCTCCTCTTCTCTAACTAGAAGAAAAAAACTGTGTGACCTTTGTTTTGATTTTCTTCTTAAATATGTCATCACAGAGGCATTACCAGTCTCTCTCACTGGCCCAGTTCTGGCCAGCAGCATGTCCATCTTCAGAGCCATCAGGGATTAGCTCTGCAGGACATGGTGGAAGCTTCCAGCAGCTTCTCACAGGAGCCACCTCTGTGGCCCCCCGCTACCAAAAACCAGGCCATGCAGAATCAATACATCTGTGAATTTTAATAACTTATTGGGTATGATAGGAAAAGCACGTGTTCCATGCTACAGAAATTTGCACAGAAATATCTGCTTCTAAAACTGGAGCCTCTGGAAAGGAGTCCATTTAAAGGGCCTGCACTAAATGCTGAAGTGTGTGTTTGCTTAAAAAAAGAGAATTAGCTGTGTTATAAAATTTATGTGATATGGTTTCATTGGATGACTAACAGGAAACGTTGCAAAAATTATTTTATCAAATGCATTTTAAAATTACTGTGAATCAATCTGATGCAGCTGAAAGACAGGGAGAATGGGACAGAGAGGCTGACTCATGTAGAATTAATTTTGCCTTCCAGAGATCCCCATGACTACTCAAAATTCAACCCATTGTGGCTGTTCTACAACCAAACATTTGATGCACTGATCAGTGTCAAGAGTGGAGGTAGGGGAGATTCACAAAATGAGGCTGAAAAGCCTTGATGATGCCAGTTGCTTTCTAAGTTTGGCTCAGTGGTGTATTAAAGCAAAAAAAGAAAATAAAAACAGTAACATCAATAAATAGAGAAAGCAAAAGAAAATCAAGCAAGTAAGCAAAAAAGAATTAAAGCAAGAAAGCAGAACACCTGAAAATATTGTTCCATCTAAAAACCAGCTTTCGTCTTTCGTTTGCTTATGTCTTATTTATTCACTATTAATAAATCAAAATATCCGAGCAGTCTTGTAGACACCAGCCACGGGTTCCCCAAGGGAAAATCTCTTTAATGTTTGAATAAATAACAATATTTCCTATTAATTATCATTATTATCAGTAGTAATAGTATAGTTTTATAAGGAAGAAAACCACTAAAAATATGTATGCAAAATCTGTTTCTTCCTACAAGCTTTTGGGACTGTTGTTCTTTCATAGAAGATTTCATGGAAATAGAAAAAATAATAAATTGAAGAATTTCTATAAAAGAACCATATAAGCATTTAATGTTCATGAATTAGAGAAATTTATTGTTCTTAGCACAAACATTTGGGAAGCAGCCACAGAAGCATGGAAAGTATTATGCAATAGCTAATATTAACATAAAAAAGAAATTTCTAACTTAAGCATGCTGTGGTTAATGATTAAAATACTATTTACTATTTAAGTGCTTTGTGTACCCATACACATATATATTAAAACCAAGGACATTTACAGGTGGACAGTTCTCCATTTGGAAGCTCTCATTAAATTCTCCATGTTAAACATTGGTATCAAAGGTTAAGAAAACCCTCCATGAACTGAGTAAACTATGTGTTCGAGTATTCTCCTTTAAATTATTAAAGTTCATGTTGATAACAGCTAGATCTTTCCAGATCTTTGGTTCACACTTTGGTAAAAAAACAACAGACTAACACAGTTATGCAGCCAAAGGAAGTTTAATGGAGAATAAAAGAATCCAAAGAATTCAAATATCCATATAGGGCAAAAATCCAAGCATTATTGGATTCAAAAGATGAAGCAGCCTCCCAGATGCTTCACAAAACCCTGAGATTTACAGCTTCAACTGCTCGTAATTTACTTTGACTTGTTTTTTGTACAGAGTTGTGTTTACCTTGCACAAAGTTGGAGAAAAGGTATATGATTATATTCTCACTGGGACTGGGCAAAAAGGTGCGGTATAAAATGAAAAATAACTGGAGTCTTTTTTGCAATATTCAATTGAACTAACATGCAATATTTCTTTCTTGCATTAGTTAAATTCACTTTCTATATTGTTTCAACTTTCTTTGCCTCTGTACTGTGGGATTTGGCTGGAATGGAAGTACCAAGGAATTCAGTCATTCTCACCTTCCTTCCATGTGATTCTTATGTCATGGAAATTAAGCAAGGTTTATATTTTTGAAAATTTGGAGGCTGATTTGAACCCAAACCTCTTTGCAACTTAACTGCTTCTGGTAGTAACAGAAAGGTAATTCAGCAGCTGTTCTGGCATCTCACAAGCCGGATGCCAACCTGCAAAAGAAACTTATTAAACCTATCAGTAAAAGTTACACCACAGGGGGACATGGTCCCCTGGAGCCTGCCTTTAACCACTGTGAAACTCAGCGCTGTCTAGTGGTGATCCTGGACATAACACACACACAAATGTGACCTGTCTTCACCTGGCAGAGGAGCTGGGCCACCTGCACGGTGCTTTTGCAGGATCTGTTTCATAGCAGATTGGAGGCATTCAGGGCCAGAGTATAATGTATACTTGGTTGACAAACAATTGCTTGAGCAACTGTTTCAGTAGCAATTCTGAATTTAAAACATGCCTCATAAGGACCTGATCACAAATTCATTGTCCTGAAATTTGAAGGTTATTCAATGCCATCCCTGGCATTTAAGTAGATAATTTTTCCAGAACAAGAGTTTGAAGGCAGCTGAGTCCAGCCTTACGGTTCACATTCAGTGCTTTTAAGAAGGCAGCTGAGTCCAGCCTTACGGTTCACATTCAGTGCTTTTAAGTAAGTTGTTGCGTCTCATCTTGAAAAACATTACATATCACTCATCACTATCTGTCAGAAGTTATATCAGTATCTATATAGTAGCTGTTGCATTTCCTGGATGAAAAGTCTCAATGTTTACCTTTAAAATGTCAATCCTACTGCACTCCTAGTATTCACAGTCCTGTTTATCAGTTTGTTCTCCACTGCCCTGGAGATGCATTCAGAATAAATGAAGCAAGCAGGACAATTTACAAGGAAAAGCTGTAGCCAAAATTTCAGTTCACTGGCCATTTCTCTCAGGGATCCTTCTTGCAGTCATAGCTCTTTACTGTGATTTACTATTTAGATTTTGTGTCACGGAGACTGATATAATTTTGATAGCTTCTCTGCTTAGATTTAAAGGTGTCAGAATTTCTCCACTGGGGGAACTGCTTAGATTTAAAGGTGTCAGAATTTCTCC
Organism: Gymnorhina tibicen; assembly: GCA_013399875.1. Taxonomy (NCBI): domain Eukaryota; kingdom Metazoa; phylum Chordata; class Aves; order Passeriformes; family Artamidae; genus Gymnorhina; species Gymnorhina tibicen. Next base: position 83,110 of record VXAZ01000404.1, on the reverse strand, counting down.
ACTAGGGTAACTGCAAAAAGACAGGAGACTGAAAGAGTGGTGTGGCCATCTCAGTTCATGCTCTCTCCAGCAGCAACAGCTGTATGCAGACAGTACTATACACAGTACATGGTGCAAATCAAGAAGTCATTCTAATCATCAGTGAAGGCATTCAAGATGTGTGACTGACATCTCAGGCAAACAAAGGTGCAAAGCAGGAATGGCTAGGGTGTGGTGCTCCATGACCTGCAGAAAATTTCTAGATGAGCTTGAGACAATCAATTTCCTTACCTCCTCAAACATTACTGAAACAGTCTCCTTCAAATAAAGTGAACATGACCTTCTGATGTCTTGCCCTCAGATTGTATTGCACACCTCTGAATATGAATATTTTGGATGTGCTACTGAACAAACTGCAGCCTGACTTGACATTCTTCTGGTCATTGCCACAGTGTTTGTGACCTGATCATGGAAGGGTGCAGCAGATAATCATCATAATCCTCAACATCAGTGTATTAACTACTTACTGATGATTTGGAAGTCATCATCATCATTCTCTGATAACAGTTCTTCTATCTGATTTGTGTTATTCCTAGAAAATAATTGAAACATTTGCTTGCTTTTGTGACATAATTAGTAGAACAAATATTGTATCTCAGGTTTGCAAAATAAGTTGAAGAGTAAAACACACCTTAAGAACAAAAAAGACTTAACAACAATAACTTTCACAAGATATCCATGCAAAAATCCATTGCATTTGCGTTTCAAAAAAAGTGTCAATATTTGAAGGAAACCCATAGATACAGAATGTGCCGTTTCTACTCTATAGCCTGTTGTCTATGGCAGCATGTTTTGGGTCTCCCAGAGAGAGCAAAGAATAGAGGCAATCAATAATAAGAAGTGAAAAATTTTAATTATTAATTACTCCTGATATTAACAGTAGGTTGTGCATTCCTGGTGTAGTATTTTCTAGGGTCTGTCTGCAGGTAATAATATTAACACAGCCACTCTATGTATCTGTCTGTCTTATTTCTCTCTCTGTCTCTCATCTCTATCTCAACTTACTAATGTACCAAGGAAAGAAAAAGACCTTAGAAGCTATATTCTACCTCAGCAATTAGTACCCTACTCCACAGCTGGACAAGGCAAATAAATACTGAGTTGCAGGGGCTGCCTACCATGGCAGCTGTAAACACAATCCTTCCCATCTGGGGCAGAAAACTTTGGCAAAGGAAGCGTCTGTTTCCACTGTGTCCTTTGTGCCTCTCCTCTTGCTAAGGAGAAACACAACCTCTGAAACTGCCAATCCACTACCTACTGAAAGAACAGCATTCACTAAAAAATAGGAAAGCAAAAATGTTTTCCTTTGATCTACAATCCATGCTCTGCCCTTCCTCTGCACTATTCATACATATGCACCACATTAAAAAAAACACATCTAGAACAAGTTGCTTTCTGTTGCTCATATGTGTGAGCACAGGCTTGATCATCCAAAAGAATGAGCAGGTGGGACACAGCCAGGATCTCATTCATTAAATTCACACAGCTTTATTCACTGGCTCCATTGACCCTTTGTTTGGAACATTTTTGCAAAGTTCTCGTGCCTTTGTGACTACATTGTTATGAAATTTTAAGGCAGCTTAGAAGTGGGATACTCACAGGCGAAAAGCAGCCTGTTTTCTGTTTGTCTCTTTATTACAGCCAGTTCAGGAAATTGTGATGAACTTCCACACTTGTACATTCTCTTCCACCAGCGCTGGAATATCAGGGAACAGTTGCACATTGTAAATGTGTTCCATCAGTAGGTACCTCTGACTATAATCATTCGTCCTAAGTTGTGGATTTATGATAGGGTATTATAATGCAAACTGTGACTGAAATTTGATTTTGCTGTGTCAGAAAGAGGGGGGAAAATGTATTTTCTATGGCAGATTGATAATTAAACTTGGGAGCATGGCAGAACAGCTGAATGTAATGGATAAGTAGCTGCTATCCTGCAATTATATATTAGAGTATTCGTGATCTCAGAAATGGTTTACTATTCCATCAATGAATCCATCTGAATCACTGAATTAAAAAAATTATCTAATTTCATTGTGAGTCTTGGGGACCATTTTATGATGTCTGCTTTTAGCTCTATGTTAACAGCCTACCTAATTTTTCTCACTCTCACATGAGATTTGGTTTCAAAGGTTTTTTGACTTCTACGTATGTACACATAAGATACTTCAAAGCATGCTAGGTGACTTCACTCCAGAGAGGAACTCTTCAGTGTCCAACATGCCATATGTCAGAATAAAAGTACATTTGAAAAATAATGTACTTTAAAAAAAAGAACACTTAATGCTGCTCCAGAGTCATTGTTAAGCCATGTTTATGCTCATTTCACTGACTCAAAGGTATTTTTGTTGTACTAAAAGAGGAAGTTAATTTAATTAACATTAGAATCCTCCTGGGAATGTGAAAATTCCTTTAAAAGATTTTGAAAGAAAATTTTCACATTTCAAAATCCAAAGCACATATCTAAAGATAGGAGCTACATAAATTAAAAATATACCTAGATGGTGAATATGTAAATATATTTGTTATGTGTGATATTAATGTTCTTGTCATGCACAGACATGCAGCTGAAAAATGACAATTCAGAAACAGAAGAAAGCATCCTTTTGCCAGTATGAAAAAATGGCAAGGTACTTTCTTGATTTTAAACAATTGAGAGGAGGAGGGGGAAAAAAAGACAAAAACCCAGTTTTTAAACCCTGACATTTTAGCAAGCTAAGAACTGGGACTCTTTTGTAGTAGATTCCTAATTTGTTCATTTTACACTGTCTAACTAGATCAAAAAGCAGTGTCAAATGCCCAAAGCAGTGTTTGTCAGCAGTTCTTTTTAGTTTCAAAGCATCTGAATACAGGAAGACTAGTACTTTATTTCCAAACAGACACAGGAAGGCTCTTGTTGGCAGCCCGTTGCTGCAGAATGAATACATGCCATGAGTATAGACCATTTGTCTGCTGATTACAGCAGACCCCGGGGGAGCTGATGTTAGCTCTCATTTTCACCTCTCTTTCTCACACAGTGTCTCCTTGCTGTGGCAGTCCTGCCTCCCCTCCTCCTCCTTGCCTTCATTCCTCACGGCTTTGATTCGATCTGACTTGGCAGTGGTATATTTAAGACTGTTTTCCAAATTAAAATCAGGCTGGGATGTTTGAAATGTGTTGACTTGCCTTGAAGGTTAACACAGAGAAGGAAAAAAAAAAAAGTGGAGCTATTCTCATTTGGAATTCAGCACTGATCATAATGAATGTACTTGGTATTCATGTGAATCTCACATGTATTTCCCTAAGAGTGCTACTGTAATTTAACACTGCTACTAAAAATATTGGGGGTAGAGGGGCACTTAAAATAAAGTGTTGTAAAATAAAAGGAAAGGATATACCTTGTGTCTCTGCAGCAACTCTGTGGTTTGCCTGTTGTTTTAATACTTGATTTATAAGCTTTCTCTCCCATTCCCCACTCATTTCCATAGAATTTTCTGAGAGAAAAGATGAGAAATATTCTTTTACTGTGCTAAATATGTAGCCTTATGATCCTTATGATTCAGTACTCTCTAGGGCAGTGGTGATGTATGTGCTATCAAATTACATGGATTTTACACACCTATTTTCTCTGATATCCAATAAGAAATGTGTACTTACTGCAGTAACCTTACATTACTCATGCTACACTTTGGAGAGAGAGAACATGCTGCACTAAGCATATTCAGTAACCTGTCATCACATTTTGTCTCCTTACAGTATTTTAAAGAAGAAAATCTCTGTTATGCTCCAGTACATAATTTTCTGAGATTCCTAATTAATATTTAAAATAGGTTAAATGGCCATATCTTGGTAGCAATGGGCTTCAGAGCAACAGTGCACAGTGCACTACACTAGTTGAGAATCATTTCTGCAGATGTAAATTTGACTATTCTTCCACTTTGCTTTCTTTGTGCAAACCGTGATTGTGCTTGGCAGTTTTCTCCTCTTTCATTAGATTATTGTTGCTGGAGCAACACAATTAATAGCAGCTTTTAAGGTTTAATTATGGAAAAATCTAATTACATTCCAGTGTTGCTCTTGTAATTATTCCAGACTCAAAGGGTGTGTCCCTCTACTCTTCAGTAATTCACATACTTGCAATTTTGCTCATCTAAAGCTTTATCAGAGAACACTACTTTTGTGCCCAAAAGTCAGGAGTTGCTTCAACTTCTTAGCACAACAAATGAGTTACAAAAAGTAAACAAAACTGGGATGGTTGTATAGATGTGAGAGAGTAAGAAGGGGTGGTATGTAAACAGGTTTCTCTGTTGATAGCACCATCTCAGCTTTTTCAAGTGTTCCACTTTCCAGAAGAAGAGCATAAAAATTAAACTCTATCTGCCTATTTCAATTATGCTATAAAAACATGAGGAGAGTCTGATACCATGTAGGACTTACTGAATCCGTTCAGTGCCCTTAAAGAAAGTCCCTGATTCCCTCTCTACAGGGAGAAAAAATGCTGGACGTATTGGAAACTCCCTGATAGAGAATCCGTCCTCTTCAGTTAAGGAACTTGGGAGCTTAAGCTGGTCACAGCAGATCTCATTCTGACACTCTAGAAACATGTCTCTCCTCTGATTTTTGTAGGATTCTTTTTAGGAAAGAAGCCTTATTAGGGACCTACACAGTGCTTGGATGCACAAGATTGGAATACTGAATTCTACACTTCTGACCAAAATAAAGAAAATACTTTAAATTTCTGACTATTTAACTCTTCATCAGTACAGGCATGGAGAGGAGATGAAAATCTGTGTTATGATATACATTCTCCTCTGCATAACTCATGTTGGTTTTCACCAAATAAACCGTTTACATTGCATGGAGGAACAGCCAGGGGTAATATGTTTGTTACGAGAATACCTGCATGCATTTTACAGGCATAAGTAAACACTTTAGATAATTTTCTTTTTTTCTTTCTTTACATGGAAATCTGTCATAAAATACAGCATAATTGCATCCAACCTCCTTGTGACAACTTGGGGAATAGGTCTTTGTTTAGAACAAATTATTTTTTCAGACTAATTTTACAAGCCCCAGCTGTATTTTATCAGCCACCAAAGTTGAAGGCAGGTTGATATATTTTTCCTAGTAGACACCTAACAAAAGGGTGTGAGGAAAGGTGAAATAGTTGAAAGTGAACTAGACCTCCACATCAGGAGAAAGGGATACAGCAATATGTTACTCTTTCGGTAGTTCCCTCTGACTTAGAGCAAGCTGAAATGATGGGACTAAGGCAGTGAAAGCGTTGTGTAAAACCTGGCTTCACATATTTTTTTTCAGAGTGGAAGGTTTGGTGACTGGTGTTGTAGCAATACACGAGCTGAGTGAGCAGAGACCATTCTACATTAAAAAAACACAGGACTCCTGACAAAGGGCTGTTTACTCTATACTGAAACCTTGCAAATATCCATGATCTGAATATATATAGCTGCTATTACTTTGTATATGCAGACTTCGGAATTAAATTACTTTTCTGCTACTACCAATGCACTATGAAATGGAATACTCCTTTGCAGACTACATAATAAATGCTATCCTTTAATATATACGGAGAGATATGTCAGGAAAAGAATATCAGCTGAAGTGTTAATAATAGAAGAAACATAATGAAAAATAATTGGTCACTTATAAGCTATTTTTTTCCATTTTTTACCTACACTAAGCCTGTAATCTTATCAGCATTTCCCTGATCTGTTACCAGTAAAAGCAGTGCTCCCCTTTCCATGTCCTCCACATCCTCTTGTCACATAATTTTCAACAGTACTTTCTCAGCTGTGCATTTTTGTAGGGTATGTGATGAGCAAGAGCATTTTTAGGTAGTAAAAAGGGACTAGGCAAGTGCTGAACCTGGCACTGCCAATGATAGAAATATCCCTGGAAACACAATTGAACAAGACAGAATAGCAGGAAGGCATCTTATGTTCTATTTTCAGACATCATTAAATGGCCTCCTCACATACAAAGTGATATCAGCACACTGTATTTCCTTGCCTTTGTTGCTGAAAACATTCTTGCATTTGTTCACTTACTGTATTTATGTGATCTGTCTTAGTTTTCACAGACAGTTTTTACTGAGGAATTATAACTTCTTAAAATATCCTAGCTTGAACACTTTATATAAAGTCATAGTAAACCACTATTTTATCCTACATTACTCTCGCAAGTTAATCTGAAAACATCCTTTCAGATGCAGGAAAATGTAGAAGAGAGGATCCATCTAGATACTCAGAATTAAATAGCTTATAAAGGAAAAGAGGAAAAGATTAGGCTATGGATAAAAATGTTAAAGGTGTTCTGCTATACTGGAAATTTTTTGTCTCAATAGGATATACATTTGATTTAATGAAATTAGGATGAGAAAAAAGAAAGCAATTCTAAAAGTAAATCAATAAGAGAATAATTTGCTAATTAAAGTGATGGAAAAGAGGTTACTTGACCCTACAGACATATATTAATATCTTCAGCTTCTTATTTATGATCAGGGACCTGAGTAGGAATATGCTTAGATTACGCTAATCTACTAATCTAAGGGACTGGGTGGTGAATTACATGATCTTGTGATAATGAGTGACGCAGAGTCCCCAGGCAGGTGCAAAGGAGATCCCTTTTATTGCAAAAACCCGGCCTTTTTAAGCAGTTAGCCAGTTATCTGTTTACATAGTTTTAAGGCACAACAAACGTAATTCAACCAACCACCATACACCATGATGCGAGCATGTGATGGTCACGCAACATGTTTTTCTACCCTTAATTCAGCTGTGGCTCTTTCCCACAGTCCTTTTCTACTTAGCTGAAGTAACAGGCCTGAGCCATGATTTTACAAAAGCAACAAGGCCTTCATGCAACAATTTAAGAGTGTAACACAGTTATGAGAAGAGAATTATACATTTCCTGGTACTGAAAAGCTTTAGTTCTATTGTCCACTTCCTCTATATGTCCATATAAATATGCTCTTTGGTGGTATAACCGGTTCTCGAAGCATTAAGTTGGAGAAAGCTAAGTATCTTCTCAGCTTTAGGCCTTCCAAATATCCTTTGGACTTCATCGGGTCTCTCTTTTTTCAAAACATGCATGACTTTAATACATTCATGGATCAGAGCCTTAGTAAGAAGCAGCAATTTTTCTACCAGTGTATCCCTGTTAAATTTTAAAGATCAGATAAGCGGTTTGAGCAATCAGGCCATTCTGTTCTCCAGGACAGAACTGTTGCAATCTGACTTGGCCCTTTGGGTTCTGGTGTCTTGGCCTATATTTGTCACTTTACAAAGCAATGGCACGCCATAGTAAGAAGTATTGTGTTAAAACATATCTTTTTGGGAGGAGACATTAGACTGCCAGATCAGTGTCAGTATCCTTAGTTTAAGAAGTTTTAAAAAACCTAATTGATAAGGAAAGTGGAATGTGCATTGCTTCACTGGTTTATAGAGAATAATTCTAAATTTCAGGTCCTTAGCCAAATTTTTCCTGAATATCCTGCTTGCTTGATAGGTAAATCCAACTGAAAACTCCCCATAAGGCATGCCTTGGTGTGGTATGTGTTATTCCTTAGGTTTGGTCAAAGGGAAAGCTACCTTAGCTCAGGAGGGGTATAATTTTTATATATATTTATATATAAACCTAAGTGAGAAATAAATAATAAATAATAAATACAGTTTTAAGATTGCATGAATTCTCTTGTTTTTCAGACTGCCAGATATTAAAAATTGAAAGAATGCTTCCACAAACTCAATTTGCATCTGTAAATCGCTAAAGTCCTTAAAGCACACAACTCTCAGTTTAAGTTGTACTAGTCAATGAAAGATGGCAGAAGCATTAAAGAAGATGGAACTGTAGCAATAGGGGAATTGCTACGAACTTCAACATTCTCAAGAGAAAATTCTTAACAAAAATTATTAACGAGCTATATTTAATGTCAAATGCCAGCTCTACCCACAGTAGAGTTGCTAAAAATCCTCGGTGTCTTTAGAATGACCTGTTGTAATGCATCCTTCTTTTAGGTCTTATCATAATACATACAAATGACAATAAAAGTATGAATCATGTGATATTAATTCATTACTAATTTTAGTATACTATTTAAAGTTATGTCAGTCTACAAAAAACAGTGGATTTATTAGTCTTCATAGAAAGAGCAGGGTTTGAAAATGAAAAATGTTATTGGTGAATTCAGTCTTCAGTCCAGAAAATCTGGAATTACGGAAGAGACTCAGCCTTCAGCAAAGGCTTTGACACGGTTCTTGAGTTTCCAAGAAAGAGGTCTGCAAGAGTAGGTTCTGAAACCCTGTAATATTTACTGTCTGTTTTAATGATCCAAAAGCCTGTGCTGAATCAGAGGTAGAAATGTTAAAGTAATTACCCTGGAAAGTCAATTTAATGAATGCTCAATATGTGAAAGCATTATTTCTGTAATCTTTTCTATTGCCCAATTTATCATTTTTATTGTTCATTTACCTGTGTTATATAGTTCTGGTATGAATTATATTCTCTAATATTCGTTTTTCTTCAATATGACTTGTTAGATAGCTATTGAAAAGATCCTATTTAAAGACAGACCTTTGTACTTGAGAAAACTTTGAAATATAATATAACTAAACATAAATCCATTCCTGTCTCAAGATTTTTTGGAATTGTTCCTGTTCTTACTATAATTAGCAAAAATGTTTGTTTGAACAAGGCACTCTTTAGCTTTCCATTTGTTTTGAAAGTGTGGCAATATTACTGATTTTGTGACTTCCACTATCCAGTCTCATGTCTTGATTCTGTAAAAGTTTTCTGCATCCATAAATTTATTCACACCAGTAATTTCTCAGCTACTTATCTGAAACACAAGACGAGATGTGTGATAATGCTGATGACATCTAGTCCTAATACAATGTGTTTGTATGATGTAAACACAGTACTTTCTCCTCAATTCAGGCATAAACCAGCTTAGTTGATGGAGAAAGTAAGTCTCACTAGGACTACAGGAAATAGCAAAGAAAACCCATCTCTCAGTGTGTTATGATTCAGAAATTACATTTGGAAGATTACTGAAAGAGCTGGTAAGAATTTTTGGGAATGACTCAGTTTACATTTTTCTGGGACAGTGTTCTGTGTAAAATAAAAAAAAAAAGCCTCCCTTGGAAACCTTGAATTGAAATAATGAAATTTATGGTAGACATTGTGGTAAAGAGGAACATACTTCTTCATATTTAAGTTTTAAGAATTTAACCAGGTACTCGGTCTGAAACAGTCTGATGAGTAAATATCAAGAAGTAGGCTAGGTGCAACTTTTAAAAAGATGGTGTTGGAAAATAAAGTTAAGTGAAATGGTGTCTGGTATAGCCTCAACCTTCCAGAAGGAAATGAGGTCATAAGTATAGTTGTTCCGTATCCCAGTGGTGCAACATCTCTCCAGGACAACTCTCCACATCCACAGAGAAAGAAGAGAGATTGTCAGTGCCCAGTCAGAGAAATTAGGGCCTGTCTGGCACATTTGTAGGGGGAGAGAGATTAGATCTTACTCCTGTTGGCTCATACTGTCAGTTTTAAGGCCAGTTTGAGAGCACCAACAGTGACTGAGGGTTCTGAGGCTGTGCAAGGAGGAAGGATTAAATGCAATGCAGAGCATACAAGACACTCCGTGAGATGGAGAGGAACAATTTTGTATGGGCTTGCACAGTTGCTGACTTTCGCATTTATTGGAAACATGAAGGAATTTAAATCCAAACACAGGACAACACTACCTTTACAAAAGAACATCACGGTGAGTGATGGTTCACTCACTGTTGGTGTAGAAAAACCACCAAGACCCTGTTGTAGCTATGGCAAGGCTCAAGCCCTGTTTATCTACTCCAAATGCATGGCACTGTCATGTAACCCACATGGAAAGGAAAGCAAAACATTGATCTTTCCAGTAAATATTCTACCAGGAACAAAAATTCACAACCCAGAAATTTGAAGGATTCATTCACTTGCATCTAGAAGAAATAAGGGTTTAGCAGGAATTAGTTTACACTCCTTGAGGACTCCTGTAGAGCTAATAAGTAAAGAAATACCACTTGAATGGAAACATATGATAATCACATGATTATATTTTTTGATACAGTGCATAGTGCTTATGTATAAAAATAAAAATACATTTAGGGCTTAGGCTGTCCTTTATTGTATCAAATTAAATCGGATTTAATTCCTATTTGTGTGTCATGCAGATCAGATCCATTTGTACAAGACTGTACAGTGTGGAGCCGGTTCAAATGAATGAATAGCTTTCTCATTACTTCACCCTATTCTGCTGTCTCTTTTCCTGTCCTTTGTAATGTAATGGAGGACAGCTGTGGCAGTGAAGTGAATATTAACTAACCTCAGTGCCTCAGCAGATTGTGACTTAATCCTTGCAAATACCACTAAAATCAAAATTTAATTACCGTCAGCACAGCTCTGTTAATGCCTGAAAAATATTTAACAATTAGTGGTTGGCTTAATTAAGCAAACTGCCTTTCACAAAGCAACCTGAAAAGTTTTTCCCTGTATTTTATCCCTCAGACTAATTAATCTGATGTAAGCTTACAGCACTTCATTTACTGTTACTGAGTCTGCTACGCTACTGATCCAGTTTCTGTGGCTTAACAGTCTTTAATGGAGGAGAAATTGTGAAAAGAAAAAAAAATAAAGATTCATTGAGCAATGCTACTCCTTAAAAATAAAAAAATTCTTTTTAGTAAAACAGAACACTTCATTAGTTATTTGCTCACATAAATTTAAGTAGATAAAGTTGTCTTAGCTATGATCATATTATTTACACTTGTTCAGTATGTGTTGAAAAACATGTAAAGTAAGGTACAGCCATGTCTGTCAGAACACAATGTCTTGTACCTCTGTAAAAAGAGGATTATATCTAAGCTTAGTGAAAAGACTTGGCCCTGAGTGGCCAAGGCATGGATTCAGGTATTTGTTTTGAAAATCTCTGATAAAAAGTGAGAACTACAAGGTGATGCACAGCTGACTTTTACAATTAAGTCTTGTTATTTCAATTAACTTGACATAGCTTTGATCTTGCTTGCTTGTGCTGTTATGGTACAAGATCCATTTCTCTTGTTTCTGTGGATTTTACTGAAGTTGCACTTCTGAAGACCTATGATTGCAAGAAATTCCTGTAAAATGTGGCTTGAATTATAACATTTCCATCTGGAATCCTAGAAAAAAGTACTGTTCCACAGCTGAAAGAGCAAGATTAGACCACTTCAACATTTGAAATATTTATTTGATGACACTTTTCTCCATACTGTAATAGCTAACTGTCCTAGGTTACAGTGTAAGGTGTAACCAATGGTATGTATTCTATCATCATCTTCCCAAGCTGTTAAAGCAGGTGGGGCAGTGTTCATTATCTCCTACCATGACTCACCCTTGATAACTCCCTCTGGGAGCTATCTCTGTTAATGGGCTATCAAGGACCCACCGCATGACTCATCAGCCCAGTGTGAGATGCTGCGCCCAGAGGGGAGGAGCCAAGCATTCCCACCTGGATAGAATCTGGGGTTTGGAACAGCACAAGCAGCCCTTACCTACTGGATTCCCAGAGGACAAGACCTACCATTGGACCTTCAGGTGAAGGCCAAACTGTTTCTACAGGATCACTGCTTTGACAGGACCACTTCATCTGTACTGCTACCAGCACCCTGACTAACAGGGTGTCAGGTTGTATCCTGACTCTGTCATGTTCTTGTACTATTGCATTTATTTTAATTTTCCTATTAAATTATAATTCTGACCTGTGATCTACCACTGGTTTGTTTTCAAACTAGTATGCTAGCATAGATTCATTTAACAGGGTGGCAGATATTTGCCTGAGGATAGTTAACCAGAAGTATATTAAATTTTTCAAGGTAAGCCATTACACCTCTACTTCAACAACTAAGAGGTATAAAATGAATCCATACATTTATGAAGTGTATAAATATGTTTGCCCGAGTGAGTATAATCAACTTAGCAAGAAAGGGTGAATTCCTTTACTAGGGACCATTGTCTACACAGAGAAGAAATTCAAAAATATTTTTCATCCTTAAAAATTTACAATTCATACAACCCCAGACAATGGCTGGAAATTCATAACATTTGGTTTGAATCTACTGCAAAACCTTTTGAAAAAAGTTTATCGTCTATGTAAGTATATCACTCCCAAATTATTTAGAATAGTAGGGACTGCAGGTTTACTGCAGCATTAGCTAGATAGTAAGTAAAACATGTCTCAGAAACGAGATTGTCTTAATACAAGTATACAAAACCGAAGTACAAAACTGATTACGGCTATTTAAAATCAGAATGTTTTATCCCTTTCACATGCCCGTCTGTTACTGGGGTTTACAAGAACCTGGTCTAGCTGTCTGTTCTCTTCAAAAGATAGGTATTCTGCAGTATAGCTGAATTATTTGTTTCTGTAACGTACTGGCATTTTGCTCCATATGTATAGGGCTTTTTCCATTTTCAGGGAATCATAGGACCACAGAATGATTTGAGTTTGAATAGACCTTAAAGATTATATAGTTCCAACCTCCCTGCCATGTGCAGGGACACCTACTAGACCGGGCTGCTCAAGACCCCATCCAACTTGGCCTTGAACATTTCCAGGAATGGGGCATCCACAACTTCTCTGGGCATCCTGTTCCAGTGCCTCCCCACCTTTGCAGTGAAGAATTCCTTTGTTATATATATAATCTAAAACTACCCTCTTTCAGTTCAATGCCATCACACCTTGTCCTATTACTGCATGCTCTCATAAAAAATCCCCCTCCATCTTGCTTTTAAGCCCCATTTAGGTACTGGAAGGTGCTATAAGGTCTCCCTGGAGCCCTCTGTCCTTGTTGCTGAACAACCCCAATTTTCTCAGCCTTTATTCAAGAGAAGAGGTGTTTCAGCCTTGCAGTCATCTTCATGGCCCTCCTCTGGACTTGTTCCAACAGGTCCATGTCCTTCTTATGTGGGGAGCCCCAGAGCTGGATGCAACACTCCAGGTAGGTTCTCTTGAAAGTAACATAGAGGGGGGAAAACCCCCTCTCTCACCCTGCTAGCCACAATCTTTTGCTGAAGCCCAGGATACAAATGATTTTCTGGACTGCCAGCATGCACTGCTGGGTCCTGTTGAAACTTCTCATCCACCAACACCCACAACTCCTTTTTGGCAGAGTTGCTGTTGATCTATCTTCAGCCCAGCCTGAACTTGTACTTGGGATTGCCCTGATCCAGATGCAGGTCTTTACACCTGTTGGATTTCATGAGGATTACACTGGCCTGTGAACCTCTCCAGCATCCCTTCCCTACAGCATGTTGACTGTGCCACACAGTTTGTGTCATTGGCAGACTCGCTGAGGGTGCACTGAGTCCCACTGTCCCTGTTGCTAACAAAGATGTCCCAATACCAACCCCTGAGGAACACTGCTCATCACTGATCTCCAGATGGACATCAAGCCATTGACTGCAACCCTTTGAGTGCTGCCACCCAGCTAATTGCTTATGCACCAGGTGGTCCATCCATCAAGTTTGTTCCTCTCTAGTTAGGATGTCAATGCAGCTGATTCAATAAAAGCTGTGGTTTGTGAAATAGAAATGAAATCACTGAAAAGGTAATCTCTGTAAGAGAATTATGCATAGTTTGGTACAGTTCAAGATAATTGGCAGCCTTTGCTTCTGGGCTCATGGTGGATTGAGGATGGAGATTAAATTACCATTCATAATACTGGAGAGCTGGTCCATTCATGTCATGTCTTGAATACTGAATGTTGGCTGAAAAATGTAGAGAAGCACCTGGCACCTTTATCAATTCCTTCAGGGTAGTAATTGAACTTATTATGAAGGAAAAAAGGAACCAAAGTACATTACAAATCTGAAAGCAGTGTAAAAATTTTTTTCAGCTATCATAAAAAATCTGTTTTCAAATGTTTTATATGACATTTAGATGGACTTCAAATGCTTCTGTCTGTATCATCATGTACACTAACTATTTCTCTGTGAATGTACACCTGCATTACTGCTAAGTAAATGCTTTTTCACCATCAAGTTTCATTCTTGCTTTATGGTTGTTCATTGAAAAGTGCATAAAAGTTTTCCTTAATGATACAAATAATCCATCTAAAATGTCTATTATACATATTTTTTTCCAAAATCAATGATGCTCTTTCCTCTTTCCTCTTTCCTCTTTCCTCTTTCCTCTTTCCTCTTTCCTCTTTCCTCTTTCCTCTTTCTTTTTCGCCAAAAGATAAAGAATTTCTTAATGGTTAATATATTTAAATGGTCTTTGTATTTTAGTGTACAGAAGCAACATATGTTAAAAAACAAGCAAAACTTGATCAAATTTTTTTCATCTCAGAATCACTGCCACAACTCTCACAAGAGCTACTTTCCTGTGTTTTCAGAAAAAGAACTACTTTCCCATGTTTTACCTTCTGCTAGGAAACACACTTGTAAATCTCAGGATTAGACCTTAGAAGGAAGTTCACGAAGCAGGAGTTTTTTACTGCTTTTTCCTCTCTTGAACTGTAACTATTACTGTGCTTACAAAGCTGTGGAAATTTCAAAGCTGAGGACAAATAAACTTGATTGTATCTGTGCATACATGTGCTTACATGTGTTAAGTGTTTAAAGGTGAGATTCTGTATTCTGTAGCACTCATGATACTCTTGCTGAATTAAAAGGGAAGTGTGTGTGTATGTCTTAGGAAAATTAGTCATCTCTTTCTTATGCTTGCCAGAATATTTATTCAAAGTCTAGCTCTAGAAGCACAATTTTTATAGATTAGCATAACTCTATTCACTCATTATACTAAAATTTAAAGCAGTGAAAGTCTGCTTCATTAATGTGCTGGAGTACTGTCTTACAGAGACCTGTAAAGGTCTCTTTCCTGACCTCCATGGAAAGGGCAGTATCCAGAAAAGCTGGAAAGCAGGAGACCTTCACTGGGGTTAAACAGCAGTGTATTGGGATCCATTTAGATGGAGCTGTGTAAGAGAAAGTAGATGTTCACGAGAATGCAAGTGCTTTGATATCCAGGATGTGTCTTTGATCCTTGGTGAAATTTTCAGACTTGTAGTGCTCCAGTTTATGCCGGGATTGATGTGTACTCATACACAGGCTGTAAAATCATTACTATATTTTAACCCTCAACCCTGCTTGCAGTACTATTTTCTAAATGGGGAAAGAGCCATATTACACTTCAGATTTGAGTTTAAGTAAACCCAACCAAATAACCTCCCCTGTAACATTCCCCTTCTCCTGTATTGCACTTCTTCCCCTGCTGAATTAATACCCTAGCCCTTGATAAATTTGTAGGTTGAAGTCTATTGAAAATGCAGCCATAATGTAACAGGAATTTTCCACTTCTTTATCTTCTCAATTAATTGTCAGCTCTAAATCCTACATTCCTTTTTTAACATGTATGAGATCTTCCAAAACATTACAGTAACAAAAAAAAAATCCACCCTAGACCTTTAACATGAAATAAGATAGCATGTGTTGACAAGAATTAGCCTACGTCTGAATCTGAGATTAATTTTGTTAGTTTTAGTTCTCCTTTTAGTTCTGTTTTATTCTTGCTTCTCTAGCATTTCCCAGTTGGCCAAGTGACTCTTTGGCTCATGCATACGTATGCTAGCACAACTGCTTTAAAAAACCAGCTCTGGATCTCTGCAAGCTGGCAAATATATCTAAATAATACTAATGAATAATATTCTGAGATCTCAATAAAACAACCTAAAAAGACCAATGCTAGATATCATTATAAGTGCGTGCTTAGTACAAAGAAAGAGACCAAAGGGAGCTAAAATTGTTGTAAAGCTAAAAAAAAGGTTGACAGACATCAACTGTCATACAGAAAGGTAGATGGAAAAAATATATATATACACATTCACTTTGTATCTTTGTCCAATCATGCACTTTACATATGTAGTAGGGGGTTTTAATGACTGTTGCAAAACACTAAGTAGTAATTAGGAAATCTTCCAAACCTACTCAGCAAATTAATATGTTTAGGAAACTCATACTGGAATGGGCTTACAGTTGCTTTCTGTGATCAGTTTCTGTGAACATAGCAGGCTTTTGCAAGTGGTACAAATCACTTTAATATATAACAGAATGTATTTAAGGCTACAACAATAGTGTTATAAATCACAAGTATTAGAGTGTGTCATACTGAAAGCTACAGCTTTTTCCATGACTCTTTATATTTGCAAGCAAAGTCAAAACCACACTTTTTCCCAGTCTGACATATTTGAAAAAGTAATTGTTTATTAATGTTTGTTTTCTAGTGACATTGCTACTAGTCAAAATTAAACTGTTTCTTTTGTGCTGCATAACTAATCATCATATGTCATTTCTTGCATGATTTTTTTCTGTCATTGAGGAGAAATAAGTATAATAGATGAGATATCAATAAAATGCTTTCTTTACCTGACATAATACTTCTAGCCTCCATGCCCATAACTTTCTTTACCCACTAGCAAGTGGATTATTAAGAAAAATAAGAAGTAGCCATTTTATTATACATAAATTATTTTTATTTGTGGCATAATTCTACTTCACCTGATATCAGAAATGTTTCAAAACCACATCATGTACATGATGGTATGAAAAGGGATGGAATGAATACTACTGACTAATAGAACCTGTTCAATTTCAGATTGAATGAGAACTGCACATTTAAAAAAAAAGATAATTTGGCATATTCCATTGTTTTATGAGACTTTTCAATTCTTCTGTAAGCAGAGGTACAGAAAGGTGAATAAAAATATTCCAGTATAATTCCTTACACTGTGGGCAAACTAGAATCATAAGAAGTCTTTTATTATTGTAAGAATTACAAGAAGTCTAACAAATCTCCAAGTATGCTTTCCAGTGTAAAAAATCCAGATAATTGGTGTGTAAATAAATGTTGTGCATTTATAAATTTCCTGTCTTTGGTGCTTTGACAAATTTAGGATTATTGAAAAACAATAATTTGTGTCAAAGAAATAAAACCCAATATAATAAAATTTTTCCTTCGATTTTTTCCCAACTGACCTTATGTAAACCTAGCTTTTTTCTGTCATGTTTGGTGATGCTATTATACACGATTACAAATCATCCTATGTTAGTTCTTTCAGCATTAGGGTGAGACCTCAAACTCTACTAGCAAATCTAAACTCTATCAGTTTTAGGCTCAGCTTGGAGGTGGTCGCAGTGATATATTTCATTTTTTTATTACTATGAAAGTGAATCCAAAATATAATATGAGGGAATATAGGGCTCTAAATACAGATCTGCATTTATGATGAAATATGTAACTACATCTTTCATTAAAGATGTTGTGATTGTTAGTTTTTGTTCAGACACTGCATTCGTGTCGTCCAAATGAAGCATTACATCAATGAGTCATGATGCTGTGGTGTAGACTACTGCATCGTGGATATGACCAGACTATTTATGTATCTACCATCAAATGTGTTTCTATCATGGAACAGGTATGTAGGAAACAGCTGCCCTAATGTGGGAGACAACCCTTTCTGTTTCCAAAGCAGGCACTGAGACAGGAACAGAGGGACGGGAAAGAACAAGTTGCAGAGACACGTCCATTGCATTTGCACTTCACAGCCCCTGGACGTGGAAAACTGGGCATAAATAATGTAAAGGGGCAGAAGACACTTTAATAAATCAAGGTCTCAGAAGTTCCAGTCTCTGGGCAGTACAGTGTCGTATCTTTTCCTCCACAAATTTCCCAGGCCTAAACCTTTCTGGGCCCAGGCTTTGAATGCATTATACATGCTTCTGACAAATTTCCCTAGCATATTGATATCAGGCAGGCTTCAATGAATGAAACATTTTATGAAACCAAGAGACTGACACTGACAGGGAGTAGCAGAGTCTATGTCTAGTCTTATGATCATAAGACACAGATACAGACATCTGCCAACGAGGTCAAAGAAAAGAAGAGAATACTTTGATGTCAGTGCTGAGAGCATCATGCAGAAAGATGGACATCTAGACCCTGTAAATGTCAAGCTATGCTCATCAATGGCATGCATTCATGCATAGGAACTGATTTGAACACTCGGTAGTTGTTTGCCACACTAAAAATATCAACATCAGAGGTAACAAATAAACAAAAACCACCATGGACACTACTGCCAAGTAATAAAAGTTATGAGGAATTTGGATTTGGATCACAAAGAACATGAATCTGATTTAAATTCAGTCTATATTTCATGTGGGAACCTGCCTTTTGTCAAGTTATTATGCAAGTTTTGCATTGACTTCACTTTTCTAGGGTCCAACCAGGTGCAGATCATGGAAATATAGTGCTGGATGTGCCTTATGAAATGCTTTGGGCAGCTGGAATCACATAGGCATTGAGCCTAAAGGTCTGCAGCCACCTTCCTGAAATGCCCTAAAGTGTGTTCATCTTGCTTGCTCCCCACATGCAAAGGTTTTGTTTAATATTTAGGTCATTTAGGTCATCAGCAAAAACAAACAAAAACCTGTAATAGAGCAACACCAAGAATGGCGAGAGTGTCTGGTGAAGGAAATGAGAATATAGCATTTTCCTACGTCCACGGAATAACCAAGAGACCACCAGATAAAATTCCCATGTAAGGCAGAAAGTAGGTGAAACGTGTTTCAAAGAAAGCTGGAGAAATCCCCAAAGTCCAAGCCACTTCTAATGAGAAAAGATTCCTTCTTGTCTTGAAGTCTTGCTTGGACCCTGAGTGATTTCTAACACCCTTCAGAACACCAAGACACTGTCTCTGAACAAGATCAAGTTGTGATGCAAAAGAGCAAAAACCTATCCTTCTGAAAAAAAAGCTTTGTATTGGCAAATGTCACCTAGGTAGGGAGGAGAGAGGTAGAAAAAGAAAATTATAAGGAGAGAATTCCTTATTTTTCTTTTGTGCTGCCACCGAGAACCAAAAAAAAGCTATAAATACATCTCAAAGACAATAATCTGTGATGAAGTTCTATTTGAAAATTCTTTAGGGATACCTGCAAACCAGTCCATCTAGTGGAAAATAAGTGCCAAAATGCCCTCAGAGGGATTTAACTGCCCTCTAGTACCCTTCCAGTTGCAACATGGAAAAGCTGAGTGTCTTCTGTGTTATAGATGTTAGTCATATGCCTATTATATCAATGACATAGAGCAACTAAAGTGGTTTTAGGCACTTAGGTAAAGAGTGTGATTTTTAAGTTGTACCACAAGACAACGGAAAGATCACTGTTTTTGTGGAATAAACTCATTTCCATGCAACTTTCAAAGTTTGTCTTTAAACTATTATGGTTGAAATTTCCTGTGGGAAAGGAAAGTAACCGACCGTTAGCAGTATTTTCATTTCTAGCTTGAACAGAGTTATGGCAAATACATAACTGTTTACCTTACACTTGAGCTATCTTTTCATTGAAACAGTTGGACCTTTCAAACATACAGAATGCATACATTTCCTCACCTCTAGTTTCTAGATTCGTAGGTTAGGTATAACAACATGTTTTTATTTTCCCGTCCTCAGCAGACTCAAATCTTTCCTGAGTTTAGACCTTTGTGTTTCTGTTTAAATCCTTTGCATATAAGTGATCAGAACCCTAACCAATAGTACAAAGACAATTTATTTTGCAGACAAGGAGTGGTATGTAGCCGTGTCTGTTTATAACACTTTACCCACCTTACCTCCTGCATTAATTTTTTTTCACAACTGAATGAACACAACAGCTCTCAGTCATCCCACAACCAGTATGCTTATAGTTCATCATCACTGCAGTTGACCAGGAGCTCATAGAAAAATCTTGTTATTAGTGCTCAAGTATATGAGTTTGCGTTTTATGCTCTGAACTTTTCATCCTTTTTCTGTTCCTCGTCTACAAGGTCATCCTATACTTCTCAAATGGTATTTTCATCAGTAACAGTAGTACTCAGTTACCTCATGCCTACACTTTTCACCCTGTAATTTGCAGCCAGTTCTTTGCTTTCTAAGTTGAACATTTGTTGATTTCTGTATGAGAGGTAGAGCAGAGAGCCTGGTCCTTTGCTGTCTGAACAAGGGAGATGCAACCTAGTGCCAGGTCCACCCCACCAGTGGGGCCAAGAATGCAGGCACGGCCAATACTCCTGTAAATCTGGGTATGAGAAACATCTGTAAAATATTGCTTTTCATATATGAAGAAATATTGCTTTCACATATGAGTGGTTTAAACTTAAGGTTTTAGTGGTTTTTATGTGTGAGTGCAGTCCAGTCAAGAGTAAGTAGGCAGAAACCCCTTTAACTTAGCTCCTCTTTCTGGGTTTAGGAGGGGGACACAAATGTGTTGTGAGGTGCTCCACAGAGGAAGGGACATGAGTGAGCAAGGGAATGGGAATGATGGAATCATAAAATCATTAAGGCTGGAAAAGACCTTTTGGATCATCAAGTCCAGCTGTCAAACACATACAACCAACATGTTCACCTTTAAACCAGGTCCTCAAGTGCCATATGTTACATGTGTTTTGAACACTTCCAGGTGACACTATCACTTTGCTGGGCTGTCTGTACCAATGCTTTACAACCCTTTTAGTGAGTAAATTTTCTTATTATCCAATGTAAACCTTCTCCAGTGCAACCTGGGGCCATTTCCTCTCATCCTGACACTGGTTGCCTGGGAGAAGAGATCAACCCCCACCCACTGGCTATGCCCTCCTTTCAGGGAATTGTAGACAGTGATAAGGTCCCCCCTGAGCCTCATTTTTTCCAGGCCAGGCAATTCCAGCTCCCTCAGCTGATCTTCATAAGACTTGTGCTCTAGCCCTTTACACAACCTTGTTGCCCTTCTCTGGAATACACACTGGACAGACCTGTGGTCATTATCCATCCTCTGGACAGAACCACCGTACTTGGAGAGGAGGGCCATCGTGCAAACAAGGTTTCTTGTTCCCTGCCCCCAGCTCCTGCACTCCCAGTCCTGTCCCTTTTATAGATGCTACATTCCTTTATTTTGCTGCCGGTAATGTGACAGTCAGGATGCATCACCTATCTATTTCACACACATCTATTTAGTCTGAAGTAAACTTATGAAGCAGAATATTCAGAATATTTTAAAGAAAATGCCAAGCCACCAGGAAGATAATTCACCTCTAAGTATATGCTGTTGCAGTTTCCTTTTTAGTTTCTTCCCCCCTCATCATTCCCATCTTAATAGCCGTCATCTCCATCTTATGTGCTGATTTACTATAGGACACTGTAGGAAACACTTTGCCTAAGGTAGATTAGGTCCACTGTATTAACCTTGTCAAAGAAATCAGTTATCTTATATAAAAAAAATATTAAATTAGTCTCACACAATCTACCTCTAGTAAAACTGCGCCATATTTTATTATTTTCATTTGCTTTCATGCCCTTGGCTCTGTTTTTCTACAAAAACCGTTTAAGGCTTTACATAGCACTAAATAAAATCCTCTGCATTAGAAAGAACACCCTCTGCTCCTGCCACATACCACCTTTGCCACTTGGTTAAAATATAGGTACTATTCTGCCATTGGCCCATTCTAGCTTTTACCAGTATATTAAATTTCTTGGCACATCAAGGCTGTACTTCTGCAATTTTTACTAATGCTTCCAATATTTTACAGCAATTTCTCTCCCCCACCTCCAGCCCTTCCCCAATGCTTCTTCACGAGATTGTGAATTGGACCTGCATGTTAGATGTTGCAAAACACTCATTCCCATTTTCTGTACTGATTTCTGCTACAAAATTCATCATTTCACAATTGGAAGTGACAGTTGTTTAGTGAGAAGCATACAGAGCTATAGGAGATTCACCAGAAATTCACCCAGAGTGAATCACCAGAAATAAGATGGGTTCTGGTGAAATTTATCTGCTTGATTTTCACAAAAATCAAAGCCAAAATTTTACAAGATTAAATTATCAGTGAATTATCACAAACCTATAAAGAGCAATAGCTAACTCTACAGCACTGATTATGCATTTAGCAGTTACAAATTTTCTGTCTAGAACAACTTCTTTCAGACATCTGTGGTATGCCACTTTTGGACCTGCTATTTATTTTTTAGACACAATGTGAAACTGGGCCAGTTTCACTAAAAGGTTGTGATACTCACTTCACAGCTGCAACATAACGTAATTATTATAAATTATATGCGTCAGACTGATTCACAGGGGAAAATCAGTAGAGAGCCGGTAAAAAATATGAAAAGAGAACTTACACATATTTTTGACTATACCTTATAATGAATTATCTATAATGAAGCTAAAAATCACTCAACTTTTAGTCTAGCAGTATGTATATACACAGATAAAATATGATCTTATAGATCTTTCAAATGAAAGATCTACTATCAGTAAAAATGTTTAAAATGTGTGCTTATATACCTTTATTTTCTACATTACTTCCAATTATGTCTGTAACGAGAAATGATTGCACTTGAGAAGAAGCATAATCTATGTGTAACATGCAACATTCAGGACATAAAGAGAACATATTTTTATGGTCTTTCCAAACAGAGTCACAAAATGCAGTGTTTTAGAAACATAAATATCTGAAAATTCATCTAAAACAAACTTTTATGCAGGATCTTTTCCACTCACTTCTAGACAATTTACAAATGATTTTTATAGAGTTCTTTTCTTCCATGAATCTTCAAATGCGATCATCATATTTACAAGCTCCTCAAGGATCATAAACATGTGGTAGATTGATGTTAAAACAGTGAGACATTCTTAGCATTTCCTTGTACACAATGTTATTTTCACTTGCTTACAAACTCTGCAATAAATATTTTTTAAATCAAAGTTTCAATCCTTTCTTTCTAATTTGCAGTAACCTTTCTTGAATGAATGAAGAAGACTGAGAATGGCACACTCATTGCTGACCTGTACTAGAGAAAGGTTATGCATGTTCACTTCCCTCACAGCTGGAGAGAGAGCACAGACCTCCAGCATGGCTAGTCCTAAAACAGCGAGAGAAAAATGCTTAGAGCCTGCATTTCTCAGAGTGTGCCAAAATGCATTAGGCTGTACTTCCAGCTGTTGTGGACCAGGGATTGCCCACTAAAGAGAAATAAATATTCCTGCTCCTTGTTGCTGAAGAAGTCCAATAGGGAGCACCCAGGGGAATGATGCAAAGAGCAAATGGTGGATTCTCCTTAGAAAACATCCTGGCAGCATTGGCCTGATCAGAAATCAGAGAAAAAAAGTAAAATATGTTTTGGGGTGAAAAGACTGTGAGCTGAATAGCTTAGTCATATTAAATCTCTGCTATGCAAGTTGAGATCAAAAAGAAGAAAAAGAAAAAAGAATTTTAAAAGATTACAGAAGTGATATACACGTAAAAAACCAGGAATAGGACAGGATTGCAGGGCTATGTGTATCACCTGCACAGTGTCCATGGCTGAGATGGGGGTTAGCGACCTGCATAGATAGCTGGTTCCTGTGAGCACCAGAGATATTGTCATTACCAAACGAGGCACTAAGGCATGCTTTTCCCTGCACTCCCATTGATGATGAGCACCTAGATATGAACATTTACCTGTGTCCCCATAAAACAGTAGGCATTTCTTAATTATAAACAAATTAAATTTGCTTGTGTTTACTGGTGCCTGGAAATTGTATTTAGAAGTGATTGGAAGTATCAAGAATGCAAAATGTTATGGCTGCAGTAAAAGCTCAGGCAGGTTTCTGATCATTTCTTGGAGGGCTACTGGGAAGATTGAATTTCTAATATCCAATGGCTTGCCCACTCAAGCCAATACTGCTGGCTTTTGTGTCTTGGAGAGAGACAAATATCCCATTTCAGGGGAGGAACAAGCAAGTTATTTGCTTACAGGTGCCGAGACAGGGCTCATGTGGGCATGTGAGGCTAAACTTAATAGAGCTGCAAGATTTTATAGCACTGCGCTGTCTAATGCTGCTCAGACCTGCTCACAGGCTCTAACCTGGTCATAGGCAGATTTGATCCCCGGTCATTAAAATTGCACAAAACTTTGGGTTTTCTGAACACTCAAAATAGTGTTAAGATGTCCTCGATGTACTTGCTTGCTTTGCTTTTAGATTGTCTTGCAGACAAGTGCT
This sequence comes from Gymnorhina tibicen, assembly GCA_013399875.1. NCBI lineage: Eukaryota > Metazoa > Chordata > Aves > Passeriformes > Artamidae > Gymnorhina > Gymnorhina tibicen. The sequence goes on along the minus strand of VXAZ01000404.1, from coordinate 59,002 downwards.
TTGTAGAAAAAAGAATATTACTTAGATGAGTTGGTACAGAAGCCAGGGAGAAAAAGTTCATGAAGGGGAATTTCTTCTGGGATCATTCTACTGGCCTGAGCAGCATAACAATGATAAAATGTACATCACTGCTTGCCCTCAGTACAGGGGGCTGGAAGGAGCATCAGCTGGTCTGCAGCCAAGAAAACAGCAAGCAATTACCACAGCCTGGAGAAATCTTCAGCCAACATCAAGTGCTCACACTGATACTCTGGCTTTTTCTTATTCTTTTATACTCCCAGGCAAAAGGTGAATTGAGGTGTGTTGCTCTGTCATGGCACTACTGAAGTAGTTTATGACCAATGTAAGATTGTGCAGGGTTTTAAGAAAGGACAAGCGTTGCTACGATGCTCCGCTAACTGTGCTGGGCTGGACCTCACACAGTGCACTGTAAGAAGCATAAAGCAAAACTTGCTAGAAAACATCCAACATTAAGAACTATTTCCTTCAGTTCATTTTTTAAGGAAATCAGATTTTTAATTTATTCCATATTCTTTATAAATTTACAGATTGGACATATCTGTTGCAATGAAGACTATAAATGCAAATATACAACTTAGTTTTCTTAAACATAATTTCTAAAACTCAGGAGATAGCTGTAGTATAAACTGATCAAGGCAGAAAGAAAAAAAATTACAAAAAAGGAGAAGGTTTCCCACAAGGCCTGACTACAGAAGAGCACAACAGCTGTAAGAAGTCTTTGTCAGGGCTTTCCCTTCAACAATGTCACACTTCAGTAAAGTAGAGACGTACAAAAACAAATCTTGCAAAGGCTAAGAAGTGTTAATCTCACATAGCATTAAAAGTGTCATGAACAGCATGGAACAAGCGGTGTTTGCTCAGAGCAATTAGTCAGACCAAGGCTGGTGAAATCTCAGAAATACATTAGCTTGTAAAGTTGAATGGACTAGAAATGATATTGGAGGTCTGGCTTCTGTGGAATAAGGGGGAAAAGGTGGGTGAATCTAAGTTCTCAAAAAGTTCAAACTATTTAACTATTTAGTTGCCAAGTATTGACAGTACTTAGAAATTTTAATTAATGGATATTTACCCACTTCTGATTTCCCTGGAGTCCCTTGGACAGTAAGGGAACAAAATTGATGGATTTTCCAACTTAATAAACTATGAATAAATTAACATAGTTTCACCATCTAAAGAAATAAAGAAGATACGTGACACAACCAAAACAAGTGAAATGGGCATAAATTTACTACTTATTTCTTCCCTGTGAATGCTTGATATCTCCTCCTCTTTCAGGTGATCTATCCTTAACACTCTTAAACTCTTAACACTCTTTAAACACTCTTTCTCCACTGGTAAGGAAATTGGGTATATGTCAAGAACTTGTTAAGATTGCCTAGATAGGAATGGCTTCTAGATTTGGCTATGAAAATTTTGTTCAGTTTCTCATTTCAGAGCACATTACCTGGTGGTCCAAGGAATTTAATTATTTAATGGTTTGAGAAGTGCTTTGAGAAAGCAGAGTTTTCTCATTTAAAAAAAAAAATATTTGTAGAAAACATTTTATGTTTAATGGTAGAGAAAAAAGACTGACAGAGTTAGAATAAACTGTCCACTCCAGATACAGCAATTATATTACTGATGGACATACACAGTCGTGTGTGTTCACCAATGGAATATACAGCAGATAAAGAAAGGCATATGTTTTGAACAGCAATTCTAAACATATTGTCAAAAGACAGCTAAAACAAATGCGTTTTCCTGAGAAAACTGCCATGAAGTCTAGTAACACTATGATAATAAAGTTCTGCCAGTGCTAAACAATCTGTGGTGGAAGTCTGAAAAAGAAATCATGTCTTCTGTCTCCAACTGGATCCTGAAGTCCAACTGCATTATTTATTACTCAGCTTCTTCTGAGGTCACCATTTAGGGTCTTCTTTCCAGCATTTTCCAAACACAAGTCCCTCAACATAATATTCTTTATTTCCAGTTAAAACTGTCCACATAAATAAAGTATGAAATAGTATGAAAACTATGAATAGTATGAAAAGTATGAATATAAAGCCACAGAAATAAAGTATGTGAACAAGGGTAGAAAACAAACACCATGCTACCTTAGAAACTTTCCTAGAAACTCTCACTAACCCAAGGTTAGTAATGGGATGGGCTCTGAATAAACAAAATCATGTTCTCTCACATGGCCTCTGTAAAAAGTGCCTAGCCATCAGCTTGTCACACTTTCTTTTCCTGTCAGGATCTAGATTTACATTTGCCAAGATAAACTATTTTAATATAGCAGAAAAACTTGTGTTTTCTCAACCTTTCCAAAGTGAAACAAAGCCAAAGCTTTCTATAGATGTAAACTTACTATTACTATATTCCTGTCAATGTAAAGTAGTGAGATTAATACTGTTAAAATAATTCCAACTATTGATAGAAAATCTGCAATGAAAATCTCCCTTGATTGTTTCTAAGTGATTGATTTTGGGCTTTTCACAGACATTTTAGTAAAACAGAACATATGTCCTGCAGTCACATGTGCTGAAACAGAATAGCCTAAGCAGCTATCGTTGAAAATTTATGAAGAGAATTTTCAAATGAGTAGTGATAAGTTATTAGCAAAACGTGCTGCTAAGAATTCAATATAGTAAAGGAACGTAACAACATAGGCAACCGTTCTGGTTTTAAATACTGAAATAATAAATACAAACATTAATATTTCCAGTTAAGACTTAGTGAGCCACCTGTTTTCCAAACCAGGATTTTGCAGAATATCTATTAATTTCAAACATACTAGTATTTCTTAACAGTTTGTAAACTTATTCAATAAAGTCCAAAGAGAGGGAAGAACTGAAAATATACCAAGGTACTGAATAAATGGAAACGTCCACAGGTTGCTGGAACACAGCTCTTTGGTCAGAAGAAGATAACCTAGTCTTTAGATTGGTTTCATTTGATAGTTATGTTAATAATATTGGTGTAATAGTCCAAGCAATATATTCCAAACTGAAGCATATTTCTCAAAGAGGATTAAATAGGAAACATTTATCATTTCACAGTAGGTTCATTAACAAACTGGCTTACTCTGATGACTGATGATCCAAAGAAAAATGATACAAAGGTCAAGGTCATGCACTTGAAGGTAACAAGAATTTCTGTGACATGCCGTGGGCTTACCAGGTTCAAGCATATGAAGAAACAAAGAGATGTAAGTATTTATTTAAAAGAGAATGACTACAAGCTACTAATGTAAATTGTATGTGAAACGAAACCAATTAAAACCTAATGTATTTCAAAACAGATTGCTTTAAAGGAAATATTAATCTGCAAATCAGTGGTGAAACGTTATCTGGAAAACAATTTGGAACCCACATTCCCACCAGATAAGTTTAGACAAAATTAATACGGTCTTCTAGGATGGCCTTGAAAAGAATGTTTTCTTGGTGGAAAATATATAAAAGACAGTCTATCTAACATGAGACTGATAAAAAACAATTGGTTTCCTCAATCTAAGAAATGAAGACTGTATTCTGTAAATACTCTAAATATAATGTGTATCAAACACTGCTGAGGAAAAAGTCTTCTTTAAGCTAAAATAGAAGTAAGTTGGCATAACTGGACCATAAGTTGGCATAAGTTCATGGTGACCTTACAGAAATTCATCTCCAAAGTAGTACTCTCAAAAAAATACCTGGGATAAAAACAATTATCAAAAAACAATAAATAAAAACAATTAGAGTGATCTTGATGTGTTTATGAAAGGCATGAATGAGCATGGTATCCAGCATTATCTGGATGGCAGTCAACTATCAGGAACTCCCTGTGTGCTGACATAAATTCTCTGGCTTTTCTTCTTTCATGTGCTTTTGTGTTAAACAAAAAAGCCATATTCAAGTCCATATATTTTTTTTTTCCAATTCATCTTGCAAAGTGAATGTTTGCAAAGCAGATATTTGCAGCAGGATAGTAAAATCAGCACATCTTCATGAAGGGACTGCATATAGGGATGCATAGAACTTCAGGCTCTTAAGTTACTTTTACTTGATTTTATCAGCTTAATGTTTCATTTTTAGTTTTGTGTTAATTTTGTATCAAAGTAAATATGGGTGCCACTAACTTTCAGAATTCTAACAGACTGGTGTTTCATTATCTCTAATTAGGGAGTTTCTTTACGTTCATGCCTGTTCATAACTTGTATTACTGTTAATGGGAATTCTATTTGTGCACTGATTTGAGAACAGAGCTCTCAGATATTATGTAAATGGAGCTTTACAGATGACTGGCCATTGCTGACCAACTGAGGAAACTGATATTCTCACGCACTACTTATCAGAAGTTGTATTTAGACCAGAAAAAGATATTTTAAGAGTTCCAAAGGCCAGGGTAAGGGGAAATGAACAATTTAAATTAGGATAGCAGCACCACAAAGGCATTGGTTCAGGTCATCCTAAGCTAATGATCACACTTAGTCCCACCCCTGAAGCGGTTTGAGCCACATGGCTCACACAGAGTGGGATTCTCTCCCAAACAGAATTTATCTACCTCCTGTAGGCTAGTTAATCTTGCCCCATCTCTAACCAAGGAGGAAAAGTACAGGGAGTAAACCTCCACTTGCAAATATTTGTGTCTTTTTCCAATAACTGGATGACCAGTGCAGGATGTCAATCTTTTAATGTCTAAAATCATGAGCTGAATCACACCCTGAGCATGGCACACTTTAGGGGAAACGTGGGACACTTCATGGGGATCCTTGAGTGCAAATAAGCTCTCTCTTTTGTTGAATGTGTCTGAAAAATGTCAAGAAATCTCATTATTCTTTTTATGATTCAAATTATATAAAAAATGCATTTCTAATTAAACAGGTCATTTCTGAATCAGCAAGTGTTGATCAGAAGACAGGTGATTAATGGACAAATACAGTACCTAAACTGGAAAGAATCATTAGAAGAAACTGTTGCTGTTCTAAAGGCATGCAATTTAGGTGGTATTAGCACAAATATTTATAGCTATGGTACTAGAAATCAGTAATTACTGTGGAAATAATCTAGATTTCCCTGCAGTAGCCTCACATGATTTCTCAGTAATAAGCTACTATGTTCCTTTTTCCAGGCAGAGTGGAAGTAGTCCCACAGCAGGACATAATGTTATTTTCTAATAGAGTTATTATTTCGCTATTTTGCAGATAGGACACTGCCGCAAATTGAGCAGCAGTTGTGGGAATGCTGTTTAAAAATCCCAAACAACAAACCTTTAACCTTGTGATCTGACTGCCCTAAAAGCCTGTTCATCATCTCAAGCTTGAATACACACATAAGGTTTATAGTGAAATGTGAGCCTAAAAAATATATGGAGGAAAACAAACTTTGCTGCCCTAGAATGTGGGAAATACTAGCAGTCTCATGCACAGCTGTTGAAATTATAAAGAGAACCAATGTTAAGTATGTGGCCAGGATACTGAAGCTGAATTTTCAATTTGATTCTTTGTCTGTGTTAAAAGTAATAAATGAGCAATTACAAAAGGAACAATAGATGAACAGACAGGGAGAAAGGCTGCACAGTAAATTAAATTTCATTCCTGAAAAGCATAAGCACTTGCATATATGATATACAAATTAACTACTTTTTCATTCTAATGTGATGGCCCCTATTGTTTTGTGATTCTTTTGCTTCTCACACCTTTCTTTTTTGATTATGAGAAAGCTAAAACCAGACAGCTTTGTTAAATAAGACCATTATAATAAGAAATCAAATTTCCTAAGTCATTGTAAAAATTCCAAAATAAACAGAGTGATCATGTGAAAATAGCCCTGATGGCAATTGAACTTACATGAGAGGTCCAAATAAAATGGGGATAAAAACATACTTGTGATGAAAACATGTCTGACTTCAAAAAAAATTACATTTTGTAGCAGAGTGATATCTAGTTTTAAATACTTTTCTTCCCCTT
>VXAZ01000404.1:0-53041 GCA_013399875.1 Gymnorhina tibicen | reverse complement strand
CTCTCTTTTTCTCTCAGCCATACAAAGAAATTATGCCCCAGTGAACTTTGTCACCAGGTGGCTTTTGCTTTATTTAGTAGCAACAGCTACAGAGCTGTATTTGGTTGGGTTTTCTCAAATGCTGCACTTGTTAATACTCGTCAAACAGAGGAAAAAAAATAAAAGTTTACATTTAATTTCTCTCTCAGTATGAAAGAGATGTGCAAAGGACCAGCATGTTTCTAGCTAGGTAGTAACAGGTATGCTGCAAAACATATTTACAACACTTGAAAAAATCTGAAAATGAAAACACTCCAGCTGAAATATAATCTTTTTGCTTGGTCTTTTGGTGCATAATTGTCAATATGCTAGTGGGAAGAAGTCATATTATCCAACTGGGATCCATTTACAATGAGGCAACCAAATAACACAAGTTTACAAAAACGCAGAGCTTATTTTTGGAGAAAAGAATGTCATTCCACTGCCACCAAAGCCAAGTGGTGTGTACAGTTAGTAAATCTTTTCTCAGTTGCAAAATTAGTGTCAAATTGCTAAGGCCATAAACTACGTCAGCATAAGTCACTCTCATTAATTTGGTGGGTGAAGGAAGGATTTTCAAACAGCAGGTTTCTCATTTTAGTTTTTATTTTAATCAGCTAAATAATGAGGTGGGGGTAGAGTTGCTTAACCAGGCCAAGGGAAGAAGGAAGCAGAATCATCTTAAAACACCAATCCTGGATTTAATAGCCTACAACAAAACACTAAGCAGGTCAGCTTCATGGTTCAGCAATTCCTAAAAGCCCTGTCTACTTCTCAACAGCTTATCAGCGGCCAGTGTGTAAGATCTCCCAATGAGATCTGATTTACAGCACTAAAGGGTTTTGCTGCAAAAATGAAGGGCAAGAACGGCACAGTTTTCTTGTACATTCTGTCTGTGCACACATATATTAAGAAAAACCCAAACCCTCAGAAACCAATTTGGCCCTCATGATAAGGATCTCTTGCATTTTTCATTGACATAAACAGGTCACAAAGCCTGGAAAAGCTTACGTTGAATTCAGCAGCAATCTGGTTCGCTTTTTCTGGGTCAAAGTCAGAGTTTATCTTGTTAAGCTATCTAATTGAACACAGCCCATGTGATACAACAGGACTAAGTGCATTAAATGAGGAGGCAGTGGGAAGTGGGGGATGCATTTATTTCTGTATGGTGTTGCAAGGATGCATCTTCCTGGAAATACCTAAATTAGCTTTGAAATGGCTATTTTTTGTAGCTGGGAAAAAAAGATGTCCTACTTCTATAATACATTTTCTGTAAATACAGAGAGTCCAAAGCTAGTTAGTAGATTGTGATTGTGAGATGAAATACAATAAGCAAGCTGAACATATCCTGATCTCCGTTTCCCTGTGGTAAATCTGAAATAATTGTATTGTTGCCAGATGAACAATGGCAGATTTTCATTGAGGTACCCAAGATCAAAAGCAGACCCCAAATGTCAAGCGAGTTAAAACCACAAACAGCATGATTTAAGACATAGTTGCACAAACCAGGCTGTATGCAGTTCTCAGTAAAGTGAATTATATATAATAACACTTATAGTTTCCTAGTACTATTGGATTTGCCTTTTTACATAAATGCTTAAGTTATGATAAAAAACAGAGCTATGTCAGTTCTTTTCAGTCTCAGCACATTTGCTATTAGCATAAGAAATGCTGCTTATGGCAGAGGCAGCCGTGCTTGAAATTTCTGAATTAATGGATTTGATTTCCTCTTGAGACAAACCATCAGCCTTGCAGTAATGGAAATAGATATAGTTGGTAAAACAAATAAAAAGCTGGCATGCAGATAAAATGGGTTTCAGTATAAAATAGTAATGTTGTAATTGAAGTGAACAATTACAGGGTTGCTCCTAGGCACAAAAGAAATACCATGAAAATGAAGTAATGTTTTTGTTAAGTATAGACATTTCATGAAAATGTAGAGCTGCAGATGTCATTGTCTGGAAAAAGGAAAACTATAGTTATTCTCCTTAGCTGAGATACTTTAATAATATTTTGCTAATTTTAATAATAATTATTAATGTTAAATCTAAATTTTACATGGGTGGAGGGGGAAAAGAGACGGAGAGCAAAGCTTTTTAACTGGTACTGAGCCAATAGGCTTGCTTGCTTTTCAAGTGACTTTGGCTATCAGGGATCAAAAACCTGCAGTTAGAATTTTTGGAGGACAGGCAGAGAGGATACAGTTTTCTGTTGGTAGAAGAAAGCATCCTTTGTCAGGGCTGCAACACTGGAAAGCCTGGGCAGAAAGGGAGAAATGCTGGCCATACTAGGTAATCAGCAACTGGAAACTACGAGGTTCCCCTAGGGGAACAGGGGAGGAACATGCTCAGCATCAGATCTCTTTACCAAAGACATTTCCTCTAACTGGGTCGCTCTTCTGGCTGGCTTTCAGCTGTATGCACCGCTGGGCAAAAGCAGGGACTTTCAGCATATGAGAGCCTTTCATGTTAACGTGTAAAAGTAAAAGTAATGAAGCACACCAAAAGCCACCAGTGTAAGTGTCACCTCAAATCTGAGAGTGCATTCATTAACTCCACCGCAACAAAATGCTCTGCTGTGTCCTATATTTCCTCTTGCTTTGTACGCGTGACAGAAAATGCTCTCATCACAATTGTTTGTAGAGATCTATTAATTAACAAATCACAATTGCTGTCTTGACAGTCAGAAGAGCACAGAGCTCTTCTTGCAGTGGGTAAGCCACAGTGCCCTACCTGGCACAGCAAATGCTGTCCATTCATTGGATTTCTATCAGCAGGAGCTTGCCTGCACAGCTGTGCCGCCCCACAGCTGTGCCGCCCATGCACGGTTAACATGTTTCACAGCTGTACTGGCTTTGTGGTCCCAGGACCAAGTTTCCAGGTGTTTTATGCCCCTTGCCAGGGGTGACCGTGGCAAAACACAAGGTGCTGCTGGGCAGGCAGTGCTCGGTCTGCAGCCCAGCCACTGGGGTCTGGCAGGCACCTTCTGTGGGTCTGGATCACTCACCGAGGGAGGCAGTGGCATCTTCTCAAGGAGCCTTTCGTGAGGAGACTTTAAAAATATTTGTTAATATTTCTTATTTAATTGTAAAAGCTTCCAGTATCCTGCATGGTGTTTTAAACACCCAGGTAAATCTATATGTAAAAGCATTTTCTACTGTAACTACTCTGTCAGGCAAGATATAATAGCAGACTACGTACATATGTCACTCTATAGTGCTCACACTGAAATTTTACTGCTTTCTTCGCATTTTTGCACTTACATAAATATGCCCACATTGTACAGGTGGATTTCTGAATCATCAAATGTTTCTTTTCCATAAGGAGAATTCTTTTGAAACAAATTAATGACAAATACATAATGGTTTAAATGCATTTAGTGTTTTATTTGGTGTTTTAAAAGCTCTTCTGAAAAGTTTTAAACACTATTATGTGCACCCATAGAATACAATATACACTTAATCTGTGGAGGAAATAAATGTCTGACATAAAGATTTAAATCTTTATTTTTCTCCCTTGACATGGTGGCTGGTGACACATAAATGTACGGTTTTTTTCTTTCCCTTTGACAGAGTAATAAAAATCTCATTATCTCTGAATAGGCAGCAATTTCGTTATCTAATCTTTTTACCAAAAGGTTAGTTAATTAATCAGAAACAAATCCTGATTATTATTTCAATAGAATTAGAAAGACAAATCACCAGAGTACGGCTAAATAGGGCAGGCCTGTGGTTTAACCTGCCTCATTTACATCCAAGTACAATGATTGTCAGGAGCTCGCAGTGAGCAAACAGCCCCGAGAACATAAGCCAGCAGATGGTTTTCTCTTGTCGCTAGCCTTTCCTCTCCTCTAATGCCTCTGATCCCATTACCTCACTGAATCTGTTACCAGGGTAACTGTTAAATTGCTGTGAAAGGCATGGTAATAAAGTAACCTGTCACACTGGCAATAAAAGCAGCAGAATTTTCCTGTTCACTGAACTTTTCAGCTCATCAATACTCACTTTATGGAGAAATTCACCACTACACACAGGTCAGCTGCAGGAATTGTTTGTGAGGTTTTTGAAAAGCAAACCAAAGTTCATGTAAACATGGGAAAGTTATAATTAAAAACTGGATTCAGAAATGCACACAGAGCTAATGCTTTGCTATTTGCTGTAGAAGGTTAGTAGGAGATTAGAGATGTTCAGGTTCCTTCTTTTTTTAAAGTATGTTCTATAAATAACCTTTACCGCTGGCAGGAAGGTGATTAATCCAAAATAATTTTGATAGTGTTTAAAACCATAGCCTCCATTGCATCAGGTTGCTTACTTTTAGCAGCTGTACTCTGACCTACTTGCTAAAATGAATTTTTTTATCACAGAATAATCTAATGCCAGAAGGATTCATTTAGAAGTCTTTCCTAGCATTTGTGTCTCTTCCATTGTTTTACAGACTTTGAAGCAAATGGGTTATCTTTAACAGTTTTTTTGGCAATATGTGTCTGTTTCCATTAATAAAACCTTACTGAATGTAATCTTAGAGAGAAAAAATGCATGTCACTGCACCAGTCCCAGCTGAAAATGCTTCTCCCAGCTTTTTAATGTAACATATCCGACCACAACTTTAATCAAAAAACAGTAGAGCAAGATTTCTTTTTATTTTTTTCTTTTTGATTTTTTTCCCTAGCAATACATGGCAAGAGGTTTTTCCATAGGGCACATGCACTGTTTGTCACTGATCAGAGCTGCATTTGAAAATGTCATGTGGAAAAACCCTCCTGACTTCAATTAGGCTCACAAGAAACTGTAAGAACATGAATGAAAAAGAGAGTGCATATCTAATCCTTGTTATTAGCCTTTTGCAGACTCTACACTTTCAGCTTCATTTGGTAATGCCATTAATTATACAGCACTAACCTTGGAATATACTGGAGTTTACTTCTTGAGAGAACTTCTCTCTCCATCTCTTTTTGTTGTTGTTGTTGTTGTTGTTGTTGTTGTTGTTGTTGTTGTTGTTGTTGTTGTTATTATTATTATTATTTTATTTTGAACTTGCAGATACTTACAGCTTGTTATGAAAAATTGAAAGCATTTCTTTGACTGACAGCAAGCATGAACTGCAGTACATATTCCAGCTGCAGGCCACAGAAGACAAGTGTCTTTAAATAGTAGTCACATTATGTAGTCCTGAGAGTATGGATTTAAAGTAAGGCTTCTGGCAAATAAATCTTTGCAGAGATTATGTTCAACCTGTAGGTAGCCACATTCACAACAACACCCTTTGTCAGTCTGCTGCTGATAGGCAGGGGCTGATTTTACAGTCCTGAGTAAAACCACATTTCTGGCTTTACTAAAAATTCTCAGAACTCTGGGAGTTGTTTGGGGAGGAAAGGACACAAGGATGGTTCCATTGCATTTAGGTATAATGACAAGTGTGATTTACTTTCACGGGCCACGGTTCTTACAAATTGTGGAAATCTTCAGAGGAATTTTGTATGAAGAAGAACAAGCCAACTGCACACAAAACTGCAAATTCACGGCCTCCAGCAGAGAAACACTTATTAGTCTACATAAAATAAAACTGTTTATGCTGATCTATAACCTGGAATTTAACTGGACTGTTTCTGAGATTTAGGGAACTAAACCTCTCTGGTATTTGGTCCGTTTAGCACAGGTATAGATAAATGTGGAAATACATCCAAAAATGAGCCAAAATCCTTGCCCTTTCCAAGTCACGGTTCTCATGAGATCATTTTGCAGGTGTCAGAAGTCCCAGTAAGATACCCTGTGCAGAATCTTCACTTTGTGCTCTTTATTTTTAAATACATCAGCAAGGGTGATGTGAACATAGTTTCAGTGAAAGAATTGAGTTTTTAATAGATTCCATTGTTTTAATTTAAAATTTACTTTAAATTGTGTGCATACTGGATTGTTCACGATTACACTTTCGCAGAATGCAAACATAAATGAGATGTCAACATGGATAAATTCCTTCCTTTGAAAATGTCTATGAATATTCATGAGCAACATTTGTTAGCTCATTTTCCCAGCTCTGGTTCAAGTGCACAGAGCAGGGTTTCTCTGCTCTGTATCAGCCTGTATGGAAAAGCCTTTCTGCTGTACAGATTCTGTTGGTGTAAAGAGGCACTGTCTTTGGATGGTGGCTTTCTACTCCAATTTGATTTAACCGTCCCTATGGCTGCAATTACATATTCAAAAACAATCAAGAGTTCACACTGAGCTGAATTACAGCTGGCTCCATTTATATTGCCACACCTTGTGTTTGCCTCACTGAAAACTTAAAATTACAGCATCAGAAACTAAAAATGGTGTCAGAAGAGAATTAGAGCGGCTGTCTTTGAAAGAGAAAAAAAAAAGAGTAATTGTGTCCCTTCTTCCACCAGATGCTCTGTCCTTATTATTGTCCTCCTCAATAGCATGTTGTGACTAGACTTGCTATACAGTGTATAGCCCTTTTCTCCTTGGATTAAATTCATCTCTGTGCACTGGAGCATCATGCAGCCTCAGCACCACAGACCCCATGCTTTCAGCCCTTGTGTGCTGCACAGTCCTTGTTCGGGCTTTGCATGGGTGTGGATTGCACTTTCCAGCTTTAGTTCCAAAGACAAGTGGCAGTAAAAATACCACAGACCTAGATACACCATGCACTGCTGGGAATTTTCCATGGTCCCTGACTAAAGTTAGTTTCTGAGTGTTGTGGTCAGCCATCAAATCTGAAGAGTTTAATTTGCAAAAATAGCTAGTCATTTCCCACTTCTGGTGAGGTCCAGACACATGACCAACATTTTTGTATCACTCCTAGCTTTGTGACAAATTAAGGCTTCACATGCGTCAGAACCAAAATTTTCACCCCACCTCCTCCAATTTTTTTAAGTCTCTTTTGTCTTTTCTCTCCTCTTTGGAACAGCAATATTTTCCTTGCTCCATTTCTTTCTCTGAACATTTCTCACTGTCTGTCATAGCTGCCTGTATTGAAGTTCAAGGGAGAAAAAGGAGCATAGCAACAAATTTAAAACATATTGAGCTACTCTCATTGAATACTCTATAGTGGGCCAAACTTGAGAAACAGATTCATGGAGAAAAAAAGTCCAACACTGCTGCAGATTTCAACAGGGTTTTATTGATTTGCATCAGTCGAGTAACCAAACTGCAGCTATTTATCTTGATGGAGTGAAAGAATTGGGAAGGACATCTGTCTCTCAGGGTTACTATATGGTTTGTTTGATCTTACCTGTATGTATGATTGATCCTGCTAGCTTATATTTAATGCATCTCTTATCGTATGACAGTGAAATAGTGTAAAACTGCTTCTTCCTTTGTTTTAACATTTAACACTGTGCTCCCTGCATTGTCCTTTTTTCATGTACAAATTAAAAATTTACAGCTCTTATATCCAACATGGACAATTATGCACGAACATCAATCCTATCACTTACCCTGAAATAAAGGTTTATGATGCAAGCAGTTTTTTGTAGTCCTTCACACTGCCAGAGACCAGAGTGGGGATGGGAGGGGGGACAACAAAAGCCCTGAATTTTTGATGTCGCTGCTGTTTTGTGCTGTGTCTTCATGCTCCCTGAAGAAACAAGATGCATCAAGCAGTGCCTAAAACATGTTCTCTTCAAACATTGGGAATGATTATTTAAGCAAGTTTTAGCTTTCAGCAGCAACATATGTAGCAGCAGCTGTGCAGTAGTGCTTTGAGGCCACGGGTACTTTGGAACCCGTAAGAAAACTGTGACTTGCATGTAAAGAGCAGGAAAATGATTTTTTCCTCATTTGAAATTGTGCTGAGACTTCAGAAGCTTAAAGGACTAAGAAAGCAGCTTATTTCACCCACTTGGATGCAATGATCTCCCCTCCAAGAATTTTTAATAGATTTTTAAAATACGTATATATGAAAAAATTTGACCAATAAAAATCTTCCACTCTTTTAACTAACTGGTTTGCATCAAAATTCCACACCAAACAAATGTGTCTTTGATCCCTAGCTAACCTCTTTTCCTCTCCAGCTCTTCCATTCATGATTTTTTCTACTATTTTTCTTTCTATATGTTACCAACAGAAAATTCATGGTCACAGCCTGAAGATCAAAGATGAATTTTAATCTTCAGATTGTGCTGCTTATGCTCATAAACCACTCAAGCGCCAATCCTGCTCTCCATGACAGTGACAGAATCCATGATTCAATTATAGGTTACAGTCAATGGGGAACATGCTTTAATCTGTGTACAAACAAAGGGATAAAACAGAAACATGTACCATTCTAAGGATGATACTTTATTACAGTGAGACATCAGTCAGTGTTGCAATAATACAGGCTGGGTTTGGAAAATGGATGAGATTAAATTGTCTGCTGGGCTATGGCTGCGTCTTATGCACAGGCTGGCACACGTACTGCTCTGCTTCTCTGTCATTTATCTGGCTCACAAAGACTCTGATCCACTACATGTTGTGTGATAGCACAAATTTCGTGAGATGAAGGATTCCCAGAATTATTCAGGATTAGACCATTATTCTAAACATGATAGGATTTTTCAAATACTATTCAGATATGAGAAATTATTCAGGGGAGTAATTCCATTGAAATAATCAACGTTTTTGCTCAAGCGTTAGCATGCTCACATATCAGACTGATTCCAGGTGTCTGGAATCAGACTCCACATTTGCCAGTGCCTTTTTAACGCTCAGTGCTGAGTGCTTCTTCCAAGGCAAATTTAGAGGAAAGGTAACTTTGCAGAGAGCTGGCTGGGCGATGACAGCCTTCCACCATGTTAAAGTAAGATTCCTTTATGAATCATGCTGACATTCCCCAAGCTCCATTATTGTTATTTCAGTTTCAGAAAACACTTTAGCACATGCTTCATTTCAAGACACATGTTTCAAATATCATGGGATTTTGGCATTTGCTTAAGTACTTTCACAATTTGATTAGCTAAACAGTGAGGGAGGGACAGCTGTGGAGAGAAAGAATAATTTTGGAAGTAACAGCCCTTCCATGTATAAATTCTTAATTTTTAGCCCACTCATCTCACTCCCTCCTTTTTTCTTCTTTCCACCCCTCCAATTACGGTAGTCTGAGTGCTGTTACAGCATTTAAAGGATGGCAAGCACAGGAACAGAAGTAGGCAGAAGTCTCTCTGTGTCACTTGCTTCAGCCAGTGTCTGCTTCTGCCCTCTCCATTACTGACTGCACTGGCCTGTTGAACAGGGATTTTTTCTGTTAAAAGAACTTGTCTCATTTTTTTGCACCAAAAAAATGTATATTTGCATTGTTGAGACTTTTTAAAAATATGCATTAATTGTATCAAGTGGTGCTTAATAACTTGACATAACTGTGTGGCACAATGAAAAGTAGAACAACCTCTTTTGGAAAGGAGGGTGAAAAGTCTTGGCATGATGTGAGAGCAAATAGCAGCTCATTCAGTGCTCACATCATCTATAAACCATCAGTAACCCATCTGTCAACCACTGTAATAATTTTAACAAACCTCCATAAAAAAAGTATTATTTGATATCTAATGTGATTAAGCTTCTGAGCTAGTACTTTATTAAATCCCTGTGTCTTTTTCCTGTCATCGTCTTTGAATAGCAGTTATATATATAAAAAAGAAAGTAAATTGTAACAGATTGATTTAAAATATACAGGAATGAGTTAGCAGAGAAGAAATAGGGAATATCCCCTGAATAGTGATTTACTCAGGAAAAACGACCTTTCAGAGGCTGCACTTACCAAGAAGACCCTGAACTTCTCTCAAGTTACAAACATTTCACACACCAGGGGAAGGCTGTACAGAAAGGTATGTGAAAAAACAAATAGTTTACTTCCCACTGGTGTAGTTACTGAAGGTTGTGAGGGCTTCCTTTAGAGGTGCTGTTTAAAAGCCAGCATTTGTCAACAGGTACCACACAGTTACTGCAGTTGTTTCCTGCAAAGCTCTGGTGCTTCAGAAGCTGCTCAGTGACAGGTCTTGGCAAACACTGACTTTTAAGTGGCAACCAGTATAATTACAGCATTCATGAAAGTGAGAGATGAACAGTGCTGACTGAAAAGGAGCCAGGTATCACATTGCGTGGGCGAGGGCCATGCCTGGCTTCCCACACCATGCTGCCAATGCCACTCAGTCCAGAGCAGCAGGGTGCCTGCTATCCCCGTCCTGCACGGCTCCCGAGCTGGAACTGTCAATTTTCTTCCGGAATTGTACTTTTATTTTTTTTTTTTTTTTTTTTAAAACTTCACAGTGGATTTTATAATGAGATGGTTTTGAAAGAATGAGAGGTCACCAAGCATCTTTGCATGCCTAACATAAAAGTGAAACTCGTCTAATCTGCTCTCTTTCTGTTCACATTTTGCTGTGGTTGATGGACATCAAGAAACTAGGAGGCTCACAAAGATGGCATGAATCTGGTGGATATAAGCCAGGCTATGTATGTCTTAAAGCAACTCATTTTACAGTAGCATCCATTTGCCAGATATATTCTGTTCTTAAGATGAAGATGTAATTCACTTTATAAGCTAAAGTTCACATATGAACTAAAATTCATTTTGTCATATGAGCTGAAATTTTACACTAACATTCATAAAAAAATTTGCATTTAAACGAGTTCCTACTTCATATGCAAAGACAAGCTCTTGAAGCCAGATTTAAGGTTATTCATGCATTAGTGTTATTCTTGTCTGTTCATCGTATGTTGTGAATGTTTCTATTGTCCATAGGAAAATAAAGAATACTGGTTTCTTAGTGCTAAGGAGGCTTAATTACAGCTACATAGATGAGCTGGATTTCAGGACTTCATTTTTCCACCACGCTGTGAATGTAGCATGATATAGTCTGTCATATGAATGTTCAAAATGTGAGTAGTTGTTCATCTGAATAGTTTCGTTGAAATCAATGGGCCTAACTCACACAAGTAAGGTCTTACAAAGCTGGAATATATTTATATTCATACTGCAACCATGACTTCCTTGTTCATTGCTTCTTAACTTGCGTTATTAATCTACTGGTATCATCACTCAGTTTCACTGAGGAATATCCAAAGCAGGAAAATGAATCAGTTTCTATAATTTTTGGGCACTCAGAGCAGTCACTTGAATGCAAATAGTAAAAGTCATCTGAAATAAAAACAATTATCTGAGATGCAAACTCATTGTTTCATCTATAAGTAATTATTTTTGTGGCAGTAGGGAAAATGAAAACTAAAATATTTATGGCTCCTAACACCACATATTTCAGTGTACTTCTACTCCCCTTACTGCACGGAACACCTTCCACATTTAACAAGCCAAACCTGCATAGAAAGCAGTGCTTACACAGGACTGAAGGTATATAAGTTTATGGATAACCAGCACAGGTTTCCTTTCTGCACAGATTGCGTTGTTCGTTCACATTTGGCAGCCTTTGACAGCCAATTGTCAGGAGAAAGGAGCAGGACTGTGCTCTACATGCTCAGTTTGCCCTATCATTCATCCAAAATGTTGCCTGAAGTACAATTTTGCCCCATGGATCTATGTTCCATGGATACATTACATGCATAAAACATGTGCTGACCTGTTTTGTCTGTGTCATGTGTGTATTGCCTCTGCACTAGGACACATATGATCAAGAAACTTTGAGTCATAGTCATCAGATGGATGATGTCATCAGACCCTTATGTTAACATATATGAATATCACACAGCAAAACACAGCCAACAGAGAATTCCCCTGTGTAGTAAAAGGCACCACGACAGGCAGCGTACCACCATCTTTGAGACCATTAACAGTAAAGAAATACAGCCATCATATCGCCCAATGAATCTAAACACCCTCTTTTGAACACTTTTTCTGTAGTACTCTTTTTTTCTCAAAGGAAAAAGAAAATTTCCACAGCTGTCTCTCTCTCTGCACAATTTCAGTTCTGAAAATCACTGGACAGAGTAGCAGCAAAGTGATGGGAACAATTTTGTCTTATATTTGTGTGGTCTACTTCTCATGGTTAAATATATCTTTGTCTACTTTCCTTAAAAAAAATAAAAGGAGAAAATGAGAGAAATAGCTGACATAAAAAATAGGACAAGAGATGTAGGACTAGTGCTACCCAGGTTCTTTTTCAGGTAAGATTATGAAAAATGGGACTGATTAGGTGAATATACATGCAGATATTTTATTCTTGTCTTGTACTTTCAGTATTATAATAATATTTTAACTTTATGATTATATTTTATGACATTATCATTATTAGTATTCAAATTTGGAAATTTAAAGAAAATCACTGTACAACTCCCCACCCGAAATAAACAAAGTATCTATTCCTATGTGCTTGCAATCTATTAGGCCAATTTATTAGGGTATAAGACTAAAATTAGGGAAAATGGAGGCTAGATTAAAAATAATCAGTCTGAAAATCACTGGGGAAAAAACCCTAGAGTATAGACAAGCAGGAGAGGGAATTTAGGACTAGGAGATTTTATAGATGCTTTTAAGCTTTCTTCAAAATGGTCACTCTGGCAGCATGTCTGAAAAAATGACATACCACATTTCTCCTATTTTTTGACAAAGAACTAAAAGTTAATCCCATGGTACCTGAATTTGATCTCTGTGAAAATTTCCAAGAGGAAAGCTTCAGCTGAACAGACCTGTGTCTCCCTCCACATCTTGCTGCCCTGGGAAAATAATAATAAAGAAACACTTCTCATAGCAGCAATACAGCAATCATGCTGGGTCATGAAACTAATTATGTTTTGTGATGGTGGAAATTCTCCATTTCTGTGTGAAGGGGCACTGCTGCATGATAGATGAATGTTGGAAAGGCAGTACATTGTGCTCTTTCATCTCTGTCACTGCATATTTATTCTAACTGCTCCTAAATTATTCATTTTCTTTAAGCAATCAATATTAATAATCTGATTTGCTCCTTGGCATTTTTAGTCACACTTCTGTTTAACTGACTGTAAATAAAGGTCACTTGGAGGCTTCCTGCTGCTGTTCTGAAGGTCCTTGCCTAATTAATTCCCAACACTTTTTTTCCCTGTGACTCTGATTAGCAGTTGCAATCAAGTTCAGCAATTAGCTGCCTCCTTGCACAGTGATTTGCTCACTCTGCCTCCCTGTATAGAGCTACATTTGGTCTCTACTATACAAAGGCAAACGGAGGAATTTAAATGTATTTGTTTTGTGTTCCATGACCACGCAGTACAGATCAGATTTGTCACTGCTTGCACATAACCTTTGCCCATCTACATCATACCTCCTAATCATCCATGATGCCCCCAAAAGACATCATAAACATTATGAACAGCCTTCACCAACAACCCGCTTGTGATATGCCTAATCCCAGACTCGTGAATCAACAAACAGCTACAGCACATCAAATCATTCTCAACTATTTTAGAATTCCTATGGTTTAGCTTACATAAAATTACTTTTTTAAAAAGGGGCTGCTTCATATTTAATGGATTTACCTTAGTCTGCTTGGGGCCCATGGATGAGCCCCAGATGTAAACACATTTGGATGCTGGCTTCCAGCTCATAAGAAGACACAGATCTTACTTGTGTTGAAGCTTGAGAAATAACAACCTCAATTAACTCTTTTCATCCTTTCATTCAGAACCACGGAAAAGTTGCTGGAAATTTCAGTACTAATTTAATTAATAAGTTAGACTCTAGTAGGAAGAGGTGACTAATTAGTAGTTGAAAGTGTCAAGAGTACACAGTCTCCTCCAGGAGACTCTTCTTCAGCAAGTGTGTATTTGAAAAGCAAGGAGCAAGAGACAAAGAGTTACAATAAACATTACATCAATATCATAAGCATTCTTTACAGGCTTTTCAGTGTTCTCCTTTCTTATTACTGCATCCTGGGTAACAGCTTCCAAGCAATAGTGTTTAATGAAAAATTTCTGCAAAGAAAGTACTTTTCTTTTTCGAGTTTGTTTATAAGTTCATTGATTTAAATTATTCTAATTCAACAGTGACTCCATATGGATATTAATTCAGGCAGCATTGTTTCCATTGTCTGAGCAGAAAACTAAGATGGATGCACAAGAGAAATCTTCCTTTAGCTGAAGTTTGTTTCAATACATTTACACGTCCAGTGAATCTACAGACAGATTTTAAAAAGGTGATAGAACTGTACCTGTGAGAAAGATTGGCATGTCAATCCACAATGTTTTTGTTTGTATTATTATTATTTTATGCATCCGTGTCCTTGACAAAAAAGCCAACAGTGGGACTGAATAACACCACCAGGATGGAATGAATATTTCTGAATATGTCTTTAAGACATAGCCAGACTGTAAGGAAGAAAATGATAGGTCTAAATTCTCACATATGGGGCAAAAGGATTTAAATTGTCACCTACCTTTCACAACTCACTACAAAAATGTCAACATATTTCATTTCGGTCTTGGAGTTCTTGGAGCTTAGGGGAGTTTGGTATTGGTGGGTTTAAGTGCCCTGAAAAAGTAATGGATCAGAACTTAATCTGGTTACTCTTTACTTACCATTTACTAAGTATATAAAAGCAATTATTTAAATGACAGTCCATTTCTCCAGCTAACACCTATAGAACCTCTCCTGACAGCAGCAAGCTAACACATGCATGCCTTGAACAAGCAAATTTTCTTTCTCCTTTCTGTTCTGGCAAGTGTGCTCACTTAATCTCACAGGGGATCTGTCAGCTTTCCCCAGCTCCTAAAGCAATTCTTTAGCACTTATTGAAAAGTGCTGTAAGCGAAAGGCAGCAAAGCTGACTGGTGTTTGCACGCAGAGACAGGCAACCAGAGCACTGAGTCACTCTGCCTCTCCAATGTGTACTGCACATTATCAGGGCTAGAAGCAACAGTTAAATCACTCTTGGACTTACCACTTAATGAACATAAATACACAAAATATGCCATTTGTTGGCATGATGATATTGCTGTGAATCATTATATAAAACATACGGTGCTTTGAAATATAGGCATGTACACACAGCAGAGCACTTGTATGGCTGTAAAACTCACACACTCAAAACAGATCACTCATTTCTAGGGTGGCAAGTTTCCACGTTTGGTCTAATCCCAAAAGTGAGCACTTGGAACAGTTATAAAAAAATCCTTTCAGTTATTTGAGATTTATGACAATGAAATGTATTAGTTTGATTGAATAAAAATCCAAACCAAACCCACTGCAAAACAAACAACAGAAAACCCAGCCAACCAACCAACCAACCAACCAAATAAAGAACGATAACAAAACAAAGCAAAATGCCAAAATTTTCCTAAGGAAATAAATTGCAGAATTTAATGAGGTGTCTTTTCCTAAGAAAATATAAGAGGAACCAAAGCCATTGTTACAGAATTGAAAATGTGCTAATGTTTGGTTAGGCCCTCTGTGAATTTTTGTTAAGTCAAAAATGCATGTGATGGACGTGTCTTTCTTTCACCAGCTCTTTCCTGCAGTTGCTCTGAAGTTACATGAGCAGAGAACATGGCAACTAGGTCTTGCTTGTTTAGTGTCTGTTGCAGGAGATCATATATCATTACTGTTTTCTCTATAGGACGTAAAGTATCCATCAGATTTGGAGCAAAGCACTCACGTTAGAGAAACATGCTGTCTCTGTAACCTTGGAAAACAGATTTAGCTCCTCACATTTGTGTAACAGCATTTATAATTACTCATTGGGGAGGTATTATTTATGAATGCTTTCCTGAATGTAATGCTTTGCAAACATGTAAAGGATTAAATAGGTATTTGTTGCCTTGTGCTTGGAAGAACAAAGCAAGCTGTATGGGGAGAACTGTCTTCCTCCTGTCCCAGGTTTTGCTTCCTTCCTCTGAGTCCAGTGTGCACAGTATTGGCTGGGGCTGAGGAAGCAGAGGAAAAGCAGAAGTGATGGGTGGTCTGAAAGACACTGTCTACACCTTATCCCTTCTTCATAAACAGAGCAGTTATTCAGGAGGATGGCTCACTGACATTTGAAACCTTTAATCTCAAGTGGGAATTCACTTCCCACCGAAACATGAATTTACCCTTAGTTTTATTCTCTCTGTGCCTTGAGGACAACTTTAGAATATTTATTGTGGTTTTTTCCACAACATATTCTACAACAGAACTTTATACCTATCCCCTAATACCATATGCAATTTATGGAACAGGTGGTGCAGGAGCAGCAATCTACCTGCACCTGGTAAACATTTTGTCCTTTCTGTTAAATTTTTGAGGCAGTTGATTTTTGCTTTCTATCTGGAAGTAGTGGCAGTTCTGAGATACTTTGTACATTAGGCACGTTTGGAAAGAAAGGCCTTAAATATTGTATTTGAACCCGTTGTATGGAAGATGCTGTCTCCCAACACACCAATAGAATCTAATGATAGTGAACAGTAATGACCATTGTTTGACTGAAAGAGCATTACCACAAACCTATCTAGCAATAAATAGGGTAATGCTGATTGAGGTGGTACTTTTAACATGGCTGATATCTTAATAAATAAGTTACAAAGTGGAGATGCAAGACGTTTCTTGTTGTTTTTGTTTAAAAGATTGTTTTAGATTGTTTTGTTCTAGCAGTGTTGAACAAGAGCAACTGAGTTCATGGACTGCCCTGACACCTACCTTGTAAATGAGATTAAGAAATTAATGACATTATTTGCAAATTGAAAAGCTTCAAAGTCCATGTATATCTTATGTATCCCTTATGATTTTCTCCCTCTCTTGTATATATTTTTTCCTGAAATAAAAAAAAAGTTTCAAGAAATTAAATGCCAGAAAACTCGTGTTCATGCAATATTAAATTTACGTGGTGAACTACTCAAATGTCAAGAAATGCCAAAGCTAAGGAGAAATCCACAAGTATGAGACTGTTGTCATCTGTGTGTGTGTTATGACAGTCTTCAGTTACACCATCACATGGAACAATGTAAGTTATATACCAGGAAAATAGAATATGAATGTTTTTCCTACCCTGAAGTAGGAATAAAGTTTGGATGGGTTAAGGAAAATAAAACTCCTTTGTGTCTAATAAAAAGAAAAGGAAAAAAAAAAAAAAGGAGCAGGAGGCTTGGCCTGTCAGGTCATTCTCCTGAGAGAACACAAGATGGTTGTGGCCCAATATTTTTGATTCTACTCTTTTTATTGATGAAGTAATGATAGCTGTGTGCAAAGCTTGTAATTTCTTGCATCCTTGTCCTTTCTGTACAAGAAATTAAGGTGTACATTATTGCAATATCTGTGATTCCTATGTCCTGTGTTGGGGAAGTAGTCTCAACCGCACTGCGTATCTGAAAACTTGCAAATTTGAGGATCGCAAAAAATGCCCATTTCGGAAGAGGAGCCCAGTAAAGATACCTAATGGGTTCTTCTCCCTTCCTACAAAATCCTGAAAGCTTTGCAAAGTTCCAATGAGGAACAATAACAGATTATTCTTTTAATTTTACAGGTGGCGCTATAACCTATAGTCATTGTCCAGTGAGGACGAAGAGTTCAAAGAAGCTGCCTCTGAACAGTGGATGACCCAGGAAATCTCTTTAGGTCTATTAACTGCCAAGAAAGAGACATCTTAAGTCTGCACAGTTTTAAACACTTGAAAGATAGACCACAAAAAATCTTGCTGTTTCCCAACCCCATGACATTAGCATTAGGATGAAGTGGTATGTGAGGTATTCAAAATAATAAAAAGAAAATAAACGCTATATATTACTTCTGCTGACGTAAGTGCAGCAAAAAATATCTCTACCTTTGTGAATCTAATTTAAATGAAGTGAAAACGAAGAGGGAGTGAGAGAAAGGATTTTTAGAATGGCAGGAAGTAAAGGTAGCAGGTAGCAAGAAAAATGTACTATGACATTCTGTGAAAGATTGTTATGGAACTGGTGCAAAGCAACAGTGATAAAACACATTTAAACCTTTCATAGGTGATCCTACAGCACCAGGGCACTCTAACATACTGTGTGAAGATTAGTGCTAAAGTTATAGCAATACGATTTCTCCCAGAGAACACAGGAAACTAATTGTGCTCATAACAATTCAATGACTATACTAAGATCTCTCTGAATGATTGATTTTGGAATAAATGCAGAAAATTCACACTCACAGAATCACAGAATGACAGAGTTGCAGAATCACAGAGTTACAGAAATTCTGAGTTTGGAGAGGACCTCTGGAGGTCCAATTCTCATGCTCAAATGGGTCACCTAGAGCTGGTTGGTCAGGATTGTTCCCAGACAGCTGTTGAATATCACCAAGGATGAAAACCCCACCTTCCCCACTTCCCTGGGCGACCTGTGCCAGTGCTCAGTCATCTTCACAGTGCTTAAGTGTTGATGTTCAGCTGAAGTCTTCTGTGTTTCAGTTTGTGCCCATTGTCTCTGGTTCTGTCACTGGGCACCACTGGAAAGAGCCTGGCTCTGTTCTCTCAGCAGCCTCCCTTCAAGTATGTAAATACATTGATGAGATTCCCCTGAACCTTCTTTTCTCAGGTTGAACACTCACAGAACTCCCAGCCTTTCCTCCTAGGAAAGATGCCTCTGTCCTTTCATCACCTTGGTGGCCCTTCACTTGGTTCTCTCCAGAAGCTCCATATTTCTCTTGTACTAAGGAGCCCAAAACTGGATACAACACTCCAGATGCACCTCACCAGGGCTGAGCAGAGGGACAGGATCACCTCCCTCGACCTGCTGACAGTGCTCTTCTGAATGTACCCCAGGATACCTTTCACTTTTGTGACAGGTTCGCTCTGCTGTCCCATGTTCAACTTGGTGGCCAACAGGAATCCCTGGGCCATTTTCTGCTCTTCAGGTGGGTGTCCTCCTACATATACTGGTTCCTAGGGTTTCTCCTCTCCAGGTGCAGGACTTTGCACTTAGCCTTTTTAAACTTCACAAGGTTCCAGTTGGCCTCTCATCTCAGCATGCTAAGGTTGCTTGGATGGCAGCACAGCCCTGTGGTGTATCATCCCTCCTCCCATTCAGGTGTCATTCATTTTTATTATTCTTTAGTTGGAAACAGTTTGTCTCTTAGTTGAATTTTTAAATGGACAAAGTGCAATGTGTTTTCTGCATATGAAATTTTCAGGAGCTGTGTAGCAGTGGAGATACCCAGACATACATTAATAGAAAACCTCCAATTCTTCCCTCACTGGGGGTATGTACACAGCCCTGTTTGAATCCAGTCTCATCCAGCTTCAGGTAGCATTAGATCCTAAAGCACTTTAGTCACTCAAAAGTATACCGCAGTTCTCAGAGGAGATACAATAATGCCAAGATCACATCATCTGTGACACAGGGTCAGGTGTAGACAGTTGTAGGAAATATATCTAAGTGCAAGCAACTCCCTGATATAATATTAAAGATACAGATGAGAGATGGGGAATCTCAGCTGAAGGTCTGTTTTGCTCTTCCCATCCCACTGCTGTCAACTCTTACTTCTCTGTGGTATGTTAAATGTGCTGGCAGCTGGGATTACCCTGCTGACCCAGCTGTCCTTTCCTAGTGTTTTCAGGAGATGCATTTTTATCAGACCCCAGAAAATTCCACTGTCTCAGGAATGCAAGGACCAAGAATAATCTCTGAAGCCTCATGGCAGAGCAAAGCAAATGAAATTAAATGCTAGCAAGAGGAAGGACTGTCATGACTTTTAAACAAAATGATTAAAAATAAATGTATGCTTTAGAAATGAACCAAGAAGAAGCAGTCATGATTCAGTGTGGAAGAAAATATATATCAGAGTTGAATGTTCTACACAACATAAGATACCACGTGCATACATGACAAAAACATCATTAGGAATACTAGAAGGAAAACATAAGAATGCTCAGAGTAAAATTCTGTAGCCAGGACATATTCAGCATCTAACATTAATGTTAATAGTGTTAATGTTGCTAGGTATTCTTGATTTTTGATGATAATTTTACAGATCCAGGAACTGCAAAGGCCACAATACATAGTTATTCAGTCTCAATTACTTCCTTCTGTTTGTCAATAGCAAAATAGAAACAATTTCATCTAAGACATCTAAGAAGGAGGCATCAACTTGAAGAGCATGGAGAAAAATTGCATAGCTACAAAAGTAGATAATCTGTAAATGACAAATTAACCCCAAAAGACTTCCTATTTTATCCTCAGTAGTGAGAATGAAATTGTTCTCTAAATGCCGTATTTAATCTATTCTTTATGTGTTAATTTTACAAGAGATCGTAAAAATCTCTTCACTTTCAACTTTTTACAATGGTATCCCACCTTAAAAACACATATGGCTATCTCTAAATCTTTGATATACAATTTCTAAAGAGAAATTAATACACATAATTTTGAAATCATTTATTCAAACATGCATATGGAGCTTTTGTTTAAAGCTTTTTTAGTTAGTTGACAAATATTTTTGAGTCTTTTCTCAATAAGTGATACTATGTTGGCCAGCACAAAAATTTTCCACTTTAATTTGACCATGACAGCAGCTACAGATGGAGTTTTCCCAGTCACTGGCCACATAGACCACTGGTAGAACCCTGAAGACCGTCTCTTGTGTCTCATGATAGAGCCTGTTTGGGCCTCACCAGAAAGAATCACCGTCTTTCTCATTTTCTTAAATATTTTAAAACAATAAACAAGGATTTTCACTTGTTTTTATGCTTGATCAGACATTCATTGCTATCACATCTGTAAAAGTACTTTACCAAATTCAGTGTTTGTTTTATGAAGGCATGAACCAAGTTTTTAACATCTCTGAAGATGCAGGTACCAATAACTGCCAGGCATCTGGAAGACCAGTGATTTTTGGCCATTAAAACTTCTTTCGTAGCTAGTGCACTCTATAACGAATTTTAATAAGTATTTTCTTCTTTGTGCTGTAGATAGTCTAGTTCTTTAGCATGTGGATTTTAGAGACAGAAATGGCAAAGTGCTTTACTTTCTACTCCTGTGAAGGAAACAACATTTTAAAAGTAGATGAGGTGTGAAGTTCTATTCCAGTGCTCTGTATCCACTTTTGGCTTTCATCTACATAGGCAGTTTGGATTGTGTGAAAATATATAAACCCCATTGTGACAAGTGAGAACTACTGCAAGTGCTTTTAAACTTAAATATTTAAGTTAAAGCATTTGAAATCTGCTAAACGCAATCTGTATAAAGGGGGGAAAATATTCAGGAAGTTCAAACTTGAAAGTTGAGAAAAAAAAAGGAAAAAGTGAGCAGCCCAACATGGTAAACTAGCACAGTCCATTTTCCTGTTTCAGAGACATCTGTAGAAAGCAGGAAAAGATCTTCAAACCCCCCAGAAGTAATTTCTTTTTCATAATTTTGGCTTTTAGAATGGTTGATGTTTGTTATTGTGTGCAGAACCTTCTATATTCAGCTTTGTCTTCTTTTTCCTAAGCAGATAATGACGCTGTCTCCTTCAGCGGTCTACATGGAGGATGTTGTAGGTCCTCCAATCCACTCACAGCTCCTATTTTTTATCTGTCATCCAGCCCATTCATGCTAATTTCAACCCCATGATAACAAGTCATCAACCAACACTGCTGTCTTCATGGTCCTCATCTTTCCTGATAAGGGAGAGCAGCCACTCTCCTGACCATTCCTTGGACTCTTGTCTGACTCTCTGCTCTTTTCACGGAACATCTGACCCAAAGCTCAGTGAAGCTCCAGAAAATCAGTAATGGCTTAATAGTTTATTAATAGTTGTAAAAGGTGGCAAAGACTTATGCAATCTCTTTTGTCCTAATGATTTCTCTCTTCATCTGTAAGCCTCCATTTGAATGCTCATTCCTCAACTCAAACTTACATGCCTTCTAAAACATCTAAGAACAAACAGCATTTCTCATTCTGTGCTTTATTTTCATCCTGTGCTCTCAGTTCACACTTTGTCTTTCATTTTTTATTTCACTGACCACATGAATATTGTTAAATATATTCTTTAGTCTCTTACAATATATAGAAAAAAATTGTCATTTCTTTCTCTCAGTCTGACCTTTTTTATAGCCCAAGGGTGGATCTAGGATACCCCAAAAAAGACAGTAAGGGTTTCGTTATCTTTCGGACGATGCCTATCCTGCCTACAAGTCTTACCAATTTTTGCACTTCCTACTTTTAATTTACATATCTAAATTTTGCCTTCAAAATGGACACCCTACATTTTCACAGCATTTCTGAGCTTTGTCTCCCTCTGTCATTTCCTTGTACTTTATCCAGCCTGTTCAGCATCATATTCATCACTCATTCAGGCCTGTTTCATACACCAGCTCTCTTCCTTTTCAAATCATTCAACAACATATTCTGCTCTGAAATATTATGTTTTCAATAGGTTTTAATTAATAACATAAAGCTAATAGCTAATAATGTAAAGACAGATGAATTTAAAAAGGAGGTATAGCAAACCACACAGATAACTTAATCACTTAACTGTTTTCTTTTTCATAGTACCCTCTTCCCTTTTGTTTTCACATATGTTTCTAACTAACACAGTATTTATTCACTTTTCCAATGCATCTACTTACATACACTGCATATCATCCCTTCCTCCTAAAAAATTTTATTCTTCACATATAAAGCACAGTTAAATGGACTGGTATGGTTTTTCATCTAGTCTGTAGACTATACTGATTTCTATCCATGTTGCTTATTTTAGGAAAGAAAAAGTGAATAATCTTTGGCAGATTTTTCTAGTAAGTAAATCTCAGCTGCCCTAAGCTTATAATAATTTGCACACTAATATATTCTGTAGATTTAAAGGAGAGTGTTCCAATATTATTAGAATTGACTCATTTTTAGGGACATTACAGCTGTTCTAATTTGTATGAGCAGGGGGCACAGTTAAAGGATAGGTCGTTTGGACAAATTGTCCTTGTTCTCCAGTGTTCCTTGGCTTCTGAAAACAACCCCTGGAGATGGGATGAAGTGTTCAGGAGGGGCAACAAACTAGTATGGGAATCTGAGTGATGGAGCACAGAGTGAGGAAGAACTAAAAGCCAGAGGAAAGACCAAAAAAAGATTTCCACCACCACCTTTCTGAGCAAAATTGTCTTTTCAAAAGTACAATCCTCAGTGAAAAGAGAAAAATACTGAAATAATAAAAATATTAAGATATTAAAAATATAAATATTACTTTCTACAAGAGGTTTTACAGAGTTTTATACACATATATATCCAAGGAACCTGTATTTCTTAATAAGACTGCATTTTTAAGTCCTTTTTTAGTCTGTACAAACCTTTTTGAGATTGTACTATATAGTATTCTCCAGAAAGGGTAATTCAATTTCCCAGCCTTTGAGTAACACATTTGCTACAGGTTTACTACCAAGAGAAATGTTTCTGTCCTGTTATCATAGTTTCTAAATGTGCAGACCCTCTGGAATGTACAGCTGAAAGACTTCTGCACAATTTGTTTCCATATTACCAAATAAAAAATTAATATTAAAAATTAAGACCTACTACTTTTCAATGAAATAGTTTTGGCTCTCATTTTCTTTGTGAAATTGCAATTAGCTAGTTACATTTAGGGTTTTGGATTCTGGTTCTTAGCTTCTTTTTTAGTTTAATTTCTAGAAAGGAAAATGAATAAAATAAAGGAGTAATCTGCATATATCACTTTTTGATAAAATTGGTATCTACATAAATATATAAATAGACATAGATATTTATAAAATCCATTACAAGCACACAGCTATTTAAAAACTGTTCTCAACTGTGGTGAGACCCACAGTAATTTTCTCAACTTCTGAAAATACTGAGAGAGATATAGATTACTTTCACCAATAAATCTGTGAGTAAACAGCAATTTAAATGTGTTTCCCTAATTTATCCTCTTCTGTTGCTCAGTCTGAAGCAACTCAGATGAAGGGTGGTCATTTAGAACGACTTCAGTTTCAAAGTGGAAAAAAAAATTACTACACAGACTTAGATGTAGCGATTCAGACTTTATCTTACAGGCATTAATATGGATCAGATTATTCTGTTTAAAACCCTTCTAGTGGCAGACCTTCTGCCTGTCTAACAGGCTAGACAGGGATTGTGTATGGAAAAAACAAAAAAGATGCCAAGCCATTAACCTAGAGAAAAGGAGATCTGTTCTTCAGCCATTGCCTTTATGGAATCTCATAGCAAATTCTCAGGCTTGTAAGAAAACACCAACAGGCTACAGCACTGTTTGATGCCAGAGAAATATATTAGTTGTTCAAGTTCACACAGCCTGCAAAAATGTAGGAAGAACTTCCAATGCCAACAGAATGGGAAGCCCAGCTCCCTTCTTCTGCCACAGCACAGCCGAGCCACGTAGGGAGAAGTCAGCCTCTCCCTAGTGCAGCAGAGGAGACCCCAGGCTGCCCAGGTGAACAAACAGAAAGAAGTAGGCAGTAGCTCTAGCAAAAGGGAAGAAGGAAGGGAAATTGTGGATGGGGAAAGCTCTGAAGCCTACAAACCTTACAGCGAGCTGTTGGAGTAGGTTCATGAGCACTACTGTTGATCTGTTCAAATGCCTGGTCACTTGGATGAGCATTTGGATAGTTCTCAAACCTTTGACTACTGATCTGAGCTCTGTCTGATGACTTTTGTCCACTGCCTGTGTCTGTGCTGTGGAGAGCAAGGCTTGGCAGGGGATGAACTGACAGCAGAGCAGGCTAGCTCTGGCCTTCACATTAACACATCCTGTGCTTTGGCATCACACAGCATTCCTAGAGTGGGAGTTTTGGGAAGAGACACTTTGTGCTGCTTGCCAGATGGGACTCAGAGGGTTTTTAAAAAAGCGTGAAAAACCACATGCAAATAAACAGAGTGGTAAAAAATGTGAATGAGGGAATTTGTTTGGGTTGAGAAATCTCCTTCTTCCTGCTTCTTCCTCTGACTTTTTAAATTAATAATTATACCTTTTATTTAAAAATAAGGCAGAAAGAGATCTTTGAAAACATGTGCTTATCCAAAAAGACAAAATGTGAGGTTTTAGCTCAAACAAGATAGTCAAGAAACACAACTCAGCCACTTCATAAAAGAAACACCCCCAAGCTGAAGCCTACAGAGCCTATATAGTTTTACTAGAGGGGCAAAAGAGTGTATGAAGTAATACGTTTCACTTTCCAGGACTGGTACATGGAATTCACTGGAGACTAAGTTCAACTGTGACCAGGCTAGACTGGGATCCTTCCCATATATCTGCCTGTCAGTGTATTCCTTTTTACCTGCACTCCAACTTAATGAGTTGGAGTGAGACTAACACAGATGTCACATGCAAGGCAGTCATGTCTTTTGGTTCATTGAAGCACCCTAACCACTGCCCTTATGCAGCTAGACAGAACTGTGAGGCATTTCTGCAGGTTTTTTGGCACGGATCTTCACGCAAGAGGTAGAATAGGCTTTTTTTTTTCCCCCCAGTGTAAAACTAAACACATATATTTTCCCTCCACTTCACAGCTCTTCATCCAGGCTTCAGTGTGTGGACCTCAAAACCCACTGCTGTATCATATAGCAGCTATCAAGGTAAACAGCTTGCCTCTCATATGATTACTTTGCTAACAAAGACACTGGTTTGTTACTAGGTTTGTTATGACTCTGTGGCTTTCGGGAACAGAAATTTTCACACACATCCAGGCTTTTTCCCCAAATAAAAATCAGAGGTTTGTGAGCTTTGTCCGATTCTTAAAAATTATTTTTATTGTGGAATAACATAACTTTGAAAATGAAATCTCATAATAAAGTCCTTCAAATGATTTTATGTGGCTGTAGGATGTGTGGCTTTCTGGGAGGATAGGACTTTTTTATACATATTCAGAAAAAAGCATTTGAAATGATTCTGTGACCTAGTTACAAGCAACACATTAAAAAAACCCCAAAAATGCAATATCCCACTGTATATAAGAAATACAATTTAACTCCAAGTCCTCCCAGTCAAATTAACATCTTTTGCCAGAAAGCATTTCATCCTGTTTCAGAATGCAATATGCAGAAGCACTCTTGCCAGCTGTGTAGCAATCAGAATTGTACTCTAAAGGTGCAAGTCAGTTTCAGGATCATTAAATGAGTCTAATTCTTTTCAAATATCTATGAAGGCATGAACATATCTATATACACATATATATTACATATTATGTAGGTACGAAGAGCATATACTTCTCCTTTTTCCCCCCAGTGACTCAATACATGATTAGACACAATAAAAACCTTGCCTTATGAAACTGATGCATTTGAGAAGATTGTCAGTGATAGCTGTGCAGCGATATATCCCCTGCAAAAGCATGCAATTCTCCCAAGTTTGTTCTCATAAAAGATTTATTTCTATCGTAAACCATCACCTGTCTCTTGGTCCTCTGACATTACAATGCTGTCACATTCAGCACAGTGGGGTGGCTGGTGTATTTTCTTTTTTGCAAATATGAAGATTGACAGGCGGTTGACAGTGCTAAAGAACAAGATACGACCAAATACATAACATTTGTACCGGCTGAATAGCTACTGCAAAGAAAGCATAAGCACTCCTTTTTTAACCTTTGTAAATACTCATATAGAGAATAAGCCAAATAAATGTGGTGTACATAAAAAGAATGTGGACAGGACTTGTTATGATAAAATACTTTCTAATTGTCACTATAATTTAGTACTTTCTTTTCTCCTTTAGTTTTTCTTTTGCTGCTCAGTGTCCATTCCATCTTGCTGACAAGCATTGTTTTTCAGAACAAAGACAGTTTTTGTATTGCCTCCTCAGCATCTAACTGGTGGTGAATCACTGCCTTGACGGTACCTGTCGCTATTAACTGCGGAGGAAATTTAGGTGCCTTATTTGGTCCACTTAATTGTACCTAAGCAAGACACCAAAGTAGAATGGACATTATAAATACCCCTCAATGTGTCCTCTGCTCTGAAAGTTGTCATGAGACATTGCTGATTGTGGTCCTTATTTTTTTTGCAGACATTCATTATGAAGGAGAATATTAATGACAGAGTATTTATACAGACGTCTCCTTATCGTGACCTTCTTTATCCTTAACAGTCCTAGCAATCTAGTCTCCAGGGGTTTGCATAACCTCGTAAGAACAGATGGATTTCCTTTACAACTGAGGGTCAAAGGTAAAGAAGCATGTTCTTAGATGTGTCACTACATGAATTAAAATGTAGTAATGAATTTGTGGTGTACTCTGTGACTTTATGTTAGACCTTGACCTTAATATCACATTTAACTGAGCACAATCATAGGTCACAAATTAGAAAGGTTTAAGCAATCTTCTGCTCTATCAAGGGAACCCAATTTAATCAGATCAGATTTAATATTCTGCTCAGAGTTTAGGGAGCTCTAGACTAATATTACTAAGAAAGAAAGTGTCACCATAGTTACACCCATGCTGCAGAAGCACAAAGAGGCATTGGGGGGCAATTCTAGCATTTTGCAGAAGCTTACAGTCAAGCATTAGCATTTTATTAGTGTTTTCCTTTTTTCTTTTTTGTAAGATGGCTTTTTTTTTTGCCCCCAAGAATGGCCCTTTGAAACCCTTCTTATACCAGCTGTTTGCTACATCATAATTACAAAGAATTACATCATTGCAGTAACGTGTTTCATCACTCACTGGGAGAACACCTGTGGAGAGGCAAGCCTTCCATATCGAAAAGCACACGAAAGAGCAGGAGTGAATGCATCATGCAGAGCCAGCAGCTCCAAGCACGGCCATAGAAGGAACTGCAGAGAGACCCTGAGTACCTGAGAGTGGAAGTAGAGGTGCAGAGTGACTTCATGCCCCTGAAAGTGTCAGCATGGAACAGATGCTGTCATCTAATTGTACAGATCCAACCCCCATTCCTTTGCAAAAGCAAAGGAGGAAAGAAGAGAAAGTGAAGATAAAGCATGTCAACAGCAGGGTCATGACTTATGTTCAGCCCTGCTTTTTTTCAGGTGCACTATGACTTCTACAGACGTATTCATAACTGTTCACTTAATGCAACATATACATAAATATGCATAATACACATAATCTTCTCCTCATCTCAAACAAAGCCTGCCAAAATACAATATAATGCAATAAAAATACAATATAATTCAAAATACAGAATATATAATTCTCCAGAAGTGTGAAAATACACTTCACACTGTGCACAGGAATAGAGAAGTCTGCTCTACAGGGTTTTAGGTTAGATTAACAAGCTAATCAGTTTGCTGATTTATCTGTCCTTAAATATGCCTGTAGATCAGACATACAGTACAGCTACAATCCGAACATATCTGATGGATCCAGCTACTTCATGAACTACAGTAAAATAAATACACTTAGTTTGCTTCTACATCTGCTCCAAGACTGCTGATCAAATGCTGATTTTCTTTCTTGTTTAAAACTGGTTTACAGTATCAAATTAAATTACTTGAAAGTGTCAGGTGAAAATAAACTGATTGTTACCTACCAATGTAATGCTGAGTTTGTGTCCAGTAATTTAATTTTCACCTATTCTCCAGAAACACCATGTTTGCTTTTCTTTCTCCTTTAAAAAAGGTGATTAACTCTGAATCATTCCAGCATGGTAAAAATGAGTCTGCAGTGCTGAAACAATTCTGCATGTGTTTGGTGCTCTAAAATAAAACTGTGATATTTTCTATCTTAAAAATTATGTTGAAAATAGAATGTACTGGTCTTACCTCAGAAGGCCCATGCAGATAAATGCTCCAGAAAGACACAGGAATTTGTGTTTATAATTCTTGCTTATTTAAAGATCTTCTTAAGCTTGTGTAAGGTCTTCCCTGAATGTATTATATCTATTCTCAATGTTTATATCTGTGATTCCATAGAAAGGATGAAATGTGATGATAAAAAAAAAAGGGAAATAAAACTTTTTTCACTTACAACTTTAAAACATTTTAAAAGAGTCATTTTTAAATTATATAAATTGGATTATGGTACTGTAGAATATCCTTACTTATATACAAAATTGGATCACACCTAGAAAACATTTGCATTGAAAAGGCCAGACAAACATTTTGCAAATTAAATACCACAGTTCAACAGATCAATATAAATCATGTGCCCTATTACATACTATCCGTGACTCTATATCAATATAGAAGTAATTTGTCAATTTTAAAGCTAATGCTGAAGTGGTTTAAAGACGAACACAGAAACCCATTTTCCCTAATTGAGATAAACTTGATATGTCAACAAATAACATGCAGAATGAAATAAAAAGGAGTTCTTCCAATAATTTAGCTTGAGTCAACACCATTGGAATAAGCCTGCAATTAAGGAAAAATGAAAGCTGCCTATTTCCCATGGTTTTTTACTGTTTACTTTGGCACACCTAAATATAACTCTTGCCATTTGTGCATGGGAGGGAGAAAAAGAAGTCACTGTTAATACGTAGGGAGCTCTATCTGCAAAGTAACTGCACAGTGTTTTACCAAAAAGAGTCATGAACTTAAGGTTCCTGCAATCTTTTTAAATTTCCAAAATTCAGAGATATTTGACAGTAAATTAAGACATTGCAGCAATTTAAGGTAAAAGTAGGAAATAGTTGGGGAATCATTGAGTTATAAGCAGGAAGAGCTTTCTTTAATTTTATTCATTGTGTTTGCAGTTAAGACTGTTTGCAAAACCTCTCAGCAGCTATTATGCTGAAAATAGTCAAATTTAGTGAGAACCTAGAACCTCTGAAAGAAGAGGTTACTGTAAGAAATTGCAGTTTTCTTTGTAGAACTGTTGTTAACTATCTACATTAGACAAACTTCACAAAGTTAAAAAATGATAACCATTTCCAGTCTACATTACCAGGATTTAGCTGCAATTTTCTTTAATTCTCCTTTCCCAGCCTTTATTTAATGACTCATAAAAGCAATCAGCTAGGTCAAGAGGCTGCACATCTGGACTGGCATATTTTCAAAACCAGAGAACCTTTGAGAGGAAGGAATAAAAAAAACCTTGATGAGTATGTTATACTCTCCTTTATTCTCACAGCTACAAATTGGATTTCAACCTAGTATTCAGTGCCTGAGTTACTGTTGTTTTTGGAAGAAGTAACAAAGCCAAATACCTCAGTGCCAACAGATTTCTTCCCAGTGCTTTCCTTTTTTCACAGTTCTTGATATTTCCTTCCATCTAAGCACATTTCCCAATGCTTACCTTTGTAATCCTGCATTTTCCAAGTGTCTCATTCACTCATCAAAAAAAAAGAGATCTCAAAACACTTTTACTGACAATACAAAAGATGGTTGCTATTTACTGATGTCTTTGATAACCGAAACATGATAAAGATATACTCTAACTGGAAAAGAAGGATAACCTATAATATTCAATGCTGTTTTGTCCAAATGGCTTTCTATAAATTAGGATTCACAGATTCAAATCCACACATCACAGTTCCTAGGTCTTTCAAAACTGACACCATTTGTTCCAGTTTCTCTGGTAGGTTTCAACATGATTACACCTACTTAAAAAAACCAAACCACACCCTCCAAACTACACAAAATGGAGGTCACATTTCAAAGCTCCTATCTTCCTTAACTCCTCGGTGTTTTTCTCTCTTTTTATTATGTTGCTGTATATTTTGTTTCTGTTAGTCTTTAAGGACAGGCCCTGACCCTTTCTGCTTGAAGCAGTGAACACAATAAGTAATAGAATATGTGTTTACTCCTTTATCTCATTGTCTTGGGCTTATGTAGCAAGGTTTTTGTAGGGGAGGGAGGTGGGGCTGCAGAGGCATCTTCTATGTCATGACCCCAAAAAGCTTCCCCATGTCCAGCAGAGCCAGTTTCAAGACAGACCTGCTGCTAGCCAAAGCTGAGTCCCTCAGTGACACTGGTAGTGCTTCTGTGATCATATATTTAGGAAGTGGAAAAAACTGCTGAAACCCCCATTCTCCATTCCCCTGCGCTACTGGGGTAGGTAGAACAATTAGGAGTGAAGTTGAGCCTGGGAAGAAGGGTAGGTGGGGGTAGGGTGGGTTTAGGTTTTCTTATCTCTCAGTATCTTTCTCTATTATTAATTCATAAGATATTATGCTAATTTCCCCAAGCCGAGTCTTTTTTGCCTGTGCAGGTAATTGGTGAGTGCTCACTCCCTGCTCTTATCTCAACCCATAATCTCTTTCATTGTGTTTGCTCCCTCTGTCCTGCGGAGAAGGACTTGCTGGACATCTGGCAACCAAACAGTCACTCTACCACAAAAATGTAGGCTTAAGATCCACCAGATGGGATCCTGGGGATCTAAGATACCCGAGACTTGAAACATTTTTATTCACTTCCTTTTCTCTCACTCAAAGTATCCAAACTCATCAGAAATCCATACAAAGAAAAACAGGCAGAAGCTAACCACCTTCTCCACAGCAGTGTCAGCACCTGAGCCCCAGGAATAGAGACTCAGTATCTCTACCATCCTTTTCTTAACCACCAAGGTCCTACAAGTAGCTAAAAAATGTCCCATATTTTAGGCTTATCTGAGGTCCCTGGTTTCCTAACAGTGAAGGCTAAAATTACATTTCTGTTTGATTACCTGCACCCAAGATTTACCTGAAACCAAGTTCCATATCTATTAATTTGGGGTTTTTTTATTAAAAAAAGATATCTTTTAGTTATTAGCCATTCATATCTTGCTTCTTATAAAATTTTAGTAGAAAGTAGGGCTATTTTCACAAAACAGCCTCTGCTAGCAGTACTGGCTCTGCATACCACCCTCTTGCTACAGCACACTCCCACTGGCTGTGCTGGCCAGAATTGTACTGAAGAAATTATCTTTCGAAAAACAAATGAGTAAAATATGTATTTAAAAGTGTTTGTATCAGCCGTCCATTCAAAGTCACAGGAATGGTCACTCAGAACAATAGGTGAGGCACCAAGGGTGCACACTGGTGGCATGAGCGAGAAGGAGACTTGGTGTGCAGGAGGGCCTCGCGCCTGTCCCGCCACCGAGTATTGCGTCTTGCAAAAGTGCAGGACCAAAGAGCACAGTATGATAGAGTCAAGGAATGGTTTGAGTTGGAAGGGACCTTAAAGATCACATCATTCTAACCCCCTACAGTGTGGAAGAACACATTTTTCTAGACCAGGTTGTTCAATGCCCCGTTCATCCTTGAAGACTTTCAGGCATAGGACAGCCACAGCTTCTTTGGGCATCCTGTTTCAGCACATCATCACTTGTACAGGNAAGTAACAAAGCCAAATACCTCAGTGCCAACAGATTTCTTCCCAGTGCTTTCCTTTTTTCACAGTTCTTGATATTTCCTTCCATCTAAGCACATTTCCCAATGCTTACCTTTGTAATCCTGCATTTTCCAAGTGTCTCATTCACTCATCAAAAAAAAAGAGATCTCAAAACACTTTTACTGACAATACAAAAGATGGTTGCTATTTACTGATGTCTTTGATAACCGAAACATGATAAAGATATACTCTAACTGGAAAAGAAGGATAACCTATAATATTCAATGCTGTTTTGTCCAAATGGCTTTCTATAAATTAGGATTCACAGATTCAAATCCACACATCACAGTTCCTAGGTCTTTCAAAACTGACACCATTTGTTCCAGTTTCTCTGGTAGGTTTCAACATGATTACACCTACTTAAAAAAACCAAACCACACCCTCCAAACTACACAAAATGGAGGTCACATTTCAAAGCTCCTATCTTCCTTAACTCCTCGGTGTTTTTCTCTCTTTTTATTATGTTGCTGTATATTTTGTTTCTGTTAGTCTTTAAGGACAGGCCCTGACCCTTTCTGCTTGAAGCAGTGAACACAATAAGTAATAGAATATGTGTTTACTCCTTTATCTCATTGTCTTGGGCTTATGTAGCAAGGTTTTTGTAGGGGAGGGAGGTGGGGCTGCAGAGGCATCTTCTATGTCATGACCCCAAAAAGCTTCCCCATGTCCAGCAGAGCCAGTTTCAAGACAGACCTGCTGCTAGCCAAAGCTGAGTCCCTCAGTGACACTGGTAGTGCTTCTGTGATCATATATTTAGGAAGTGGAAAAAACTGCTGAAACCCCCATTCTCCATTCCCCTGCGCTACTGGGGTAGGTAGAACAATTAGGAGTGAAGTTGAGCCTGGGAAGAAGGGTAGGTGGGGGTAGGGTGGGTTTAGGTTTTCTTATCTCTCAGTATCTTTCTCTATTATTAATTCATAAGATATTATGCTAATTTCCCCAAGCCGAGTCTTTTTTGCCTGTGCAGGTAATTGGTGAGTGCTCACTCCCTGCTCTTATCTCAACCCATAATCTCTTTCATTGTGTTTGCTCCCTCTGTCCTGCGGAGAAGGACTTGCTGGACATCTGGCAACCAAACAGTCACTCTACCACAAAAATGTAGGCTTAAGATCCACCAGATGGGATCCTGGGGATCTAAGATACCCGAGACTTGAAACATTTTTATTCACTTCCTTTTCTCTCACTCAAAGTATCCAAACTCATCAGAAATCCATACAAAGAAAAACAGGCAGAAGCTAACCACCT
This sequence comes from Gymnorhina tibicen, assembly GCA_013399875.1. Taxonomy (NCBI): domain Eukaryota; kingdom Metazoa; phylum Chordata; class Aves; order Passeriformes; family Artamidae; genus Gymnorhina; species Gymnorhina tibicen. The sequence continues at coordinate 19,676 of VXAZ01000404.1, read as the reverse complement.
TCTCCACAGCAGTGTCAGCACCTGAGCCCCAGGAATAGAGACTCAGTATCTCTACCATCCTTTTCTTAACCACCAAGGTCCTACAAGTAGCTAAAAAATGTCCCATATTTTAGGCTTATCTGAGGTCCCTGGTTTCCTAACAGTGAAGGCTAAAATTACATTTCTGTTTGATTACCTGCACCCAAGATTTACCTGAAACCAAGTTCCATATCTATTAATTTGGGGTTTTTTTATTAAAAAAAGATATCTTTTAGTTATTAGCCATTCATATCTTGCTTCTTATAAAATTTTAGTAGAAAGTAGGGCTATTTTCACAAAACAGCCTCTGCTAGCAGTACTGGCTCTGCATACCACCCTCTTGCTACAGCACACTCCCACTGGCTGTGCTGGCCAGAATTGTACTGAAGAAATTATCTTTCGAAAAACAAATGAGTAAAATATGTATTTAAAAGTGTTTGTATCAGCCGTCCATTCAAAGTCACAGGAATGGTCACTCAGAACAATAGGTGAGGCACCAAGGGTGCACACTGGTGGCATGAGCGAGAAGGAGACTTGGTGTGCAGGAGGGCCTCGCGCCTGTCCCGCCACCGAGTATTGCGTCTTGCAAAAGTGCAGGACCAAAGAGCACAGTATGATAGAGTCAAGGAATGGTTTGAGTTGGAAGGGACCTTAAAGATCACATCATTCTAACCCCCTACAGTGTGGAAGAACACATTTTTCTAGACCAGGTTGTTCAATGCCCCGTTCATCCTTGAAGACTTTCAGGCATAGGACAGCCACAGCTTCTTTGGGCATCCTGTTTCAGCACATCATCACTTGTACAGGAAATAACTTCTTCCTAATATCCTACCTAAGTTTTTCAGCTTAAAGCCTTTGCCCCTCATTCTTTTACTACATGCCATTGTAAAAAGACCCTGTCCAGCTTTCTTGTAGGCTCTCTCTAGGTGCTAAAGGATGCTATAAGGTCTCCCCAGACCCTTCTCTTCTCCAGGCTGAACAGCCACAGCTCTCTAAGCCTTTTCTCATAAGAGAGGTACTCCATCCCTCTGATCATCTTGGTGTCCATTCTCTGGACTTATTCTAACAGGTTCATGTCCTTCCTGTGCTGGGACCCCAGAGCTGGATGCAGTGTTCCAGGTGGGGTCTCACCAGAAGAGGGGCAGAATTCCCTTTCCTTCCCTGCTGTCTACATTGCTTTTGATGCAGCCCTGGAAGCATTTTGCTTTCTTATAGCAAGATAAAGAGGAGGGCTTGTTTTAAAGGAAAGAGAAAGCAATTAGAAAAAATTCAGAAATAACAATACTAAATTCCAAAGGGAAAAAAAACCTCCAAAACAAGCAGAAGAAAATGAAAATATCCATTTTGTAAGATGGACAGACAAAATGCCCTCTTTTACCAGCAGGAATTGGATTTTGATCCCAAAAGAAATCAGTGGAAACTCCACTGAAATCAGCTTAATACTGTTATCATTACTTTTAAGCTCATGCAAACAAGATCAGATTCCAATCACATATCTGCAAAAGAAGAAATTCCACATTCACTATTACCACCAAAAAGATGCACAATAATTAAAGTATTAAAATTTTTTTCTGAATTTCCAGTGATCACCTAATTCCTTCCTGAGATATCATGAACATTTTCATCACTTGGATGTGATGAACACACTAAAAATATTTGCAACACCTCCTTTGCATTTGGTGACCTTGTCAGTGTGCTTGACACAATGAATATACTGAAATTTATTATAGTTCAGAATATTCACTTTAATGCTTCCGTGGCTAAGATGATTTTTCTATTAAGTGGTCTCTGTAATAAGTTACCAGCATTTTGAGCTAAACAGGTACATTGATCTCTCAAGCAGATGCACAAGTCCTGACACTTAACATCTTAGATATCTTACATCACAACCATGCTGTACTTCATATTCTTTTTAAACTTAATGGTCATCCTGGGAACTTTTCTTTTCCCCTGTGAATTAGCATGCCTCTTAAACCCCCTTCCACTAGGCTAAAATACATGATCAAAGTGAATAGATGACACAGTTAAGATTGTTAGGACTTTTGATTTTGTTTTGAGCTGAAATTATTGGCGTAGAATTCAGGGCGAGTGTATTAAAAAACATGAACACAATTAATTGATATGACACATAATTACAAGTCTAGCTATATTACAAATTATAAACATGCTTATCTGAAAATTCATTGCAGAGAAACACCATCATTTTTAGAAAAAAATTCTAAATACAAATACATTTTGACAAATTCTGAGTTGCTAAACCAGTGGTTTGTGTAAATCTTGGAGTGATTTGCTTTCTTACTGAAACACCTGGTTTCAAGTTGTAGAGTGAGTGTTTTGCACAATGTAACTCAAAAACTGCAAACCACAAGAACTCATGACTAATATGCAGCACATAAGTGACAAAAACAAAACAGTAGTATAAATGCAATGCAGTAAATTAAGACCAGATGTAACACATAATAAATCAATCATAACTGCCAAGAAATTACTGAATATAGAGCATTTAATTAAAGCTTCTGCTGTGTATCTAGAAAATTCAGGTATAACCATTAGCATAGGCTTACTACCTTCTTTTCCCACTCTTTTTTAACCTGTACCTTGGCCTGTTTTTCTCTCCTCATTCAAGCACTATCCATGAAAAGCATCAAGAAGAACACAGAGCAAATATAACCGAAGACAATGCCATGGGACATGTTACATCCAGGAGGTGGAAAACATCGATTCTGAAAAGGGGAACATAAAGTCAGGCTAGCTGGTTTCATCCCCTGGAGATAATCAGTAAAACCTATCTGTTGAATTATAGATGTGTGTTTTACCTCCTCTGTCTGTGTTTGCTGTTCAGAAGGCACTGTCCAGGCCTGGCCTACGTTGCATGCTCTCTCTGGCGTACACCTGCCAGTCCCAAGCAGGAGCAGTGCATAGTCCTGCTCAACAGCAGGACTTTGGAGAAACCTCTGCTATGGATGCAATGTAGCTGAAAGAAGAGAACTTGGGCCGAATTAAAGCTGTTTGTTCACAAATCCATGGGAATGTGCCATCAGAAACAGATCAGAGCACGCACTGAGTCCACTCAGGCAGCTGTGCAGGGTTTGGGCTGAAGATGGGGCTGAGGGCACTGTCTTACAGTCAGTGAGAGGGAGCATGAAGCAAATTGTCAGGATCCATGAAACTCTGGGTTAAATTGCTGTCACCACCTACTCTGGCTGGTGCACTGTGTTGCATAGACCACATCCAAAGCATCTGTGCCCAGAAGAGGTGAAGAACTGCGCATTCCCTTCCAATAACAAAATGTGAAAACGTCTCCACTCTATAGATTCAATCAGCTGAAAAGGGAGCCAAGTTTTCAGCCTGTCTCCTAGGAAGAGTTGACAGAAAATAATTATTATTTCCATTTTTAAAGATGAAATCTGGATTCCAGAGAGACACCACAATAACAAACCATGGTGGGATATTTTTGCTAAAAACCTGACACATAGTCTATCCAAAAAATGATTTTTGATCCCATGAGTAACGCTCCACCTACTAGTTATCACTGGGTATGCTTGACTACAAGTTAAGAAGATGTGACTTCTTGCATTAAGCATTTTTGTCTTGAGTTATTGACGCCTTTTAAATTATTCTACTTTATGTCCATCCTTAATATAACAGAAATCTGCTACAAAACATCTTTCTTAACAGACTTGCCTCAGGTACTGTGCAGAGATTCACGATTTAACAGCTCCTCCAAACAGACAGGCGTATAGCTTGTTTAATAGGCTTGTTCAACCCTTTGGCTTCTGTGAGGTATAAGTGGATTATAGAGGTTTGCCTGGCTATCTTTTTACACAGCTCCCCAAATAATTCTCATAAATATCCCTACCTCCTTAACCCAATTAATGAAACATAGCAAACGTCTAGTCTACCGCTTCTATTGATGAAACAATTTCTTAGGAAACACATAACCATTGCCACCCCACGCAACATGCAGAGGTTCTGGTTCCACACAGAAAAGGGAGATATATTTGAAAGAAGAAAAAAAACCTCACATAAGTCTCACAAGAATTTCTTTAGTCACTGATAAAGATTTTTCTTCCTGTCATGAGTTTTCAGAAGACAGGTTTAATGGGAAACATATGGATTCATCATTGCTGAAAATCAACCTCACTTCAGATGATCATTTGTTTACTTTCTAGAAAAAGATATTTATGCAGAAAAATTACACTCTGGGAGTTTTAATAGCTGTTTTGCAATCCTGTAATCATAAATGGGATCCTGCACTAAAAGCAGTCAACCCAGGAGTGTTTCAGCAGCAGGGTGAATGGAGATCACTCAAATAAGTAGGGCTGGCAGTTCTCAGACCTCAATATTTTTTCTTTTTCATAAGCTAAGCAAAACAATATTGCTATTAAGTAGAGTAAACGTTTTCATTTATAATAGAAAACACTTAAAAGAATAATAGTTTCCCTATTCAAATAACAGATGTATGGTAACAGCACTAGGTTAATGAAAAAAAATTCATATGAAAAGCTATTAAAATATTAAATATTTATGCTTTCAAATCTTCATCTATTTCACATCCCCTTAACTATTTTAGCATGATTTTATGAATATTTAATGTTATAAAAACATTCTTTTTGTGATCCTGCTGAAATATTCAGCATAAAGAAAAATGTCATTTACACCAGATGATTAATGTCCAGGATTCCTAAATCAACAAGCCCAGAAACCAGGGAGTCTGAGTAAAAGCGGTTGCAGTCTGGAATCTGAAACGGGGTTGTTGTGTCCTTGAGAATAGAAGCATTGGAGATATCCAATAAAGGTGCTGGCTCTATCACATTTAAAAACAAGAGGAGATGTGTTGTGGCACTCTGTGGGGGAAGATGTATGTGAAGTGTGATTCAGCATCACAGTAGCAGTGGTGCAAGGGAGTGAATCTGCTTGCTGAGCTGAACAAAAATGAATAGTAAAACAAACAATCCTTTGTGCAAAGGCAGGCATAACCCAAAAGAAAAAAAAAAAAGGATGGAATTAGTGGTCTGAGTGAAATATGTTTGTTTAAAAGGACCATTCCCCTCTGGAGAATAACACTGCCTCCTTTCTCACACTGCTGTAGCATTTACCTGGCTTGCTGGAAAGTAGAGTGTGTTACATGCAACTGCTGACACGATCAGACAACACTAAATGCCCCCAATTACTTCATTATTTATGAAATGTTTGCTGGGTGCAGTCAGTGGCTTCATGATGAAAAAGCTGCAACAATGAGGCTCTGTCAGATTTTTGGCAGAGACATATCCAAACACATAAAAACAAGTTAAAACACTATCTTTATGCATAATTCTTTCTTGGCATGTGTCCCCAGTTACCATAATTTCAAGCGAGAATACACTTCTACTTTTTCTCACTCTGAAATAATGTGGCCAAAAGTGTATCTAATTCTCCTTCTCCCCCAGAAGAGAAATAGCCTTGTCAAGGACAGGGTTGTATGTGTGCTTGAGATACCAAGGTTTCCATTTACCACACAGCTGCACCAACTCTAGCAGCCCTGCCTGCTGCCAGACGCCTGGAGCCACAGACCCACAGCTGCCCACAAGCGTCATCGGCGACTGGCCAGGGCTCAACTTCTCGACCAGACCCAGCCTCGGCTCTGCTCCGGCTGCTGATCCACTCCTTTTGCAGGAAATCCTGTAAAGCACGTGCAGAATGGCGAGCAATCAGCGTGCCAAGAGATGGAATCAGTGTGGACAGGGGGGAGAAGAGTGCAGAGCCATGAACGCTTTGCAAAACTGTGCTTCGAAGCTGATTTACAGCTGGAAAGCCCTCTTGGTGCAAATAGTTCATAAAGCATATGACCTAAGTACTTGCCCACAGGGCCACAATAACATTTATGTAGCATAAATTAATGTGTTTCAACCGCTAATTCAATCTGGCTAGCTAATTCCTCTGGTTTTGGCAGAATGTGACCTCTGCAACAAAGTACTGTGCTTGTGGTGATGACTCACAGTTCTGGCTGCCTTGCATCTGAGAGTCACACGCACCCTTACGAACAAAGAGTGCTATTCGTCAAGCAGCCGTAAAAATATACCTCCAGAATATGTTTGGATCACTGCTAATTGAAATTTCCTTTTTATAGGAGTCTGATCAAAACCAGCTGTGGTTTTGGAGTCAAGCAGGAACAGATTTATATATTACATTAGAAACCTGACAAATTCAGACACAAGCAGCTGAGTGAATGCCTATAACTGGCTGGAGAGACACACATAACACACAATTACTTGAGACTTCCCTGAAGGAAAATCCTACACTGGATGTGGATTATTTTTTGCGTTTCTCTTTTCTGATTTCCTCTTCAGTGAAAGGCTATATCTAAGTAGTGCCCCAAATTCAGAGGCACTGTATTAGTGCCTTTAATGATGCCACAACCAGAGAACACAAAGGTGAGGCAAATCTCTGAGGACCACATTACTTTCTGTGCCTCTCTCCAACAAGTATGATTAGTAACATGCCTGTCTATAGAAAGTCAGCTGTACCTGGACAAATAGAAATTTTGGAGGGAAAAAGCAAGTGGGTACCTGTCTCCTGAACTGTAATTTCTTCAACTATTACAAGACCACCTAGTATTAGACTGCTAATTCTGTTCAGGTAGTGAAATCTTACTGAACTTCTAACACAAAATCCATTGTCTTTTACCTCTATCTGGTCAGCTGACTGTTTCCTACTCTTTCAGATCCAATTTTGTCTACAGAAACTGCTCCTGAGGATCTACATGTTGACAAACTTTATGGCTGATGGCTGATTGGAAAAATTCTGGGTCTATCAAGCCATAGCAAGTTCTCTGTAATATCCTATCACTGTTCGTTTAACAAGTCGTAGGATATTACAGAGAGCCTCTGTCTGCAGAGAGCCTTCCCCTAAGAAATCAAATCCACTTCCAGATTCTTCTAGTGACTTTCAAGTTCACCATAACCCAAATCCAAACCTGTTCAAAAAGAGTGGGACACAAGAGACTGTAAAGGCCAGCTTAGACAGTTTTATTAGTAATATGCTATTTGTGATCTTTGTGAACAAAAAACCTACATTAAATATATTGTAAGACTATCAGAAAGGTAATGGTTCCTATGACTTATGAAAATGTGAAAATGCAAATCAGTTTGTGAGAAAAATTATCAAATGAAAGAATTCAATCACCAGTTTGTGGACAATTTACATGTCCTAGCATAGTCCCTTTCAGAAGATCAGTCAGTGGCCGCCTAGACTAACTGTTAATGGTATTTCAAGGCTAAGCAAAAGCACAAACCTTGTTGGTTCGGGGAAAAAGAAGGTTGTATCAGGAAAAAGGCTAAAAGAATTCATGACTCGCAGCTAGAACAAGACTGGCAGATGAAGTGTGCTGACAATAATTGTTTTTCTGAATAGACAAACTAATTTAGCTCAGGAAAATTAAACATTCTTTTGGTTACCTAAAATCTTCCTCAGGTGAGAAACAGAAAAGGACGTACCTTTTGGGGTGTCCTTTTTGAGTTATACTTCTAATGCTGTACTGGAAATCATAACCTTTTATTCCACAAAAATGAGACTAGACTTGTCCTAATGTTGGCTTATGTGAATCAGAGGAGTTGAAAAAAGTTGCTTAGTTGAAAGGCATTGATCCAGTTAAGCAGTGTTGGAGAAGAAAATAGGTTCCTTGCAGGATGACTTAGTTCTAAGTCCAGTAGTGCATACTGGCAGGGATCTGTTCCTCATGAAACTTTACTCCAAGCCTGATAGCACCTACTAAGAATTTTAGGAGAAGGCTCAGCACTATCTTTAGGGTGTTTATCTCACGACTCTCTGAAGAGACCCAGAGAGTAGTAAGCCAGGGCATAATCAACTTCTCCACAAAAGGGGAACACCTGTCTTATGACTTACGGTCTTGCTCCTTGCTCCTCCCCAGTTTATGTTGCACTAGGTAAAAGTATCATTTAAGAGAAAACTCACTGCTATAGACAGAAATTTCACACAGACTGGCTCTTTACTGGAGGGCTTACCCTTGAAAAAGTCTAAAATAAACAGTAAACTAGACAGCTAAAAGCTAAATTAATTTCTCTAAATTAGCTTTATCTCAAAGAATTCTGAACACACCCACTTAATTATGAACACAAGTCCAAAACAAAACAAAACAAACCAAAACAAAGCAGTAAACCAAGAAAGGAACTAAACTATTTCTGCCTCATCCTCAAGAAGAAACAGAGGTGAAGAAAATATTACTCTGTAACAGTTGTCATGATGGTAATATTGAATATCACCAGGAGACTGTACATTTTGTCACTGTGATTGAAGAGAAATTGTCATGTATTGTATTCCCTTTCACAGGACAATAGACATTTTATGACCATTGTGTGTTTTTACTCACTTCGGGTAAGTCTGTAAATGTATGTAGAAGACTGTAGAGTGAGAAATCACTCTGGTAAATATTATGAAAAATCCTGAAACAAAATATGGGAGATTTCAACCCCTTGCACTTCCTAAAGCTATACAAATGCAGTTTTGTGTTTTAGAGTGTTTCTTGTTATGATGATAAAAGAAATGTTTCCAGTTTGATGAGGCTACTGTAATTACTTAGACAATCAAAACTTTGTGGCTTTTAGATATGTTTGCTACAATGTGCTTTCATGAGGAAATGTCCCTGGACAGATTTGGGAGCCATTGTTTAAACAAAACCACACTCCTCAATAGCTGTAGTAACTGTATTATGCCAGGATTTAACAAACATTCTCAATAACTTGTTTGTTTCTGGATGCAGCTCTGCACACAGAACAAGTTTCACTTTTGTGAGTGGTTCTGATGATTTCACTTAAACCAGCAGGAGTAGTACTATATAGCCCAAATGAGTTGCTTGTATCCCTGATTCTTCACTAGAGGTCTGCCACGTAATTACACTTACTCATTCTTAAGACAATGCTACAATGATGTGATGTGGCCTGGCTGCATCTGCCGGAAATTATGACTTCTGCCATTTCCAACATCTTATCAAACAGCCCACAAGCTTTAAAGCTTTGAAAGTCATCTCTGTTTCTCATACAATTTCTTGAAAAGAAAGAGTGATAAACGCCATTGATGGTTACTTTTCAGAACTTCTAACCCTTTCCCATGAAAAATGCCATATCTATGGATTTCTTATTAGATTCATTACACTCATTAACACTGGATTTCTTCAGGCCATATTAGGTGTAACTTTTTGAATGCAGAAGAAGACTTTTTTAGAAGGAAACCAAGAAATTATCAAATTGTAGGTGTAATAGTCAACATTATTATTGAAGCTGCAAATTTCACAGTATCCATAATTAGCTCCATGTAAATATTACATGAATGAAGCACAGTGCAGTTCTAGTTTCAAAATAAACATATCCTCAGGCAGGAGGATGAATGTTCAATTTTCATGGTTACAGTGAATATACATTTCCATCAACAGATATAGCAACTAATGAGAGGAGCAGTCACTATGACAGATTAAAAGATGAAACATTGCAGCCCTTAAAGATACAGAATTAAAGCATGTGATAAGAGTGTCTCAATTTTTAAAAGCCAGTTTTACACTATACCATTAAGAAATGTGTAAAATAAGTTGGGTTTTGAGGCTTTTAAAAATCTTTACACATCAATTTAATGGCATGTCAGGCTTGAAAGCGAAAAGTGTCAGACTGATTTGATAAGAAAGATGTCATAAGTACATTTATTGAGAAATGTATAAAGAATTATTTTATATTTTATTTTATTTTATTTTGTGCTAGGAGGGAGTAAGTAGAAGCAAGGGAGAAAAAACTTATGTAGGCATTGTATATTACATTGATATCGTGCTACAATTCAGTGATGCTGTGCTCATATAAAACATATATATGTTGAACATGAGGACTTTATGCACTTAATGTACTTATTTGCCAGCTTTTTTGATCTAACTAGACCTTCTCTAGTTTCATAATCCTAACATGCCAGCCTCTGAGGTAAAAACATGAAGGCAAACTCAAAATGTTGTCCTTGAAGTTTCAGTGAAACAAATGCAAGAAAATCTATTATAAAGGGTCACAACTTCTAACATCCTACATCCTACATTACACCCATTTAATGCAGAGGGATAGGTTCTCATTTAGGAAATAACAGATATCTCACCTTACAAAAAAAGTTGACTACAGCCTTGAGGACAAGAACACTTGAAAAAAGAGAATAAAAATAAAAATCTTTGCCTGGATCAGAGTGAAGGCTGAAGATTCACTGCTTTTTAAGTGTTTCCAGCAGAATGTTAAATTAAACAACCTGAAATACCCAAGGTAGGAAATAAACGGTAAAACTCTAAAGTGTGTGCTGCCCAGAACTGCTTCCAGAGCTGGTGGACCAAAGCAAGGCTTACAAGGTCCCCTTTCAGAGTTTGGCCTCTCATCTTGCTCTTTGGCCAGAGGGCTGGGCTGACTATCAGTAAATAACTTTTGGATCCCAAAGCTCTCTTAGTGATTTCGGGTTTGTGGGGAAAGAATGAGCCTTGTGGCAGTATTCTCACACACTTCACTGAGGTGCAGCACACACCTCTGTACTTCTGGGGTGCCAGAAGGCATCCTAGACTCATTACGTATAATCAAGTGATGCTGGAGAGAAAGATTCCTGCCTTCCTGTCATAGGGAAGCTATGGGACTTTCCATCCTTGCATTTTCCCTGAAGTAGTTTGATAATATCTGATGTTGGACAAATATGTATGAGATTTACTCATTTGTATCCACTTTAGTAGTTTAGCAGATACCTGTTAACGGTACTGGAAGACTACCACCTTTTAAAATTTTTTTTGAAGGCATTGAAAACCACCTGAACTAGTGTGACAAAGGCAAGGACAAATGTCACATTTTAATCCTGTCAGTAAAAAGACATCTCAAGTACTGTCTCTCACTGAAAATACATGTATCTGGGTTTTTTTCAATAACATGGCAATTTTACCTGTCAGTTTCTCTCACCACCTACTTTACTAAAAGCAGATTTAAAGGCACCTTCATGGATGTGGATGTCACTTGAAAGGAAATCCTCCTCCATAAGGAGCCTAGGTGGACAAAAAAGTCATAACCAAGAAATCGTAAGTCAACCATGTCAAACCCACAGGGAGAGCTAGCAGAATGGACACATCAAGTCAGTGTGGATCCAGTAGAATGTCACTGCTAGCATTCTCCTACAGCCTCTCACTCTGCCTGAATGTTCAGAGGATAAAGTAGGAAATCTAGGGAGCGGTTGAAAGGTGGAAAATCTCTGGAGAATCCCACCTGCACAGAGCAACAGTGTTTTTCCTTTGTGCCATGCTTCTTACCCGTTTCTGCACCCAATAATGCCTGCCATAATGTTGAAGAAACAATTCCCTGGAATGAATAGCCCTGAAAAATAGACTTTTAGTAATATAAAGCCAAATGAATTTGGAACAGCATAGGTGATAGGTATTTTCCCTTACAGTAAGCTCAGGAAATTAATTGTTTTCATGTCATTCTGAAAGATGAAGTCTTCATCCCCACACTACCATATCTTTACAGAAAACTCCTGCCCCAAAATTAACTAAATTATGTTTAATTTAAATCCTACAGAGTTTTCAGTGTTCCAAATTCATTCATTAATTAATAGAAATCCTTTTAACTTTAACCTTATTAGTGAGTGATGAAAACAAAGACCCTCAACAATTTTATTGCCACTAAGCAATCTTTACTAAGACCGTAAAATTCTTTTAATGCCACCTCTTTGAGCACTACTGGAAGCACCTACTTTTCTGCCAGAAGAACACATCACATGCTTGCACTTTTGTCCATGGGAAGAGCTGTTCCTGGCACTACTGTTCGAAGGTCCCACACCTGGGCTCTGGCATCCCCACCTGCCTCTGAAGCCAGGTTCAGGCACAAGTATCAGACCTTGCGGAAAGAATATCTGAGGCTGTTTGCATCTCTCTGCTTTCCCAGGGGATCAATGATCAGTGTCACCTCAGACAGTATTTTCTGCCTCCTGTTCTGCCTAACTCAGCGCAGGGAACACAGCTGCCCAGGATATCCTCCATGCTGTCAAGCTCTTGGTTCCATGTGTTGTGCTGCAGGAGTTTTCTCTAATCACAAACAAGGAACACTGCACAAGATGCCAGTGCCTCCTCAAGGTTCTTCTTGTCTTTCTCCTAATGTCATCAGGGAAAGTAAGGGAAGTGCACATCAACTTTTTGAAGATGCGACCATTTTCAGATAGAAAAATCTAAATTAACAAACATTGACAACAAAAAATCAAATAAGAAAGGAAATATATTTTTAGAACAAGAAGAAAAAAATGGACAGATTCTGATGCATTATTTGAAAATTACTATCATAACTCTCCAATTAAATTATTTACTAAGATACATATGTTTGCTTCTGAACTTCCCTATTACCAATAAGGAGGGAAAAGGTTATTCTTTCCATTCTTTCCATTAAAAGACCCTTCTTTTGGGTAAAGACTTCTGCCATTTTTATGACATAATTTATTTCTCATAAATTCCTTTTATCTACTGTATTTCCCAAATCTGTTTGAAGTTCAGACAGCTCTAGACAGATGAAGTCACTGGCATGTATTTAAAAAAACTCCTGCCTTTGAAATATAATCAATAGTTTCTGCATGATTCAACAAGGAAATCTCTAAAGAGGAAATACAATTCCTCTGTGTTCCCATGAACTATACTTTTATCTGTCTTTGCGACCAATGCCAAAATTTGCACATTTGACTTAGGGCAACTAAAGTAATATAACCCATACTGGCCAATAAATCTTCATGGAATGTAAACAATACACCTACTTTTGAGAAGGGAGGTCTTTATAGGTGATGTCCAGGCTTCTGGAAATATTCACACCATACTGGATATTTTTTGGGGGTTCACTGTAGGTCTTTCCTATACTTTCTAACAAAGCATTGCCTTGCTATCACAATGAAAGCTCTACCTGTTTAATGTAGCCTTATTGGAGCATCTTGTCAAGCATCATGTACAAATTGTTAACAGTGTGTCCCCTTTTATTTACCATAGAAATTATTTTCTTAAAAAAATACTTTATTTACCTGTATTAATTTGGGTTATTATTATGAAAAGATTTTTCAAGCAGTGGGAAGTTATTTGAAGGTAAAGATAACTGTTTATTAGAACACAGTCCTGCTTCAGATGTGTTGGGGTAAAGCTGTCAGGCATTTATGGCAGCAGGATTTCAACTGTGATGACTCAAAGGGACTCCAGAGAAAGGGCTTTCTGGGCTTCAACAAAGAGACAGTGCAGAATAAGGCCTCTTGTGATTAAATGACATTATTGTCACAGTGGAAGCCTTCACAGTTGTTGTTTCTAAGCACAGAAAACCACAGGTCGTTGCCTACACGCACTGTGAAAAAATGTTCTACGGAACAATAAATACACCCACAACAGTTTGTAGTTTACAAACTCGATATCTCTTTGGTCTCTTCTTCCAGCAAACAGTATCAGTCATGCATTCCTACAAAATCATGAGTGAACATGGTGAGTTAGGGAAGCGGGGGAGATGCTGCTTTCCCTCAGTACAAGGTGCTCCAGTAGCAGCTGTGTAATTTATGGCAGGGATAACTACAAAAGTAGCTTGATTTCCTACTGGCTGGCCAAGCCAATTCAAGCCAAGTGACCCTTCAAAACCCCGCTGTAAATTTCTTCCTTACACAAGTTCTCTGAAGAAACATTGACCCACCATGGTCCTCCTTCACTGAGGGATTCCACTCATTGTCATCAAGGTCGAGCTTCCTGACCCCTCTTGGGGTGCTCAGCTGCATCCCAGGCTGCACACGCCGACTCCATGTTTGATGCTCTTCTTCTCTGCCAGCATCAGCGCTCTTCTGGAGTTTCTCCTGTTTTCTTTTCGATTCATAATTGCAATTTATATTACTGTAATAGAGCTTTAGTGGGTTTTCTGACTTACTGAAAGGCAAAATGCATCCCTGAAATGTTTACACTTCTTTATTTGTGTAAGGAAGCAAAACTGAAGTAATGGGATTCAGCCACAAATTGAGAAGATGCAGCAAACAAACTTGTTTGTTAAAGCAGAGGTCTCACAGTGGAAATGTGTCTCTATATCACCAAGCTCTGTCTAGACAAAGCAATATTCATGCACTGTGAAGGTCAAACTGCTGAAGTTCAAGAATTCATGATTTGATGATAATGTCTAGCTTGTCCTCCTGCCTGCAAAATCACATCACTACTCTGTATTTCCTAAAATATTGGTCTTGTATTATCAAAATTTTTAAGCTAGGCTCGTGACACTATCTTTCCAGCAACACTAGCAACCTTGCCATTTTCCAATATTTAGAGATGCATGAATGAAGCCTGATAAAAAGTATTGGAGGAAGCATTTAAATAACAAGGTAACATGGTAATATTATTGAGAACTGCACTCGAGCGTGAATGGGAGAAGGTACCTCTCATTGTCCCTGCCTTCGGGACATATCCAATTAGCCTTCCCTGAAGTGTGGAATTACAGACAGGCCTCCCCATTCATTTCTGATTCTTAAAGTACCCAGGTATGACACCTATTCCACACTATATTTTAATGCCACGATAAAAAATTCTATTTGGAAAAACCTGAAGAGGAAATGTGCAAATATTTGATTTATTAGGTTAGAGCTGGTATAATGGGATGAGTTGTGTTGGTCTCATTAACAAAGAGAACTTCCTTTCACAAAGAAAAACAACTGGAATAATAAAGACAATTCATTGAAAGTTTAAATTAAATTGAACCATTTAATATTCCTCATAGGAATAATATCCCTCCAGAAAAAAAACAAAAAACCTCTCCCCAAGAAATCACTCCGAACAACAAAAAAAAACAAGTAAAAGAAACTCTGGCATCCCATTTGTAATTCTGACAAAAATGTCATTAAGACTAAATGCTGCAGCTCAGTAGAAAGGGTAGGGTTAAAGAAATTATTTATGTTCACAGGTTTTAAGCATTTATAGCTTATTTCTTTTGTCATTAAAAACAAAGGAAACAAAAGATACTATAGACATCAGCTGTAGTTTTTCTGAATGCAATGTGTGTAATTATAATTAGTGAGCTTTTACTTTTTATGGGTATTGTTTAGATGAAATTCAAAGTATGACAAAGTTAAACTCTGTCAGTGTATCACATTTTATCACAGACATAGGCAGTTTTCACAAATGTATTTGTCATGCAAAAAATTTCCCTTGACTTCAAAAGATTCAGGTAATCTACAGATGAGACACTGAATTTTTCTCTTGTTTCTAAATGGTGCAGCTTCAAGGACATGATTCAACATAAAGCATTTGATCTCTTAAAGGATGGATGTGATTACAGCATGAACCAAAATAAATATAGATTTGTGTGTAAATTTGGAATTCAGGCAGTTTCATTAAAAGTATATTGAAAGTTCATAAGCCTACACATCCTTTCAGATGAGTTAGGAATGATTTATGGTCCTGTACCCAAACTCATCTTAATATTTTAATGCGAAACATGGCAAATGATGTTAGTGCTTGCATTCATTGAAAACTGACAAATATTTTTTGACAAGGACCAGTAAATTTTTCTCATTTCAGCTACAACCTTTAAATTTTTTTTTTATCCAAAGATTGAGCATCTGTTCTCCTAAGTTATTTGTAGAGAAATCTCTGTAAGTAATTATTATCTTGTTCAGAAAATGTGCTGTGGAGTTGACACGTAAAATCAGAGGTGTTTCAACGTATTTGACCTTTTGGATGTATTACTTTCACAGATGATTTTGTCTTCCTGACTGGATGAATAAGATTCTTAAAATTATATTTATACTTTGCATATCCACTATTTTGAAATCAAAGCAACTCCTCATTAAAATATGTTAATTTGCATTTTATGTGGTACTATTTTCTTTAAAATACCTTAGAGTAATTTTTATTCTTAAATTAAAAAAAAAAAGAAAAAAGAAATAGGTATGTAGAATGAATTCCTGGAAAAATTCCTATTGGCACAGGTTTGCCTAAACTTCTCCCACTGCCCCCAGTAATTTGGAGATGCTACTGCTATTTCAGGTGAAATGAATGAAACCAAAGAAAATCTTCACATGAACTTTTAAAAAGTGAAAGTATTATATTTCTTATACTTGTATGTTAAGTGACA
The DNA here is from genome assembly GCA_013399875.1 of Gymnorhina tibicen. Lineage (NCBI taxonomy): Eukaryota > Metazoa > Chordata > Aves > Passeriformes > Artamidae > Gymnorhina > Gymnorhina tibicen. Next base: position 3,552 of record VXAZ01000404.1, on the reverse strand, counting down.
TCCAGATGGCTTAAAAGATTGTTTCTAATGTTAATCCAAGCAGTCTAGGAGTCAGATCCTGATTCTCTTGGATTTTTTTTCAAAATTTCCTCATTTCGTCTAGGCTAGGAGTATCATTAAAGTAGCTTTGAATGGAGTAATTTTGCTAACACTTCTTCCTGGACCAAATTCAGCTTGAAAGTAGGAAAACATTAAAACCAAAGATAAACAGTCAAAAAATCTGCATAAAAGGATTAACAATTTCTCATGCCACAGTATTATGATGATACATTTTTGCAAATAGGGAATGTAAATTGTCGTCCATATATGAGGATGAATACGAAATAAGTATCAAAGAAAGGAACAAACTTTTTAAAGTGAAGATTTGTTATTGGTGATTTCCCTTTTTTTTTCATATTTTGTAGATAAGTGATAAGGCATTCACAAAGAAGTCCTTTAAAATTATTTTATTCATAGAATCATAGAATTGCTAAGGTCAGAAAAGATTTTTAAAATCATCAAGTCCAACCATCAGCCTAGCAGCACAACCCTGTTCACCAGTAAACCATGTCCACAAGTGCCATATCCATGTTTTTTAACAGTTCCAGGAATTGTGATTCTACCACCTTGCTGTGCAGTTTGTTCTTTGTTCCAGTGTTCCTTCTTTCCATGAAGAAGACTTTTTCTAATATCTACTCTGAACTTCCTCTGGTGCAACTTGAGGCCATTTCCCCTTGTTGCTTGATACATGCAAGAAATGGCCAGCCTCCACCTGGCTACAGCCTCCTGTTGGTTAATTGCAGAGACCAATAATGTCCCTCTTCAGTTTCCTTTTCTCCAGGCTAAACACCCCCAGCTCCCTCAGCTGTTCCCCATTGGACTTGTGCTCCAAACCCTTCCCCAGCTCCGCCACCCTTCTCTGGACTTGCTCCAGCACCTCAAGGTCTTTCTTGTCATGAGGGGCCCAAAACTGGACACAAGACTCAAGGCACGGCCTCACTGGTGTCCAGTACAGTGGGGACAGTCAGGTGCCTGGTTCTGGTGGCCGCACAATTGCTGATACAGGCCAGGATGCCCTTGGTTTCCTTGGCTACCTGGGTACACTTATGGCTCGTATTCAGCCATTTCTCAACCAACAAACTCCTCTTGTTTATTCCATTAAACAAGATGAGCAACAACTTTAACATGGCTTTTATTTCCTTAGCATTTCTTTGAAGAAAAGCTACTCTCTGCACAGAAGAGGAAACAAAAACAATGCAAAAGGTCTAAAAATCAAGACTCCCTCTGCACTCAGCAATCTTTATTAATGTGATATGATTATTGATGGTGCTGAATAAAAAAGAATCATCTATGAACCCAAGTTCCACAAAGGTCAATGTTTTAGTTTATCTCCATTAGAAAATGATGGGTCTGACATTAGATTCAAACCAAAAGATATTGTTCTCATACCTTTGGGACTACTCACAGTGAAGGTTTTGTTTCAGCCCATTTCTAATATTAATGCAGTCTACCTTGTGAACATGCCAAATTCTTAGAAAAAGTAGATGTACTTGCTCTGTAAAACTTAATTCTTCCAGAGAAAAAGAAAGACATATCCAAGTTCCTTTGAACAAAACGTTAATTTGTAAATTACTGATGTTGTGAGAATTTGTGTAGTTCTACTTTATATTGAATTGACAAGATAACATTAAAAAATAGTGTTCATTTTTTTAGATGTTATTTTACAACATTTGAAGTTGTTACTTTATAAAATAGTTTCTATCATTCATCTTATTATAGACGCATAGGTTTGGGGTTTTTTTAATTCCTAACCTAGTTTTCAAAAAAATTTAAAAGCTTTATGTAATTAGAGGCACTGAACACCACTAGCCTATAAAAACATTTTAGATGAATAAAGAAAAAAGAAGTTAATTATAATTTTTTAAAGATTTATGTCAGAAAATTGGAGACCTTGAAATTATTTAAGTTTAATCTCTGGGACCCAGTTAAAATCTTATTACTGTCCATTCAAAACCTTAGAGAATTTTCAAAGGAAATGCCAAGAAAATGCATACTTATATTGCCTTTCTCTGGTCTTAAAATTAGAAGCCAAACACAGTTAAGGGGAAAAGGGGTTTTTACCTCGGTATTTATTTAAGGATCCTTAGGTGCACCACTTTGTCCAGGTGGAATGTGCCAAAATGCACCCGGAATGCACACAGAATGCACCCCAAATGCACACACCTGATAGGTCACGTATACAATTTATAGGCCTTGAAAATTAGCATATCTATCAAAGGCTCCCCAGTGAGAGGCTCGAAAGAACCTGTCATTCTGAGGAATCCCCCCCTGGATGGGCCTATCTTAGTTTACAGGATATGTTCTAGGGAAGACCTTGGTTTCTCAGGATAGCATAGGGCTTTCTGACCTCCAGCTGGAGGTCTCCAGGATGTTTGGTCTCTTGCTTAAACAGAATAGTGGGTCTCAGCTAAGTTATCAGACTTAAGGAATTACAAGTATGTGAGCTAAAAGCACTAAGAATACATAAAAGCTATATAAACGTGTATATAAAAGAGGTATATAAAAAAGGCAAAAAAAATCATCATGGCATCACTTATGAAGATGCATCTTTTAAGAAAAAAAGAGCTTTCAGACTTTGAAGATGAAGGTATTGCAATAACATAGTTTAAGACTATCAAATAATGTGGATGTCAGACCACCTATGAAGGACAATGACAATGATGAATTCTTCAGTGAAGTTAAGGATATTTCCAAATCAGCTGCCTTTCCGCAGAGAAGTAGTCACAGCACCAGACTGACAGAGTTCAATAGGTGTTGGACAACACTCTCAGGCATATGGTGTGATTCTTGTGGAGGTCTTGTGCAGGGACAGGACTTGGACTTTGAGAACCCTTGTGGGTCCCTTCCAGTTCAGGGCATTCTATGATTCTATATTTCTATCTCATTGACTCAGACATAAGAAAGATCTGGGAAAATGAGGGACTGGGAGCACAGATGTATTGTGTTAGAATTCCCAGTGTTAGCAGTGAAATACATGATTGGACAAAGTATTGAGTCTTTCAAACTCAAGGAAAATCCCGAGATCAAACAGTCAAAAAACTTTGTACAACTGGAGAGAGTTATCAAAGATCGTCTGCTCCAAAGCAGAGGCATGCACATATGCATAGGGAACGCTTTGCCAGGGCTGCTGGTCCCTTCAGACCACTTCTTTACCCTCATGACTAAAAGCAGTTTTGGACCTAAGTGTCCAAAGACTGGTCAGTTCACTGGTCATGTGGCACCACTAAACTGAGACCACCTGAGGTCTGGCACTGGGACTCAAATGGAAGTCATCTAGTCCTTCCTTCCAAACTGGGAGGCTGGGTGCCATGAGACCTGAGAGGGATCGTTCATGATTTTTAAAGCTGTTTCCAACCTGCATGAGAATGAAACCATTTTGTCCTCTGTGGTAGTTTCTAAAGCATCTTCATTTAGAGACAAGTGTAGATTAAAGAAATTAATGTAGTGCATGTGCCAAAAAAAGGCCACATTGGGTAGATTAGACTACACCACAGTGCCGCTGTGCGGCCTGGC